>JAVIWB010002090.1:0-285258 GCA_031893035.1 Dermolepida albohirtum
ATTAGGTTTCGCAATTAATAAGAATTTCGATCGATATCAGTACATCGGTAGTAATTGCAATATGGTTTGATCCTGGAATTAATAGTTTAAACTTGTCGTAAGTTGCTCTATATATGTCGGGTAATATAGTACTACATAAACATCCCCTACTTGGTAGGCTATATTTTGATTGCATTTTGCTGCAAAAACGTCTAAAACTTATGTTTTCTACCATGGAGAATGGCTGTTAATCCTGGGGTCGTTGTTAATCCTGTATCCGTCGCTTCCGACGTTGAAGGTGCATGAATATCATTAGCGTGTTTTCGTGCTAGATGCCTGCCCATATTGGTGGTATTGCTAAAATATTTGTATTTTTGTTGGCACAAACGGCAAGTTAGATACTCGTCTTCTTGGACAAAGTGGTCCTAAACGGAAGAACTGGATGCTTGTTCTTGACACGAATCTCGTTTTTAGAATCTAAGATCATTTTCTTTTGTTTTTGAATAATTTTTGTATACAGTGTGTACAAAAAGTAACATAACTAAAGACAAATTTCGATTGTCTTTAGTTATGTTACTTACTTACTTATTAATTGCAAAACATAATGAGAATGATAGAAAAAGTGCTTACTCGATTTTTTTGCCATAAATATTTTTTTAAGATTTTACTTTCAAGCCACTGTAGCAAATACAATCAGCTCCATGTGATCTTCACGGTTGTATTTTTAATTTAGTAAATTAAAGAAAACTGGAAATATCTACAGGATTGACTTGCACAGATAACTTGATATATTTAGAAAACTTGTTAAAAACTTCTATCTATCGGAAATCGATATATTTGAATTCATTTATTTCATTTTTAGAAAATGGGACTTTTTTGTGTTCTTTTTTTATTGGTTGTCTTTATGTTTTTGAAAGTACTGTAAGGCAATGATTGCAATGAAATAAACAAAACTGCGTACCGCTTCTATAAAGTATGGTTATTGTTCATTTTAACGTAAAATTTTATTTACTAGGTACCACTCGTTTTATGTAGATAGTAAAAGTTATTTCTCATTTATATTTGAATGGCCCTCGTATATCCCTATTATAGGTGATCATAAAGAAAAATATTTGTTTAAATATTATCCGTATTCTAAATTAGTATTTAGTATATCTACTACCAATTCATTTTAGTTTTATATTTTCGATATTCGCAATAAGTTGTAAACCTTCCGATCCGTAGAAATCAATTTTAAAACATCTGTTAATGCGTAAAACACCTTTTTGACTAAAAATCAAAGATTTCATTCATAAGCACGTATATTATGTAAATACATACGTTCCGCCGAATACAATGCGCTCTATACACCTCAAGTCATCATAGTTTCAATGCAGTATATATGTATCTCTGGATTCGAATTCAGCGTGAAAACCGATTTGGATCGATTCTCCGAGTCCGAGCTGTGAAACGAATCTGGATTCGGATTCGATCATTCCAGGAGAATCGATTTATAACTCGATTTTCCTTACCGAGTGTTTTTGGATTCGATTCGCCCAGCACTAGTCGTAACTAACTTATGCTAATGAACTATTAGTTCAAATGTTCGTGTTGTTTCTGTTAGAAGTTTGACAATAAAAACTGTTTTAAGTTGGTCTGGTATGAAAGACAGTTTTGATATAATATTAGTTGAGCTTATACTATTTCTATTTTGTTGTATCATTGTTATTATTACGTTATGCCTAGAAACGTTCATGCACCTACCTATTGCATAAGCAATAACCAGGCACAAATTACATAAGCAGCTTGTGTCTTGGTCACAAGCTGCTCATATAATTTGTGTCTTAGCAATAATTCACAATATTTCGTTTGGACAGATACTTGTTTGTATAAGTGTTCCCTAAAAGTCCACACGTAAGCCAACTCTTGTCATTATATATATATTAATAAAGTAGCAGTTCTCTTAAAGTGATTGGTCACAAGAGTACTCTGATTACTTGAATCGAATAAACTCATCAGTTGGATATAAATTTCTGTAATTTAATTTGATAATTGGAAAACAAAGCGTAGATCTGCTATTATTTGATTGTATAAAATTGGTTTGCTTAATAATAGAGAGAAACAACACGAAATCACTGTGAACAACATGTTCCATGGATATAAGACAAACAAGTTAAACCTGAACATAGATAAATACTTCGGAATCCTAGATACTTAAGAAGCGCACACTAAACATTTAAAAGCTATGAATTCAAATTTAACCTAAAACAAAGTTCTGGTCCGTATGTGGATAACTTTCTAATACTTTGCTACGAAGTACAAAGCATGAATTATACGTGTTAGATGTAATAATTTGGATAAAGCGCTTTTTAATGAAAGTTCAGCCTTTCGCATATATGCAGCTGCAGCAGCGACAAACAATGGATGCGTGATATTTATCTTCAAAATGTCTGAGTGTTCTCTGTACAAGCTACATGTATTGTACATTTAGCATTAGTACTTTGTAGTCTTTTGCAGACAATGAGATATGGTGTTAGTTCTTCTGTTTTCATGACACGTAACGAAGTATTTACCTCCTTGTTCTTTTATATGTACGTCTGTAGTTTCATCAACAGTAATCCATACTTTTTCATTTGAAATTTCTAGTCGCATAAAATTTTTAATCGTTTCTCGAATATGTGTTTTTCCTTTTTTCCAATGTACTTCTACTAGATAGTTTCCAAGCTTTTAAACATTTTTACTAAAATATGCGAAATTGTTCTTTGTCAAGTACATAAAAGACTATATAACATGTATATAAAAATATAAGATGAAGTATTTATGGTCGAGCCTAATGACCAATAGATTTTTTTAAACCTTTTCGATAAAGCGTTTCCCATTGTTTCCGTTCGAACTAAAAATAAAAGCGAAACAATTGACTGGGATACGGATGAACTCAACGAATTGCAAAATAACATGGATGCTCTTTTTGGGATTTGAAAGGTTACAAAGTCTCCTGAAGTTGAATATTTGTATACAGCCGCCAAAACGGAGTATAGTACCAATTAACTCTCTTCACAGTTTATTGTTATTAACGAACGATTCTTTGTGGCTCTATCGTACTTTTCGATACAGTAAAATGATGAAAGAATAATACTTCTCTCTCTCGTTCAAACATCCGAAAATCCGGATGAAAGAACGAAGTCGTGTCATCTCACTAAATGGTAAGTTATGTGAACGTTATAAGAATAATTCAAATGTTAGTAACACCTTGTTTACAACGCGTTTCGAGTATATTAACTCTCATCAGGTAAACTCTGGTTTATTAATGGACATTCGTATATTTGGACGAGAGGAAGGTATTGTTTTTTCATCATTTTATTGTACCTGGAAGTATAATAAACCCACAAAGAATCACTCGTTAATAACACAAGAATTTACCTGAAGAGAGTTAATATATTTGAAACGCGTCGAAAACAAAGCGTTATTAAGATTTGAATGATTCTTACAACGTTCATATATATTAGATTTAATAAAATGAAGGTTGGAAGCCTAAGAGAGTATTAATTCAAGTAAAAGTTTATTTTTCAAATTGGAAATTATTGGCAAATTATATAAAATGGAATAAATGAAAGTGATTTTAATGTGAATTATTTACCACAATATTTGCATACAATTTTGAAAGTATTCATTAAGGAAATCTATTTATTTTTTCTTCTTTTCAATGTTTAATTATTGGTTGTTGGTTTACTATTTTTGGGCGTTCCGTTTTTCTTAATCCTGAACTTATCATAAAGAAATAAAGGGGTGGGCCATTTAAAAGTTTAATTTTAAAAATGCAATAAAACAAAAACGGTTTGAAATTTTGCCAAATTTATTTTTTTGTTGTGAAGTACAATTGTTCCTGTTAGAGATGGAATATTATTTCATTCATATGACTGCCGCGGCTGGCCTCACAGCACCCCATTCGGTCGGGCCAATTTTCGAGCACTTTCTTGAGTGTATGGGGTCGTATCTCGGCAATGGCATCACGAATGTTGGCCTTCAAACGCTCAATTGTCTCTGGTTTGTCGGCATAACACTTGTCTTTACCGGCACCCCACAGAATATAGTCCAACGGTGACAAATCGCAGTTTCTTGACGGCCAATCGACATCACCATTTCGACTAATTAAACGGCCATCATAAGTTTGACGCAATAAATCGATTGTGTCATGAGATGTGTGGCAAGTTGCACTATCCTGTTGAAACCAAACATCGTTCACATTAATACCATGAAGAGCGGGCACAAAAAAATCGGTTATCATGGTGCGATAGGTGTCTCCATTGACCGTAATGATTGCGCCGTCCTCATTTTCAAATAAATATGGGCCAATGATGCCTCCGCTCCACAAGCCGCACCAAACAGTCATTCGTAATGGGTGCATTGGCTTCAGTAAGACCATGTGTGGGTTTTCTGAGCCCCAAATATGGCAATTTTGCTTGTTAACATACCCGCCAAGATGAAAATGAGCTTCATCCGAAAAGACAATTTTTTTTGCAAAATAGCCCAAATACTTAATTCTTCTATTCCTGTGCATGTTAAAACCAATACGCCAACTAGTCATTTTAAAAAACAATATTTTTGTTACCTGTTTGCGAGACAATGAATTGAAAATATTATATATGTATATTTGTTTCTAAACATATACGCAGACTGAACTTTTTTCTCTAGTCCTTATTCTTTTTTTTTAATTAAATTAATCCAGGTCTCAGTTATGACGAATAATATATTTTAGATACATATTACTGTACGTCCCCGGAAAGGTAAATGTACATACACAAACTATTAGTCTGCTATATACGAATATCTATTTATTCCATTCATTGTATTAAGTTTCGGGGTCATTAATCTCTTACGGAATTCATAATATTTACCTGCACTCGCTAAATTACAGGAAGGCGAAAGGAGGATATAATGCGTTTATACCAGTAAAATTTATTCAGAATTATTAGCACATTCGAAAAGTGTGTTCCTTTATTTACGGCTTTTAGTTGAGTGTCTTGTAGTTAGGTTAGCGATGCACTAATTTTATTCTTTGCTTTTCTATAACGATGGCGTTCGTTCGGACAAGACGAAATATATTACAAGCAGTGAAAAAAATTAGAATAGAAACTTTATTGGGAGTTGTTGTATTCTTATATTGAAAATGCTAGAAAAGTAGTCGTCCCATGCCGAAGAATGGTAAGAATTACAACATTTATCAAAGAAAATTTGTTTTCAACATTACGCGGTCGACAACAAAACCACCGAAAGGGAGGGTAGAACAATTATTATATTAACATTGCTTCAAAACAGATAAACTTTTATCAGAGAGTAGTTAGATTTTCTGCATATAAAGGTATCAGAGCTAACAATGCGAACCCGATGATACGCTACAGGATTTAAAAAAAAACTGCATTTGACCAAAGCAATGAAGAAGCGTATAGATTGGGCCAAAATGCATCATTTTATTATTGGAGAATGTAGGTATGTCCTTGTCTTTATAAAATTATATGCGCATTTCATGCATTTTAAAGTGTTTTCTTATATTACGTGTTAGTTACTGTTGTTAGTTTCTCAAACACAAGTCATAGTCAGTGACGAGTCACGCAGAATCTATAAAATTTTTGAGACGAAGTGTTCGTCTCAAAAATTTTATAGATTCTGCATGAATCGTCACTGAATATGACCTGTGATTGAGAAACTAACAACAGTAACTAACATGTAATATAAGAATAAATAATAATATAAATAAAATTAATAAAATTTTTGAGACGAACACCTTCGGAACGTCATAGAAAAAAATGTGCAACGCAAAATGTTAAACGTCTCCCGACTGTAATGGTATGGTCAAGCATAACAGAGACGTGAATAGACCCTCAGTATTTTGTTGAAGGGACAATGAAAGAGTATCAATACAAAAGTGTAATAGATACTGGTATGTAGACCTCCGCCGTCGTGGTCCATACTATATTCTTCTGGGCTTCCGTGCTGGAAGGGTAGTTGAGCCCTGAGATGATCCATACGAGTAGGTACGAAACGTCGGCAGTTATACCAGTGACGCGGTTCCAGCCCGGAAGCCCAGAAGAAGATGTTGTAATAGAAACTGTTCTTGTGCCCTTTATTAATTCACTAGATGCAGATGCAATTTTTCCATGTTTTTCCCAGATGGCATTCCTGCCATACGGCCAAATATCTTAAGAATATATTTCGTGATTTCCGTATACTAGTATTGCCCTTGCCTGAAAATTCATCGGACCTCAATCCAATCGAGAATGTTTGGAGTTTTCTTAAAACTATGTTATAGCTTGCCTCATCCCCAAATAGCAAATTAAGCATTTTAAATAAAAATATCTAAAAAGCCTAGAAAAAAACCGGAAGTTGCAGCCTTTATTGACAGCATGCCTCAGTGAATTCAAGCGATCATTTAAGCTAAGGGATGTTTGATCAACTATTGGAAGAAATATATCTTATATTTGTAAATATGTCTTCATATCTATACTAGCATGTGTAATATTGCAGTACACGTTTTAAATTTTATGTGTTTGTATTTTATTTCGTTAAAACTCTCAAATTGTCGTTAGTTAATTTAATTACCAGATACTGTAGATACTATTTTGCTTGCATTTTCTCTTCTAGTGTTAGTTTAGGATGACTGAAAGAGTGGGCGGTACTATGACTGCGATCTTAACTCGTGTTTAGTTACCATTTTCTTATATTGTGAAACCTTTAGATGATTGTAATAGAAAAATAAATGGTTTATTTGTTATTATTATTAAAGTATTTCATATTACTTGATAATTTTATTCCCAATATTTAACAATATCTGACTAAAATTAAAATGAAAAATAAATATACTAGAATCAAGATTGTAACTATCTTCAAGTAAATGTAAAGTACTATTATAATCTACTAATATTCGTTTATACTTTCATTTAGTGTGAAACGCGAATCCCTTTTAAAATTTAATAAAAGTACTGAAACAAACACGTAATATTTGAGCTAAGATAATATAACGATTGAGCTATATTAAGAAATTATACTAACTTGCTTTTAGAAAAATTAGAATCGATTGAAATTCTTTAGAATCAGACTGAGAAAGAAGCATTGAAACAGATTATACATAGTAAGCTACATTTCTTCAATGTAGTCTTTAGAAGTCAATCGAAATTAATATTTTAGCATTGTTCCTACTGTAAAACCTCTAGAGAGTTTTTCAAAAATTTATTAACTTTATAAACATTTTCCCGAACAAATTGGGAAGAAAAGTTTATTGTTTATAAATTATCAGTTTAATTCGAAAGAAATCATTGAACTGAATCCATTTATCGTAAAAATATTCAAACACTATTATAATTAATCTATCCTTCATTGTTCACAAACAATACATTCTTTTAGTAATATTTTCCTCATAGCGAGAGTCATACAAAACCTCCACTGTCTATATAATTTAATGATTTTTAAAAATCCGACTATTAAAACCTAAGAAACACCTCCATCGACTTTCCGAAGAGATCGGATAGACGCGTATACTGCTCTTTTTATAGCCAGAGGCTTGTTTTGCTCACCTATCTTCGTCCATCTCCTACTAAATGTCAAGTCTTTTATCTTATGCTAATCAATACGCTATAGAACATGAGGGATTAATGACGAAAAATATTCTCGTACCTTTTGGCTAAAAGTATATTTCCAGGCAGAATAATTTATTCAATCTAGATATTAAGATCCGAAGATAGTGTAATAATACAGATTTGTGTTAAGTTTTACATGCATTAGGGGCATTATAGCCATCCACTACGACACCGACACAGAAGATGATTCTTATCTTAGAGAAGGCCTGACGTTTTACTTATACTTTTTAAAAGTCTTAAGCATCACCTTTTTTTCATTCAGCAGTCACACATTTTGATATATGTCAATGAAAGTAATTTATAAGAACACGAAAAAAAATTAAGTTCAAACAATGAATATTAGAAATGTATTGAGAACAAATCAGTCATTACTATTACCTTGAAAAGGATATCCAGTAAAATAAGGAGGCATATTTAATGCAGATACAGCCATTTATCTGAAAAATTTCTTTGTTTTCTTCAATAATAAAAGCTTCTTTCTCGTCAAAACAGTCACTAAAGTCACTTAATCGTCACCGTACAGTCACCAATCGAGTCAATTTCTAAAAGGGAACATGTGAAATTATAATTTACACAATATCACGATACAAGAAATCATTGAATCATGTCTTAAATTGTTGATACGTACTTCTTCGTGCTCTAGAAGAAAACTGATCGGTAAGATGACCAACCCAACCTGACACCTCTGCAATGTAGACGAGCTACGCCCATGGGGGGCATACTGTGCCCCCTCGTTATTTTCAGAAGTGCTTGTTGATTGGTGGGATGTGTTATAGGAGGGGCCAGTGGTCACACCAAAGTAGTTTTTACTCACTCATAGGTACCACTGATTTTAAAATTCATTGAGTAAGAACACCTTTGGCGACTTAACGTCTACGATAAGATTTTTTTGCATTATATGAATTGCATTTTTAAACTAAATGGTTTTTGACCGCTTTATTTTTAGTGTATTATTATAAAACGTTCATTTGCTAAGTACTATTGCTGTAAAATAAAATTAAAATTAATTAGAAATATTGAAAAAATATGAATAGAAGTACTATCAAGTAGCTGTAATTTTTCTATTTTAATTATTCACACCACTTATGTTTTTATATTTTGTTAACAAAAATTACACTAAAATATGGTGAGATGATCACATAAAATTGGTTTAATTGGGCACTGACTATTAATTTGCCATAATAATTACAGAATTATGAGGGTGTACTGTTAGGGTTGGGGCGGTTAGTTTTCTGCGAAAACAGTCTAGTCAATATAATTTAAATGTAAATTCACAAAAATATATACGATCATTTTATTTGTTTTTTTGTTGATAACCAAAGTTTTTATAAAGACTGTTTCATATTTCGCTGTTTCTTTAAAGAATAAATAAAACACATAATTTGCATTCACTTTCAAAAGCTTTTTATTGGTAATTGAAGTATCAGTTATGACATTTATATGCGAAAAATAATATCTACCGAACGGCCTCCTCTTGCAGCCCCACAGACGTCCACTCTTTTGTTAAAATTTTCAATGACATTTCGACATAATTGAGGCTCTATCTCACCAATGACACGAATAATTTCATCTTTCAAAGCAGGAATTGATTGTGGATTGATTTTATAAGCCTGACTTTTCACATAACCTCAAAGAAAATAGTCCAACGGTGTCAAATCACATGATCTTGGTGGCTAATTAACATCACCGTTTCTTGAGATTACACGTCCAGGAAATTTTTCTCTCAATAAATCAATTGATTCGTGTGCAAAGTGAGGTGTAGCGCCATCCTGTTGAAACCAAATATCCTCTAGATAAATCTTCATTAATTCAAGCCACAAAAATTATCATCCGACGATATCGATCACCATTGACAGTTACAGTTTCACCAGCAGCATTTTTAAAGAAGTAAGGCCCAATTACACCACCTGACCATAATGCACACCAAACAGTAACTCGTTTAGGATGCATAGGTTTCTCATGAATAATTCGTGGATTTTCCTCACCCCAGATACGGCAATTTCGTTTATTAACATAGCCACCAAGTCCAAAATGTGCCTCATCGGAAAACATTATTTTTTGAGAAAAATCACCTGGTTGTTCATTGATGAAATTGATAAATGAACGACATTTTAAATGATCTAATGGCTTCAGTTCCCGTGTTATTTGAACCTTATACGCCTTCAGAGCTAAATCCTTGTGTAAAATACGCCGTGTTGTTGATCCACTAAGTCCAAGTTGTTGTGAACGTCCTCTAATGGACATTTCAGGATCTTCAGCAACACTTTCACAAACCAAACCAATATTTTCTTTTGAACGACCACTACGACTTGGTTCCCAGCGACTTTTTTTTGTGACTTGGGCCAAAGTTTTGCTCGGAGGATAAATATTATCGTCGAATGAGGACGCCATCACATTCGTAAATGTCTATTTGAAGAACAAGGTGCAACTAATAATTGGACGGATTAAAGAGAGATAAGTATCGCTATGAAAATTATATAAAATTAAAATAAAAAATATAATATATAATATAAAAAAATTGACAAAAAAAGATACTTGTTTCTGTGTTAGGCTAGAAATTAATAAACTAAACTAATAAGCAAAATACGTCTTAATCTTACAGAATAAAAAAAAGCAATTGACTCATACACATTTAATTTCTCTTTTTATGAAAAACATGGCAGAATATTAGGAACTATTTTGCTACAAAAGTGAAGAATCAATGTTTCTATTATAACTATTAAACAAAGCACTCCATGGAGACATTGTACACAGATATGAGAATCTGACAACTATTATATAATTAATTAAAGAAAGGTTAAACATTTTCAAATAGAAAAATCATTACTAATGAGCGTTTGTACGAAAATATTGGTTTAGCAAAAATTTGAATAAGCAACGAAAAAATAAACAATGGAGATAATATAACGTGTCAGTACGCATGCTGCTTTAATTTTCGACACGTTATTTCACAAATTAATGGCCTTATTTCGTTACGCATGAGTTCATTACTCCTACTGTAATATTAATTTAGAACAAAGTGTTATGCTCATTACATTAATAATTAAGAAAAAGGCCAGGTAAATTTTATATTCCAACGCTAATTGTTAATGATAAAAGTAATTTTATTTTCATATAAAATGCCGTTCATCAACATCACAAACATATTGAGAATGAAATTGTCACGAGTATCTTCACAATTAGCAACTCGTTTTTCAGAAAAATGATATATGTATTAACATTCCACATTGAATTATTTGCATGGTTTGGTAAAAAATTAATAATTACTATATAATATACACTAAATTGAAAAAACATTATTTGACTTATGATGTATATTTACAGGCTTTTGATCTTTACAAGTAAGGGGTGTTTCGAATTGCACGGTTTTCTTTAAGAATAAATAAAATATAGATGGCGCACTGAATTTGTCTGGGTATGTGGGCATTTAAAAAGTGTGATGTATGACATATATAAAAATGGCTTCGTACACGGTATAACAATGCGTTCAAATTGTTGAATTATTTTATGAAAATCAGCGTTCTCTGAAAAGAGTTTTTAGAAAATTACATGAATTTTATGGTTTACATAATCGTCCTTCTGAAAATACTATTGGTCGAATTATTAGAAAATTTCAAGAGATCGGTTCCGTGGAAGATCAATAAAGTGAAATGGTCGTTCACAAGAAAATATTGGTTTGGTTCGTGAAAGTGTTGCTGAAGATCATGAAATGTCCATTAGACGACGTTCGCAACAACTTGGACATAGTGGATCAACAACATGGCGTATTTTACACAAGGATTTAGCTCTGAAGGCACATAAGGTTCAAATAACACGGGAACCGAAGCCATTAGATCGTTTAAAACGTCGTTCATTTGTCAATTTCTTCAGTGAACAATCAGCTGATTTTTCTCAAAAAATAACGTTTTCCGATGAGGCACATTTTGAACTTTGTGGCTATGTTAATAAACAAAATTGCCGTATCTTGGGTGAGGAAAATCCACTAATTATTCACGAGAAACTTATGCATCTAAAACGAGTTACTACCATAATGCACACCAACATTGTGGTCAGGTGGTGTAATTGGACCTTACTTCTTTGAATATGCTGGTGAAGCTGTAACTGTCAGTGGTGATCGATATCGTCGGATGATAACCGGATTTTTGTGGCCTGAATTAATGAGTACTGATCTAGAGGATGTTTCAACAGGATGGCGCTACACCTCATTTTGCACACGAATCAATTGATTTACTGAGAGAAAAATTTCCTGGACGTGTAATCTCAAGGAACGGTGATGTTAATTGACCACCAAGATCATGTGATTTGACACCGTTAGACTATTTTCTTTGGGGTTATGTGAAAAGTCAGGTTTATAAAAACAATCCACAGTCAATTCCTGCTTTGAAAGATGAAATTATTCGTGTCATTGGTGAGATAGAGCCTCAATTATGTCAAAATGTAATTGAAAATTTTAATGAAAGAGTGGACGTCTGTTGATCTGCAAGAGGAGGCCATTTGTCAGATATTATTTTTCGCATATAAATGTCATAACTGATACTTCAATTACCAATAAAAAGTTTTGTAAAGCGAATGCAAACTATGTGTTTTATTTATTCTTCAAAAAAACCGCGAAATTTTAAACAGCCTTTATATAGTACATACATCATAAGTCAAATAATTTTTGAAGTTGAGCAATTAGGAAGAAAATCTGAAAGTTTTAAGCCCATCATTTATGTTATGTAGGACTATAGATTTATGGTAAACGGTTAAATTTGAAATGAATAAAGCTAATTTTTTCATTCCAGGTATGTGAAGAAAAACGATTCTAAATAATTGTAAATATAAAATACTGGAGTAGTTATGTTAGTAAAAATTATATAAGGAAAAAGATGATGGCAATGAAGGGATAGTTGTATCGACTAAAATCCATTACTAGTAAGGGCAATAGTTCTGCAGAATAACCAAATACCCTACGATTAAAAGCAATATTCTGACTTCTAAGAAGAGCACCAGTTCTCCATCTTACGACTGCAAATTTGTATGTGTATTAATAATAAAGGGCTTCCAATAAGAGTAGTTCTGAGGACATCCAAATATCAGATAGTCTAGGTTCACTAATAAATTCGTCTGTTTCAAATAAAAATAGCAAGTCTAGAAAAATTCTAGAAAACTAATGCCAGATCATTCCGCGACTTAAAACAGTGCTTTCATTGCTTAGAAGTGCATTAGTGCTGTATAATAACCAAATGTCAGCTATCCGACGTTTACGAATCAGTATTTCTGTTTCTAATAAGAGTAGAAACTTTGTTCAATATCTAAATACTAGGATATGCTACGATTACGAATCAGTATTTACGTTAGTATAAAGGGCACTAGGAAAGTTTTGCAATGCAGATTTGTTTATTTAATTTTTTCAAAGTAATTTCCTCTACACCCAGTACACCTCTCCATCCTCTGAAACTAATCTTGAAACCAGTTCTGCCAAATTTCACTAGGAAGTAAACGACACTCGTTGTCCCAAGTCCGCAGAAGGTCCTCATCACTGGAAAACCGCCTCCCTTTTAGCTTCTTTTTTACATGCGGGAAGAGTGCAAAGTCGCAGGGAGCAAGAAGTTTCAATCCTGTCGTGGTCAAATATACGGTGCAGGCTTTGGCGCGGTGAACTGGACCATTATCGTGATGGAGGGACCAGGTGTCCATTCTTGACTTTGGCCGCAGGTTCTTCATAGATCCAATGACTTTAGGCAGGCATTGTTCAGTATACCGCTTGTGACTGTTTTCGGTGTGTTCAAAAGGATGCGTTCCACAATTTCACTCGATTTGAAAACTACATTTTCTTCTTTACAGATCGGAATTTTCTGACAATTACGGGTGTGTCCTCATCATCAAAGACCCAAACATTGTTTTAAGCTTTGGTCGGCACATCGTAATAGTACAGCCAAGTCTCGTCACCTGTCACGATGTTGTTCACATACCGAGATTGTCTCTTATTAAACTTTTTTAGCATCTCCCGGCACACGACGTGTCATCTGCTCTTCAGTCAGTCGATGCGGCACCCAGAGAGAACACAGTTTGCTCGCCTGCAAATGATTATGCAGAATCGAACGAATTGCTGGTGCATTTATGCCTGACGTACCCTCTATCTGTTGGTAGGTCACTCGCCTGTCCTCGCCAAGCATTTTCCTCACAGTAGTAACGTTTTCCTCCGTAACTGACGTTCGTGGCCTTCCCGGCCTCTCAGCATGCTCCACTGTTAAATTTCCCCTTTGGGATTCTCTATACCACCTGAATATCGTTGTGCGATGTAGACAAACGTCACCTATTGCAAGAGTCATTTCTTCGAAGCACTGATCTATGTTTAAACCACGCACGAAATTATAACGCAAAACTGCCCTTATCTCATTTCGTGACCACGATGCCACCGCAAGCACTTTACACTCTCACTGCTAATGAATAACTAAGCCCATCGACTACTATGCGGCTACTATGCACGTATGAATATGTCTCAACATGCAGCAACAAGCTGCTTCCTACAATTCATTGTTGCGTCATATTGCAGAACTTTGCTAGTACCCTTGTACAGAATACAGAAATTAATGTGGAAAGGGGTTATGTATCAACCTTAAGTGATTAAGTTAATCAACCGCAGGCTCCATCAAAACTGCCTTCAAAATAAATTTTGTCTATCAGCAACATTTCTCTTTTCCTTCACCTTCAAAGGAGAGAAAGTTTTTGAGCCTTACTCTGTATCTATTAACAGTTGTTTAAAAACTATAATAAAGAGGTAGTCCCAAAATGATTTTATTAATGAAAAATTGTGAGAATGAAAAGATGTACATGACTTAAAAAGTTAAAGATTTAAGTGACATCGGCAAGTCAATTTTGTTTGAGTATCTACAAAGAGAAAACATAAGTGAATACCTGAAAGAGACGCAGAAATAATACCTATTAAAGTTCAAGAAAAAATCTATTTTATAATTGAGATACATTAATGTCTTTTTCAAAGACATTGTGGTAATGTATTTCAGGAAAAGAAAAATTTTAAATGTACTGAAAGTAAATAACTTATATCTTCTTGCCAATTATATAAATTAAGTATTAAATGCTACTGTTTATCGTTTTAATTAAATTATGTTACTATCGATCGTATCAGAAGTACACAACATATAATTGAACACAATTAACCTTCGGATAATAAACTTGCAAGTTATGAACAAGGCGAGATGTCTAATTCAAGTCTCTAAATAAGGCAATTAACTAAATCTCTATTTCGGTGCTAAATCGTGTTATATTATGGGATAAGCAAAATTAATTTTGGTCTGGTCGTAATCCTGACGCTCAAATGTTACCTACGGAAATTACCTCTTCGTAGGATAGTAGGTTTGTATTGTATTTAGGCGTTGTTTGCTTTAATTTAAATACAGAATCAAACACAAACAAAAACGTGATAAGTAATTACATCCTCGATTAACGTGTGATAATAATTAAATTACTGTAGGAACTACTGTGCTTAAAAATATAAAATTAATTACTCAATACAAGTAAAAAACTATAATAATAATGCTATCTGCTTCTGGGTTTCCGGGCTGGAACCGCGTCACTAGTATATCTGCCGACGTTTCGTACCCTGAAGATGTCCCATACAAATGGGTACGAAACGTCGGCAGATATACTAGTGACGCGGTTCCAGCTCGGAAACCCAGAAGCAGATAGCATGGACCACGACCGCGGAAGTCTACGTACCAAACTATAATAATAATGTTTACATCGGGTAAAATTTATATGTATTTCTGTGATTGTTTTTGAAGTACGTTTGATGTTTTTGTTCCAGATATGTGTATATGCAAGGCACATTGTACCCACGGTTATTGGGATATTTAAGTGATTTAATAAGGAATTATTTCACCGTTCATTTTTAAGTAATTTATTTTTCAGGCATTCCTATGCTTTAGCTTCATTTTAGACCGTCATTATACAGTCCGATCGAAAATGGAAAAATCGTCCGTGAACTTGAAAAATTGGTAATAAAACTTCACATTTACTTAGGATTTGTCAGTGGCGTTGCTTATTTATGGGTGTCGTAGATGGTGTTTGCAAAAAATTCAAGATATTCAAAAATGTATCACTAATTTGAAGGTGATAACGAATAGAAGGGACGTCAAACACAGAAAACAATCCATATATTAGGTGCGCAACTAAGTTCTCGCTGTTTTTTTGATGAAAATGCAACTTTATTTTGAAAAAATGTTTACAAATGAAACATTCAAAATATTGCCCATCGCTAGCGACAACTTTTTCCCATCTTTCTGGCAGAGCTCGAATACCGTCACGGTAGAAGTGTTCGTCTTTTGAGGCTATCCACGAATCAAGCCATTTTGAGATGTCTTTACATGAGCGGAACTGCTGATTAACCAGACCGTGTGCCATCGAACGGAACAAATAATAATCGGACGGCGCAATATCCGGGGAATATGGCGGGTGGGGTAGGATCTCCTATTTGAGCGTTTCTAAGTAGGTTCTAAGGGGTTTGGCAACGTGAGGCCGAACGTTGTCATGCTGTAGAATGACTTTTTCGTGCCTCTGCTCATATTGTGGCCGCTTTTCGCGCAGTGCTCGGCTCAATCGCATCAATTGAATTCGATACCGTTCCCCAGTGATGGTTGCGTTCGGTTCCAACAGCTTATATAATAATAACACCGCTCTGGTCCCACCAAATACACAGCAAAACCTTTGCAGCGTGAATATTCGGCTCAACCGACGACGTAGAAGCATGACCAGACAGTCCCCATGATTTTGTTCTCTTTGGGTTGCTGTAATGAATCCATTTTTCATAACCCGTAACGATGCGATGAAGAAAACCCTTCCTTTTTTGTCGCTGGAGCAGTTGTTCACAGGCGAAAAAACGACGCTCAACGTCTCTTGGCTTCAAATCATAAGGAACCTAAGTTCCTTGTTTTTGAATCATTCCCAACACATGCAATCGCTGGAAAATGGCTTGGCGGGTAACTCCTAATGCTGAAGTAAGCTCTTTTTGCGTTTGGCACGGATTCTCATCGAGCAATGCCTCCAATTCAGCGTCTCCGAAGGTTTTTGGTCTTCCTTCATGAGAACGGTCGTCGACATCGAAAACACCGTCTTTGAAGCGACGGAACCAATCACGGCACGTTGCTTCACTTAGAGCATCATCTCCGTAAACTTTTTGGAGTTCTCGATGCGCTTCAGCCGCCGTTTTCTTCGAATGAAAGACGAAAAGCAACAATTCCCGCAAATGACGATTATTTGGCACAAAATCAGACATTCTCACACAACCAAAAGTATATGTGGCAAAAGCAAAATCACTAATGTGTTAAAGTGGTTTGCTTACCATATGTCTAAACTTGGTTCATGACGTTTTGGTTATGTCACAATCGGCCCGCACTTACTACTGGAGCCAACTCTTGAAAAACAGCGAGAACTTAGTTGTGCACCTAATACAAAATTCCAAGGAAAAATGTATATATGTACAGCGTGTTTCAAAAATAATATACGTATTACAAAGTATTATTTTGTCCAAACTATCGATCGTTGCGCCTCGGCTCGGCTATTGGAGAAACGAATACATAGTCTAGTTTATTTAAGAGCCGCTAGATGTCAGTTGTCTTCTGTTTTTCTCGGTAACCGTCATATGTTTAAAATTGCTACCCCGCAGCAGAAATCATTTTCTGTTCTCGAGTTTGAGAAGTGCAATTCCGTGATTACAGCGCAAAGACGTTTAAAGTTGAGCTACCAAATTGATCCTCCTAATGGATAGAACATTCGTAGATGGTATCGACAGTTTGTAGATACAGGATGTGTATGTAAAGGAAAGAGTCCTGCCCGCCCTTGTGTTTCTGAAGAAAATGTTGCACGAATTCAAACTGCTCTCCAACATAATCCTTCAAAATCAACTTGCCGTGCCAGTCGGGAATTACAACTGCCTACAACAACAATTTGACGTGTTTTGAGACGTCGGTTGGTTATGAAGCCGTACAACTTACAGTTGTTACAAGCTCTGCGCCCTGATGACAAACGGAAACGTGTGGCATTCTGTAATGAGTTTCATGATCCTATTGAGAATGATAACACTTTCGCACAACTCATCGTTTTCAGTGATGAAGCGACTTTCCATGTTAGTAGTCTGGTAAACAAACACAATGTTCGAATTTGGGGTCTACAGAACTCACATGCAGCCATTAAACATGTACGAGATTCGCCTAAAATTAATGTGTTTTGTCCGATATTCCGATCATCTGTTTACGGCCCATTCTTCTTTGATGGAGACATGGTTAACGGTCAACAGTATCTCGCTATGTTACAAAACTGGTTGTTTCCGAGACTGCACGAAGACAACTTCATTTTTCAACAAGACGGGGTATGTACCACCACTCCCACAGAACTTGGAAGAGTTGAAGAACCGGATCCGTACTGCCATAACATCAGTGACGAAGGACATGCTTGCCCGAATATGGGGGAATTTGAGTATCGATGTGATATTGTTCGTGTCGCTGATGGAGGACAAATTGAACATCTGTAATCTGAACTTGAGAGGTTTGTAAATATGTGTGTAAAATTTCATACTCCTATGTCTTAAAGTTTAATAAATATTTAGCATTCGAAATACGTATATTCTTTTTGAAATACACTGTATATATACAGTTTGTCAAAAAAATCTTTGCCCCTAGATAAAAGATACAAAAACTTCAAAAGATGCATTGATTTCAAATTTAAATAACAAACTTTTTTATTTTTTTCGCACAGCGTTTATAAACATATTTTTTTTAATATAATAAATAAAAAAAACTTCTATAACAATGAAACTATTCTAATGTGGTATATTAAAAAAAGAAAATAGTTCAATTTCTCTACTGTCAAGAAAATGTTTGCACACTTGATAAAATATTAAACCTGATGTAAATTTTTGAATTTTTACTGCTAATATTTTGTGTGTCCACCTTGAGCATTAATTACCGCTTGCAGGTGTCTTCGCATTGATTGAATAAGCTTCGGAATATTATATTCTAACGGTATTTTGTCCCACTCTTCTTTAATGAACCTTATCAATTCGCTTTTATTGGTTGGCGATCTTTTTCTTGCCTTCTTTTAGATGAACCCACAAATTTTCGATAGGGTTAACATCAGGACTTCGGGCAGGATCAGTATCAATAACTTTGGTGCAGTTGTATAATAACCAGCACCTACATAAATAAGATTTGTGTTTGGGATCATTATCTTGATAGTATTTGTATTTAAATTGATTCGAATTATCCCGGTAAATAAACCGAATTTTTTAATGCTGACGGTTAGTTCGTTTACAAAATATCAAGATATACTTCCTTAGTTATTATTTCATCTAAAATCCTGATTACACCAACTCCCTTGCCGGATATACAGCCCCTTACTGTAGGAATAGGATTTTTAGTTTTTAATGCTGTCAGAGGTTTACGCCAAACTCTCTGCTGCCCGTCATGGTAATAAAGCACCATTTTCGTCTTATCTGAGAAAATAAGATCGTTTCGTTCGGTGGCAAATCTTAATCGTTTTTCGATATTTTGAGCTGAGAGCAGGGGTTTTTTCTTAGCAACTCGTGAAGAATATTTTGTGTTTTTGTAACACGTTTTCGATGGTTTCATGGGAAACACTTAACCCAATGTCTTTTTCCACTTGAAGAGCTAATCCTCAAGTACTGGATTGCAGGTTATTATAAATAGTTTTAATTATTTTGCTCTCAATTCATCACGTCACCTTTTTTGGCCTGTCTATGGATCCTTTTAACTCGATCTTCCTTCTTTTTCAGCACGGGATATGATATTGTATACAGTTCTGATTTTGAGAGAGAACATATCGGGGATTTCCTTGCCAGATTTGCCTTTATAGTAATTGAAATACACCAATTGTATAATATCTTTTGAAACTCGCTTTCTTGGCATTTTTTTATATTCAAATATGTGGTAACTTGGGGGGCAAACCCAAAAGTTCAGCCAAAATATTGCTCACACTGCCTAATGAGATGTCTAGAGATTCTACTAAACTTCTTTCGGTTAATATATTTGTATTTTGTTTCTGTATTTTTGCTACGATTTCTGGTGTTGATGCACTTTTTAGAAGTCCTTCACGTGGATTGTCCTCAAGACTTGTACGACAGCGTTTAAATTCAGCAACCGATCTTTCTACTGTTCTCAGTGAAGGTGAAGAGTCCTTATATATTTTCAACAAACGTTGATGAATTAGTTTTGTGGTTACACCTTCCACACATAAAAATTTTATCACTGCACGATATTCAATTTTTTCCATTGTACAAAAGTACTGTAATACGTAAATTTTGAATACCTTTAAATATGTGAATGAGAAAATATAAAATAAGAAAACTTTGCACGTGTTAATAAAAAAATAGTGCAATTTTTAGAAAAGTAAAACGCTGAACATAATAGGGCCTTCTCTTATCGAACGAAAAAACTTATTAAACAACTTGCTATTACATAAGTTATAAGTTAAAATATTCTTCAAAGATAATAAGGTTCTAATCGCCTTAATAACTGATAAAACAACTGTTTGAAAGTAATAATGTTGCGTATTTGCTCTTGTGAGATAGGTAACCTATTATATAGTGTTAGATCGACATAACTTTGACTCCTTTCAGTCAAAAGCAGAGGTTTGGAATGGTAGTAATTTGTCTTGTGTCTAGTACAGTAGTCATGCCCGAAAACATTATCTTGAAACAAGTGTTCATATTCGAATGAAAATATTTAAGTTAATCGCTAAGGTTGATATATAGCCCGTTTCTACATTAACTTTCGTAATTCTGTATACGCATTTCGACAACTAAGTTGTCATCATCAGCAGATAATTGAGCATAATTGTCGCACTTGATAGGCCACGGCGAAAAATACCCGTACGAAAACAAACTCCGTACGCGATCTGTGCCGTTGAGAACCAACATGTACACTGACTTATTTTTTCTATCTTTATAATGGGTGTCCCAAAATTAACGCAAGATTTATATTTGTCGCCATTTGTGCAGTAAAGTGTTATATTGAACAATATTTCAAAAATAATGAAAGCTTGGCGGTCGCAGTTCGAAAATTTCATACAAAATATGGTCGGAATAGTGTTTTAACTTCGTCAACTACGAAGAGATTAATTGAAAAATTCAGGGAGACTGGATTCGTTGGAAACGCTAAACAAACTAGTCGTCCAAATATAAGCCGTTCAAATGTCAATATCGAAGCAGCGCGTGAGAGTGTCGGTGACAATCCAGGAACCTCAATTCGGCATCGTTGACAAGAATTGCAAATTTCAAGAAGCTCTCTACAGCGTATACTCACTGACGATCTGTATTTCCATGCTTACAAAATTCACTTAACACAACAACTGGAGCCTAATGACCATGCACAGCGAAGAGAGTTCGTTGAATGGATTATTGAACATCAACAAATGGATGCTGATGTTTCGAGCAAAATCATCCTAAGCATAAAGCACATTTTCACCTTGATGACTTTCTTAATCGCCAAAATTGCCACTTTTGGGGTTCTGAGAACCCACATGTGATTGTCGAGAAACAAATGCATTCACAACGTGTCACTGTTTGGTGTGGATTTTGGGCCGGAGGCATAATTGGACCACACTTGTTTGAAAATGAGGCAGGTCATGCAGTGACTGTTACTGGTGCTTAATATCGCGACATGATAACACAGTTCTTTCTGCCGAAATTGAATGATATTGATGTGGCCGATATGTGGTTTCAACAAGACGGTGTCACATGCCATACAGCCCGTGAACCATGAGACATTTCCAGGTCGTGTGCTCTCTCGTTTCGGTGATCACTGGCCCCCTAGATCGTGTGATTTAACACCATTAGATTTCTTTTTATGGGGTTATTTGAAATCACAGGTCTAGATCTAGAAGCCCACAACCACCCGTGCATTAAAGGAGGAAATTCAATGCTGCATCATCGAATTCAGCCACTTTTATGCATAATGGTCATGGAAAATTTCGACAAACGAGTGCGTATGTGCATGCAAAGCCGTGGAGGCCATTTGCCCGATGTGTTATTCCATAAAAAACCCTATCCTATGTACTTCATGATTCAATAAAAAAATAAGAATCAAAAGACTCAAAACTGTGTTTTCTATTTAATTCAAATCTTGCGTTAATTTTGGGACACCTTTACATGTATATGAACTCCACTTGAGACACTTGTCGATAGATAAGCTCTAAAGAGTGAGTGAGTTTTATACACCATAATGGTGAATGTTAAGGGATAAGGTGGATGGGTTTTTTATGATTAATGCGATGATGTATGTGAATAAACCATCAGACCTTTTCTTTAAACACACTGTATACTAAAAGCTATATTTTATTTTGTCATGTTGATCTGAAATTTTCTCTTAAACTGGTTTTTGTAAGAGTACAATGTTGTTTTGAGAACTTTTTAAAAATACGAAGCAGGATGTATGTACCTTCAATTGCTCTTACTCTTTCACTCACCAATATTCCCAATATACTAATACATTTCTTATTGTATCTTAATGGTAGTATGTGTCACAAACGCGCATGTAAAAATAGTTGCATTTAAATCGATTAGTCCCAAGAGATAATTGTACTTTTACCGTTTCTGTAACCGTAAATGTAATCAATACAATCGAATATTGACATCTCTGTTGATCAACGACAATTGTGTGATTTGTTTATAGATAAAAATATATGCGCACACCTAGGTACCAATCTTGCCCATGGGAACGCCGTTGTGAAGTAGCAAAGACAGGGAAGGTAAGCTTCGACAAAAACTGTGTGAGTGAGATCTATCTCTAAATTCAACTGGATGAATTGGAATTCCTCCTAGCAGTCGTGCGTGTAAACTTGAACTTTTTCGAACTTGCTGTCCTCAAGGATTCCTTCACGTTGAAATTCCATGAATAGTATCGTTGTTTACCTATACAGATTGTTTCGTTTAAGATCTGAAAATGATTTTCTATTGATAAGCGAAGAATAATTAAATAATAAACAAGTGCAGATAAATGTTTCACATTATTTGAGATATAAGTTAGTTTTTGGATGTTAGTGATGTTAATTTTTATTTTCCGTAATAGACCCAAGTAATTAAAACGATCAGTATAATCGATTTAATTACACATATAAAGAGTGTTTCAAATTACGCGGATTTTTTTAAGAATAAATAAAATATAGATGGCGCACTGAATTGGTCTGGGTATGTGGGCATTTAAAAGGTGTAATGTATGACATTTACAAAAATGGCTTCGTACACAGTACAATAATGCGTTCAAATTGTTGAATTATTTTATGCAAATTAGCGTTGTGTGAAAAGAGTTTTTAGAAAATTACGTGAATTTTATGGTTTACATAATCGTCCATCTGAAAGCACTGTTTGTGGAATTATTAAAAAATATCAAGAGACTGATTCCGTGGAAGATCAAAAAAGTGAAAAATACAGTCGTAGTGGTCGTTCACAAGAAAATATTGGTTTGGTTCGTGAAAGTGTTACTGAAGATCCTGAAATGTCCATTATAGGACGTTCACAACAACTTGGACTGAGTGGATTAACAACATGGCGTACTTACACAAGGATTTAGCTCTGAAGTCATATAAGTTTCAAATAACACAGGCACTGAAGCCATTAGATCATTTAAATCGTCGTTCATTTGTCAATTTCATCAATGGAGAACCAGCTGATTTTTCTCAAAAAATAATGTTTTCGGATTAGCCACATTTTGAACTTGGTGGCTATGTTAATAAACAAAATTGCCGTATCTAGGATGAGGAAAATCCACGAATTATTCATGAGAAACTTATGCATCCTAAACGAGTTACTGTCTGGTGTGCATTATGGTCAGGTGGTTTAATTGGACCTTACTTCTTTGAAAATGCTGTTGGTGAAACTGTAAATGTCAATGGTGATCGATATCGTCGGATGATAACCAAATTTTTGTGGCTTGAATTAATGAATACTGATCTAAAGGATATTTTTCTTTGAGGTTATGTGAAAAGTCAGGCTTATAAAAACAATCCACAATCAATTCCTGCTTTGAAAGATGAAATTATTCGTGTCATTGATGAGACAGAGCCTCAATTATGTCGAAATATCATTGAAAATTTTAGCAAAAAGTGGACTCGACGTCTGTGGAGCTGCAAGAGGAGGCCGTTCGGTAGATATTATTTTTCGCATATAAATGTCATAACTGATACTTCGATTACCAATAAAAAGTTTTTGAAAGTGAATGCAAATTATGTGTTTTATTTATTCTTTAAAAAAATCGAGAAATTTGAAACACCCTTTACAATAAAAACAGCTTGCATTATGATTTTCGAATACAATAATTGATACTGGCAAATAGTTTTAAATGAGAAATCTTTGTAACGTAATTACTATCGTACTATGCAATATGGAAATCTGTGTATGTTTGCTGATATTTATTTATTTATTTTATTTAATTTCTAACACATGGTAACACCCAATTACAGGAAAAACTATTCACATGTTTGTAGTAATAAACGATGTGGATGTGTTAAATATTTCACAAAAAACTGATATGCGAATTGTCTTTTTAGTTTTTATATAAAACTGGAACAAAACAGTAGCTAGTTTCCGAAGACTGTTTTTCGAAGTATTCTCTACGAAGACTAATGAACTTCTGCATGCACTCGAACAATCTCTTGAACTCTGCATTTTTAAAGGCATCAACTACTCCTTTCGATGGCTGGAACCTTTGACCGCTCAGTCTATTCTTAATTTTCGGAAGCGTAAAGAAATCGTTGGGACTTACATCTGAACTGTACGGAAGGTGGTCTAACAATTCGACGTTTTGTTGCGTTGAAAATTCAGCTGTTTGGCGTGCCGTGTGTGAACTTGCATTGTCTTGCTGGAGGATGGTTCGTCGATCGGGGTTGGTTTTTCGAAGCTCAGCGATAACTTGCAGCAAACAAATGATTGTATACCAATCGGCAGTAATAGTTCTTTGATATTGTAAAGGAATTGTTGCTATATGAGCCGTTTTCGAGACAAACATCGCGACCATATTTTTGGAGACATTTAGCGATCTAGAGTTTTTTGACACCAATTCATCCTAGCTGTTTTCTAATCCTTGGTTAACAGATGCCAAATTTTTTGAATCGGTTCTTTAAAATCCCCATCAATGCTTCAGTCTGCCAATATATATGTGTCACATATCGACCCTCGTTGATGATCTTGCTCAAATCACCGACGTTTTCCTAAGTGACTGCCGCTTTTTGGTGAACCTGCCCTTCGATCGTCTATAAGGCTAATCCGTGCACATTTGAATTCTTCATAAAAACGAGAAATTGTTGATTGATGTGTTATTATAAAAAATTATTCCGCGAAAATGTTTTCGGTTTTAATTCTACTTTTCAACTAACTTGGCAATTTTGACAGTTCGTTGTAGATACAACACTACACGTACCCCACTAAAACTTTGAATTTAGGTTAACTAAAGATGAAGGTTAATTTTCAGTACTGATATATGACTAGTGAAGCCCTTTATGTTCCACTATGCAAAACTTAAAAGACATCCCAAGTACAAATAAACTAATTATTGTAGTGGCACTGAGTTCGGTATATTTTATATGACTTAACGTCACCAGTTTTTAAGATACGAGGACAGTTTGACATGTAGTGAGAATGACACATAGGTGGCGCTCTAATTGGTAAAACAAAGGCACTGTAATTTAGGTTCCCTATTTATACGAGGGAGCGTTTTTATACTCGCGGAATGGGGGACAAGGAGTGGAAATAAAAAAACCAAATTATTTTTGTTTTTCAATATATTCACCTGCAAGACGGATACATTTTTCACATCTTTCAATTAATTTATTTATACCCTCATAAAAAAATGATTTCTCTTTATCTGCAAAGTACGCCGAAACTGCCTCCTTGACTTCATCATCGGCAGTAAATTTTTTACCCCGCAGCTCTTTTTTCATTTTCGAAGCCCACCTTATGCAGGGCAGCTAACGCAACGCGGCTCTTGTGGACGAGCGCGTTGTCGTGCAAAAGCAGAACACCTTTTGTCAATTTTCCCCGTCTTTTCTCTTTAATGGCTTCTTTTAGTCGCTCTAATAATGAAGCGTAATATTCTCCGGTTATAGAAACACCTTTATCTTTATAATCAATTAACGATATTCCTTCCGAGTCCCAAAATACCGTTGCCATGAGTTTCCCGGCTGATTGTGACACTTTAAATTTCTTGGGAGGTGCTGTGCCCTTTTTATGCCACTGCATGGAGTCTTGTTTGGACTCAGATTCATAATGATGAACCCAAGTTTCGTCTCCAGTAACAATTCCACTCAATACACCATCCTTGTATTCATTACAGAGGTCCAAAAATGCACGCGAACACTCTACGCGCTATTGTTTTTGCGGCGGCGTGAGCATTCTCGGCACCCATCTTGCGCTGACCTTAGACATGCCGAGATGATCGTGTAGGATTTTAAAAATTGTTGTATCGGATACTCCAACCATTTCTGCGAGTTGTTTCTTCTTTAGTCGAGCATCTTCGAGTACAATTTGTTCAACTTTTTGGATAAGTGCTGGCGTGGTCACATCAATGCTCCTGCCCGGCCTCGGGTCGTCTTCAAGGGATTCCCTTCCTTGTTTAAATAAACTATGCCACTTGTACACCATGGTTTTTCCTGGACAAGAGTCGCCGTAAACCAATGACACCTCATTCATTATGGTCGCGACTGATTTTCCTTGCCTGGTAAGGAACTTTATAACGGCACGATATTCGATTTTTTCCATATTTCACTTTTCACTCCTGATTATGTTACTTGGTTGACGATAGCTCAAAGACTAACTGTCTAATAACAATGAAACTTCGTATTTATACTAATCATGAGTCGCTGCTTAGGCCACGCCCCCAATGCGCCTACTCACCCCTCTACAACCCGCTCATTCTGCGAATATAAAAACGCTCCCTCGTTTGTTTACATTCCGATATTTAGATAAATCGGTTGATTAGTTTATTTTTGATTGAAAAAGAAGCTACACGTCGTTTTGTTAAAATGGAAAAAGCAGAGTATCGTGCCGTGATTAAATACTTCGTAATTAAGGGTATGAAAGCTACCGTAATAAAAGATGAGTTACGGGAAACATTAGGTGAATCTGTTCCATTATCTGCCACAATAAGTAGATGGGTAAATGAATATAAACGTGGTAAAACAAGCTGTGTTGATGAAGCGCATTCTGGAGCACCCAAAATCGTGACTTCTAAGGAAATGATTATAAAAGCCATAATATTATTACGTAAGATCGACGACTCAAACTGAGAGAGATAGCACACATGGTAAACATTTCAACACAACGCGTACACCACATTTAACGAAAGAATTGGGCCTTTCCAAGCTTTCGGCAAGATGGGTGCCGCGATTGCTTACGACTGATCAAAAGTTCACTCGTTCACACCTTTATAAGCGGAATCCGGTTGATTTTTGTAGGCAAATTGTTACTTGCGATGAAACTTGGATACCCTACAGTACACCCGAAACTAAACAACAGTCGAAACAATGGTTAGAACGTGGTTCTGCACCTCCAAAGAAAGCGAAAACCACTTTATCGGCAAACAATGTGATGGCATCAATTTTTTGGGATTCAAAGGGCATTTTGCTCATTGATTACCTTCAGAAAGGTGTCACAATAAACGGACAATATTATGCAGAACTTCTACAGAAATTAAATGTTGAGATTCGTGCTATACGGCCAGGAATGGCAAAGAAAAAGATTCTGTTTCACCAAGACAACGCTCCCTCGCATACCAGCACAGTTGCGATGTCCAAAATGCACCAGTTGCATTTCCAATTAGTACCGTTTGCGCCTTATTCTTATCTAAAATCTTATCTTATCTAAAATTGAAAACGGCACTAGGTGAAGAGAAATTTTCGTGTAACGACGAGCTTATCATCTTCGTAAATGAGTATTTTGCAAGCCTTCCGGAATCGCATTTTAGAGATGGCATAAGGGCATTGGAGCACCGTTGGAATAAATGTATTGCTCTTTTAGGAGAATATATTGAAAAATAAAAATTATTTTATATTTAAAAAATTCATTTTTCTTTTCCATTCTCACTACTTGTCAATCTATCCTCGTATAAATACATCGAATAAATATTCTTGGATTGATGTGAATATTTTCTCAAACTCTCTAGATATGATCTGGAGTACAAATACTTCGCATATGATGAAAGTTTGAAGCATATGTGATAACCCCAGATCCTTTAAATTCTCTTGCTAGATTAAAAATACAGTTAACACTTAGGACATTGAAGTGACAGAATTAATGTATAAAATGGGTATAATTCATGAGTTATTTTCATAATAAATTTGCATAATACACTAGCTAACCGTTATTATATTGTATTGCCTTGCGGACGTAACCATCAGATTCTAATATTCTCGACATGATGATGATTTTCGAATGGTGGACAATTCAAATCAGTCAGTTACATATGGCCCTTCCAATAGAAACTGCAATAAATAAATACAGGGTTAGTCAGTGAAGAAAATTTAAAAACTCTGTTAATCATTTGACAGTTCGGTGAAGGCGTTGAAGTTAATGATAAATTGTCAGTCATTTAATGCCATTTAGTATACATGGAGCAGTGGTCAGGTGCTCATCGTGCTTTCTGTGTAAAACTGTTTTATAAAAATGATCACTCCGCGATAACTGTGACAAGATTATTTCGCACTCAGTTCAATATTCCGCGTCATAGGTAGGTACCGTCTATTCAGGCAATTAATGTATGGGTACAAAAGTTCGAAGAAACTGGGTATACTTTAAATTTAAAACATACAGAATTTGCAAGAAGTGTTAAAACGCCAGATAACATTGATAGGTTTCGAAATGCTATAACAAGTAGTCCAAAACGTTCTGCGAAAACATGCAGTTGCACTGAATATTAGTGAACTATCGATACGTCCATTTTTACATAAGGACTTAGGTTTTAACCCCAATGAGATTCAAGTTGTTCAAGAATTACAAAAAGCTGACTTGGGTTTTGATTATAAAAACAATTCCTAAAGTTAGCCAATGGTCTGCCAAAAATTAAAGTGCATTCATGAACTAATTTCCTTTCAAAAAATTAATATGTAGGTGGCGTTTTTTTACTCTTTTTTCACTTTTAAGACGTCTCCATAGGAAGTTCCCTCAAGACGCCAAATCAGGTGATCTTGCTGGCCGATTTATAGCACCACCTCTACCAGTCCAATGACTTTAAAAGGACAATTTAAAAAGTTTGTAATATCTAAACCAAAATGTGAGGAACAGCCGTCAAGTTGAAACCAGATCTCCTAATTTTCTCTTGCGACTGCTTCGAAAAGTTCTAAATATGTCTCCATTTAAATTTCTTGCAATTTCAAATGATCTAATAATATTGTCATTAAAAATTTCAGCCTAAATATTAATTTCTTTTGAATACTGAGTTCTGGTCGACATAGAAGCTTTTGTTGAGCACAATATTGTGTATTCTGAACATTTGCTTTGTTATTTAAGAAGAAAGTTTAGTCGTCAGTGAAACATACCGATGACAGAAAGTGAAGATTATGTTTAATAATGTTTTATTATTGTTAGAGCCCTTTTACAAGCGATAGTCGAAGCTCACTCCTACATTCTTACCAATAGCATAAATTTCTTGATGACGTGATTTATACGTGGAATGTCTTTTAAATTTTGCATTGTGGGACATAGCGGGCGCCACTAATCAAACATCAGTACAAAAACTAACCTCCATCTGTAGTTAACCTAAATCCAAAGTAGTGTTGTAGCTACAATGAACTGTCAAAGTTGACAAATTAGTTGAAAAGTGGAATTAAACCGAGAACATTTTCACGGAATAATTTCGTATAATATTGGAAGACAATTATCTCAACAAGAATGCCTCGCCGCGTTGGTTTCTATTTTCGGTAATGAATCAGTCAACAATTTCTTGTTGGTATGGAGAATCCAAACGTTAACGGATTAGTCTTAGCGACGATCCAAGAACAGGTACACCTAAAACGTCACTCAGGAAAACGTCGATGCTGTGCGCAAGATGATCAACGAGATCGATATGTGACATATGTATTGCCAAATTGAAGTATCATTGGGTATTTCAAAGACCTCAATTCAAAAAAAAATTAGCGTAAAAGTTAGTATCATCTAGCGACAATTCCTCTACAAGATCAAAGAACTGTTATTGCCGATTGGTATACAAGCATTTGTTTGCCGTAAGTCATCGCCGAGCTTCGGAAAAACAACCCCGAACGACAAATCATTCGCTACCAAGACAATGCAAGTTCGCACATAGCACTCAAGACAATTGAATTTTTAAAGCAACAAAACGTCGAATTGTTAGACCATTTTCCGTACAATCCGGACCTAAGTCCCAACAATTTCTTTACCTTTTTGAAAATCAAGAACGGACTGCGTGATCAAAGGTTCCTTTTGCCAGGAGGAGCAGTCGATGCCTTCAAAAACACAATTTTAACTTTACCAACAAAAGAGTGAAACAACCGCTTCCAGAGTCGCCACCCCTATGTTCCGATTCTTCAGAAATATTTGCATGTCCTTCAGAAATTTCTATATATTTCTGAATAGTGTTTGCAAATGATATAGCATTAAAATTAAAGGAAAATAGATCTCGAACACGTCGCAAACTAGGGTTACTGTAAAAGCTTGTCGCAATAAAAGCTCCTTCTTCGTTGGCATAATTATTCTACTAAACTTCAACTCAAGCCATAACCTCGAACTCGCAAATAAACAAACAGTAACACAGAAATTTACTGACATAAGCAAACTAATTACAAAATAATTTGACTTCAAATTATTAGTACCTGATAGGTAATTTTGATGAAGCCTGTGGTTGATTAGCTTAATCACTGAAGGTTGATAATCCCTTTCCACATTAACTTTCGTATTCTGTATACGTATTTCGACAACTAAGTTGTCATCATCAGCAGATAATTAAACAGTGTAGTATCTGGAAAACTACGGCAAAATACCCATACGAAAACAAATTCCGCACACGAACAGTAGCGTTGAAAGTCAAAACGCACACTGTATATTCGTTTCCCATGATTTTTAAAAATTGTGTTCTAGTCTAAACACAGATAAAAGGTAGGTGCTACACTGTTTAATTATCTGCTGGTGATGACAACTTAGTTGTCGAAATACGTACAAAGAATACGAAAATTAATGTGGGAAGGGGTTATATATTAGGTGCGTTCTCGCTGTTTTTTTGATGAAAATGCAACTTTATTGTGAAAAAATATTTGCAAATGAATCATTCAAAATATTGCCCATCGCTAGCGACAACTTTTTCCCATCTTTCTGGCAGAGCTCCAATACCGTCACGGTAGAAGTATTCATCTTTTGAGGCTATCCACGAATCAAGCCATTTTGAGATGTCCTTATATGAGCGGAACTGCTGATTAGCCAGACCATGTGTCATCGAACGGAACAAGTAATAATATGGCGGGGAATATGGCGGGTGGGGTAGGACCTCCCATTTGAGCGTTTCTAAGTAGGTTTTAACGGGTTTGGCAACGTGAGGCCGAGCGTTGTCACTCTGTAGAATCACTTTTTCGTGCCTCTGCTCGTATTGTGCCGCTTTTCGCGCAGTGCTCAGCTCAATCGCATCAATTGAGTTCGATACCGTTTCTCAGTGATGGTTTCGTTCGGTTTCAACAGCTCATAACAAATAACACCGCCCTGGTCCCACCAAATGCACAGCAATACCTTCGCAGCGTGAATATTCGACCGAATCGACGACGTAGAAGCATGGCCGGGCAGTCCCCGTGATTTTGTTCTCTTTGGGTTGCTGTAATGAATCCATTTATCATCACCTGTAACAATGCGATGAAGAAAACCCTTCCTTTTTTGCCGCTGGAGCAGTTGTTCGCGCAAAAACGACGCTCAACGTCTCCTGGTTTCAAATCATAAGAAACCCAAGTTCCTTGTTTTTGAATCATTCTCAACGCATGCAATCGCTGGGAAATGGATTGGCGGGTAGCTCCTAATGCTGAAGCAAGCTCTTTTTTCGTTTGGCACGGATTCTCATCGAACAATGCCTCCAATTCAGCGTCTTCGAAGGCTTTTGGTCTTCCTTCACGCGAACGGTCGTCGACATCGAAATCACCGTCTTTGAAGCGACGGAACCAATCACGGCCTGTTGTTTCACTTAGAGCTGTATCTCCGTAAACTTTTTGGAGTTCTCGATGCGCTTCAGCCGCCGTTTTCTTCGAATGAAAGAAGAAAAGCAACACTTCCCGCAAATGACGATTATTTGGCCCAAAGTCAGACATTTTCACATAACCAAAAGTATATGTGTCAAAGCGGTTTGTTTACCATATGTCTAAGCTTGGTTCATGACCTTTTGGTTATATCACAATCGACTAGCACTTACTACTGAAGCCATCTCTTGAAAAACAGCGAGAACTTATTTGTGCACTAATATCAACCGTCAGTGATTAATATTAGTACCCGATCGTTCAGTAGCTGCTCGTTTGATGTTTTACACTCGGAGCGATCTACTAACCTTCTACCTAAAGAGGTAGAGTGTATCAAGAATTGCAACGTATTCGTCCAGCATTAATAAATAGAAAAAGTCTATTCTTCTTACATGATAGTATTCGACCTCACGTATCGCAAATGCAGGAATTAGCGAGAAGACTTTACGAAACTTTGACTACTGTCAACCACTTCTTCAAACATTCCAGCGGTGTCATGACGCCTCCTCAACGATCGATCAGATACTTAAATGTCTTCGAGAAATTTATCAATTACAGAACTACCTACTTTTATTTGTATTAAATAAAACGTTTTTCTCTTTAGCAAAAATGTATTGATTTTAGTGGTCCTTGTTTTGATTAAAAAAGTTCAAATGGAGTTACAGCATTTCAAATGTACGTTCAAAGCCCTGCTTTATTTTTGCAATAACCTAATACAATATTTTCGACTCTTGGCGTTCTAACGTTGTTATAATTATATATAATAAATTATAATATTCGCTTGCTATTAATATCTATCCAAATTAATGTGCAGAAGTGTTTTATTTCGATAGCTATTTTTATTTCTATATTGTTACATATTAGCAGGGAAATTTCTTTTAAAACGTTCTTTTTTAGAATTCAGTTATGACAAAAACTAAAGAAACGTGGCAACATTTAAGAGTATTTTATATCATCTCAAAAATAATATTCGCTTGATGCTGTTATGGTACTGTATTTGGGATATAAATAAATACATACTTCTAATGCAAATATTGTAATGCATTTAACCACATTTTCTGAACTATAAACAAAACAAATAACATATACAGTTTGTCAAAAAAATCTTTGCATAGAAAAAGAAACACGTAAAATGTTATCTTCATTTAAGAATTCCAACAACAAATTCTTTAAATATTTGTTTCTTTTTGCATACATTCCATTACTGTACTTGTTTACGATTATAAGACGCCAATACTTTTCAAACAGACACATACATTACAACAACAGCAACTAAAAAAGAAGTTTAGTCCGTATAATGAATGAAGACAACAAAAAAAAAATGCCGTTATTTTCCACGAATTTTGTGCGTTTAGTAATAAAGTGATTATCTTTAACGCAATTTTTTTACAATGGAAAAAATTGAATATCGTGCAGTGATAAAATTCTTATGTGTGGAAGGTGTAACCACAAAACTAATTCATCAACGTTTGTTGAAAGTATATAAGGACTCTTCATCTTCACTGAGAATAGTAGAAAGATTGGTTGCTGAATTTAAACGTTGTCGTACAAGTCTTAAGGACAATCCAGAAACACCAGAAATCGTAGCAAAAATACAAAAAAAAATACAAATAATTAACCGAAAGAAAGTTAGTAGAATCTCTAGATATCTCATTAGGCAGTGTGAGCAATATTTTGGCTGAAGTTTTGGGTTTGCCCCCAAGTTACCTCATATTTGAATAAAAAAAATGCCAAGGAAACGAGTTGCAAAATATATTATACAGTTGGTGTATTTCAATTACTATAAAGGCAAATCTGCCAGGGAAATCGCCGATACGTTCTCTCTCAAAATCAGAACTGTATACAATATCATATCCCGTGCTGAAAAAGACGGAAGACGCGAGTTAAAAAGACCTACAGATAGGGCAAAAAGGTGGCGCGGTGAATTGAGAGCAAAATAATTAAAATTATTTATAATAACCGACAATCTAGTACTTGAGGATTAGCTCTTCAAGTGCAAAAAGACTTTGGGTTAACTGTTTCCCATGAGACCATGCGAAATGTGTTAGAAAAACACGAATATTTTTCACGAGTGGTTAGGAAAAACACCTGCTCTCAGATCGAAATATCGAAAAACGATTAATAATTGCCGCTAAACACATCACTTCCTTCAGAGCACTGGGACGATGTTATTTTCTCAGATAAGACGAAAATGATGCTTCATTGCGATGACGGACCGAAGAGAGTTTGGCGTAAACCTCTGACAGCATTAAAAAATAAAAATCTTATACCTATAGTAAAGTTTGGAAAACTGTCCGTAATGGTAAGGGGCTGTATATCCAGCAAGGGAGTTAGTGTAATCAGGATTTTTGATGAAATAATGACTAAGGACGTACATCTTGATATTTTGAAAAACGAACTGACCGCCAGCATTAAAAAATTCGGTTTTATTGACCCGGATAATTCGAATCAATTTAAATACAAATACTATCAAGATAATGATCCCAAACACAAATCTTATTTATGTAGGTGCTGGTTATTATACAACTGCACCAAAGTTATTGATACTGATCCTGCTCGAAGTCCTGATGTTAACCCTATCGAAAATTTGTGAGTTCATCTAAAAAAAGGCAAGAAAAAGATCGCCAACCAATAAAAGCGAATTGATAAGGTTCATTATAGAAGAGTGGGACAAAATGCCGTTAGAATATAATATTCCGGAGCTTATTCAATTAATGCCAAGATGTTTGCAAGCGGTAATTGATGCTCAAGGTGGACACACAAAATATTAGCAGTAAAAATTCAAAAATTTACATCAGGCCTAATATTTTATTAAGTGTGCAAACATTTTTTGACAGTAGAGAAATTGTATTTTCCTTTTTTAATATACTACACTAGAATATTTTTATTGTTATGGAAGTTTTTTTTATTTTTATATTAAAAAAACATGTGTTTATTAAACACTGTGTGAAAAAAATATAAAAGTTTGTTATTTAAATTAGAAATCAATGCATCCTTTGAAGTTTTTCATTTTTCTCTATGTGCAAAGATTTTTTTGACAAACTGTATGTGTTATATAAGTACGTAGTTTGTTCGAAAGAAAAGGTGAATTTTGAATTTTTTTGAAAAGTATTTATTTATTCATCAACATCCATTTTGTCCCCTTCAAAGTAATCCCCATCAGATACAATGCACTTATCCCAGCGCTTCTTCCAATCCTCGAAGCACTTCTGAAATGTGCTTTTCGGTATGGCCATCAGCTCGTTCTTCGATTCTGACTTTATCTCATCAATTGTGCTTTCCTTTCATTTGTCTCTTCAGTTCTGGGAATAGGAAAAAGTCGCAGGTAGCCAAATCTGGTGAAGAAAGTGGTTGAGACTTGATTAGGGTGTTGTTTTTGGCCAAAAAATCAAGAACAAGCATTGATGTGTGAGCTGGTGCATTATCGTGAAGCGGAGTCCATGATTTTTTTTCCACAATTCCGATCGTTTGAGCCGTATTGCTTCACACAAACGTTGCATAACTTCCTTGTAGTATTCCTTATTAACTCCGTACGACCTGTTGGCAAGAACTCATGATGCACCACGCCATTGTAATCAAAGAAAATAGAGAGCAAAACCTTCACATTTGATCGAACTTAGCGTGCATTTTCTCGGCCTTCTATAAAGCGCTTGTACCACTTATAAACACTTTTTCAAGACAAAGTGGACTTGCCGAATGCCACAGTCAACATTTCAAGTGCCTTTTAATACCAAATTTAATACATATTCTTTGATCCATTTTTTTCAAAAGTTAAAAATCGAAGAACACACATAAACGTGACTAAGCTTTTCAGTTGTCAACAACAAACTACTAATCCAAATTGGCCGATAATGCTAACATATGACTAACACATAACAAAAAAAAATTTCGATAATCGAATGTACACAGCGCGCGAAAATTCAAAATTCACCTTTCCTTTTGAACAAACCACGTATATTTAAAGTGAAATACCAGCAGAGGTAACTAAATAGAACTCTACGTGTTTCTTTATATACATAGTCTGTGTTCTAGTCTTCGGTGTAGGTCTGAGATTACAAAGAACATTTGCCGCCTGTAGAATCAATAATGATTGATAGAGATTGATATCATGTGGTAAAAAGTATACTTCATTAGATTACAATGTACGACGAGGTGTTGTAAGCAAATCTTGTTTCTCTATTTGATATTTCTTCTTCGAATTATTTTTTTTATTGAGGATCACATAGCAGCGCGCGTTCAAGAAACAAGATTAAAAAGTATTTCATTTTCGAATGATTAATAACTTATATTTTATAATATTGTACATTATGAGGAAACATATTTCTTGTTGTCTAATGTGTATATTTTAAAATACGTAAATATATTAAGAGTTTACACGCAATTTCTAAAAAAAATACATGTCGAAAGTGAGATAAATTTATATTTGTATTTTGTATGGAATTTATATTTTTTGCTTAAATTAGAAAAGTAAAGTAACTTTCTTGTAAATGCAGCATTCACAATTCCTCTTTTAATATCTAATTGCTAAAATGAACATGTATGTATTTGAGTAGATGCGAATGAAATATCTTTCTTACTTTCAATAATAGAATGTAGAAACATTTGTGACTAAAGAAGAAATTTGTAACGCGGACGACTACCTCTTTGTGCTGTAGAGTAGCATCTGCGTTGTTCGAGTATCAATGGGAGTTGTCTTTTAAGTTTTGCATACAAAACTGTAATAAAACAGTAGATAGCTTTTGAAGACTTCATTATTCTTCGAAGTATTCTCCACGAAGATCAGTGCACTTTTGTACGCGCTCAAACCAACTCTGAAAGCGGTTGTTCCACTCGTTTGTTGCTACAGTCAAACGTTTTTGAAGGCATCGACTGCTTCTTCTGACGACAGGAACCTTTAACCACGTAGTCCGTTCTTGATTTTCGGAAAGGTACGGCAATCGTTGGAACTTAGCTCCCGACTGTGGGGAGGATGGTCCAACAATTCGACGTTTCTTTGCGTTAAAAATTCAATTAACTTGCGTGCTGTGTGCGAACTTGCATTGTCTTGGTGGAGAATGATTCGTCGTTCGGGGTTAGTTTTTCGGTTGTATACCAATCGGCACTAACAGTTTTTTGATCTTGTAGAAGAATTGTTGCTATATGACCTGCTTTCGAGACAAATGGCGCGACCATCTTTTTGGAGACACTTCATGAACTCGACTTTCTTCACTTTGGAACACCCAAATAGACGACTGGCATTTATTTTCTGGCTCGTATGAGTAAATCTACAAATATACATTTTTCAGTTACTTTGACATCTTTCAGTGTGCTACGTAATTCCTTGTTCATAGAAGGACCTATCTCTGTTTCACAACTTGATTTGAGTCGAAAGTTACACCACACAAGAAGTTTTGAGTAGAACGAAAGAGGTGAAAGTCTGAAGATGCAAGATCCGCCAAATGTTGGGTGTTTAACAGTATATCCCATTGAAGTCCTAACAACCTTTGACGGGCGATTAAACTTGTATATGGTACTTGCGTCGTCAGTATGAAACACGACTTTATGGTTAACGAGCTTTGAATGTTTTTATGAGATTGATTCATTCAAACTGTACAAATTCCGAAACTACGCACTTGTACAAAGAATATTAGGCCAAGTTTCAATAGGGAGTAAAGCACACTCGTTGTTCCAAGCCTGCAGAAGGTCCTCATCACTGGAAAACCGCCTCCCTTTTAGCTTCATTTTCACATGCGGGAACAGTGCTAAATCGCAGGGAGCAAGATTTGGACTGTAGGGTGGGTGCTCGAGAAGTTTCAATCCCATCGTGGTCAAATATTCGGTGCAGGCTTTGGCGCGGTGAACTGGAGCTTTATCGTGATGGAGAAACCAGGTGTCCATTCTTGACTGTGGCCGCAGGTTCCTCATAGATCCAATGACTTTAGGCAGGCACTTTTCAGTATACCGCTTAGCTGTGTACTTCTGTGTGTCTAAAACGACGCGTCCCACAATTTCACTCGATTTGAAAAATACAGCTATCATTTTCTTCTTTACAGATCGGGATTTTCTGGCAACTACGGGTATGTCCTCATCATCAAAGGCTCAAACTTTGTTTTAAGCTTTGGTCGGCACATCGGCACATACCGAGATTGTCCCTTATTAATTTTTTTAGTATCTCTCGGCACCAAGTCCCACGTTGTGTCATCTGATCTTCAGTCAGTCGATGCGGCAGCCAGAGAGAACAAAGTTTCATCACGTGCAAATGGTCATCCGGAATCGAACGAATTGCTGGTGCAATTAGGCCTGAAGTACCCTCTATCTGTTGGTAGGTCACTCGCCTGTCCTCGCCAAGCATTTTCCTCACAGTAGTAACGTTTTCCTCCATAACTGACGTTCGTGGCCTTCCGGTCTCTCAGCATCCTCCACAGTTAAATTTCCCCTTTGGAATTTTTTATACCACCTGAATATCGTTGTGCGATGTGGACAAACACCACCTAGTGCAAGACTCATTTCTTCGAAGGACTGTTCTATGTTTAAACTACGCACGAAATTATAACGCAAAACTTACCTTATCACATTTTGTGACCACGATGCCATCGCAAGTACTCTCTCACTGCTAATGAATAACTGACTCCATCGACAGGGCGCGGCGGCTACTATGCAGCAACAAGCAGCTTCCTACGATTCATTGTTACGGCATATTGCAAAACTTTAATAGTACCCTTTGTATTCAATTTGATGATGATGATGAACGTATGATTTCGACTACGTTTGAGGCGAATGTTTAGGTGGAGGCTAATACTGTTTTCTCATTACACTGTTGTAAAGAAACCACTTCTTATCACCTCATGAGTTGCTCCAAAAAAGGGCCGTTTCATTAGATGTAAGAAGCATAGCAGATGTCTGTACGTACCGTCAACTGATCGTTGAGTTCATTAAAACCTCAAATATTAAACTTGGTGACGTATGATAGCTTTTTTGTATAATAGTGAGCGCTAGTGGACATCCTTTAACCGAGAAGCATCGTTAAGAAGAAAATCACCAGTACGGCATTACGAAAACTATCGTTGGCGTTGATGTTCTTGTAAAGTACTGTGATGGTAAACCTATATACGGAAATAAAGGAGTAGAAAATTATCAAATTTCGCACTTTGACTTTCCATGGGCAACTTTTTATAAAGGTTCAAATACTCCACCAAATGGCTTAATTCTTTCCAAAAGTAAGTTAGAGCTGTTAAATATTATATGGGGCAATATAAAGGACTTAAAAAGGTAAATTAGTGCCGTCTGATACAAAAATTCATTATTACTTTCTTGACAGGCAATATTATATCGTTATTGGGCAAGATTACCACTGAAAACGCACTTTGTATGTGCGGATCTGCGAAAAATAGTGCGCGGTATTTTTTGTGTGAGCTTTACCACGAATCCAGATACGACAGTGTGATTAATAGTCTTCTGACGATGACAACTTAGTAACGAATATATGTATTTCGATGTATACAAAGTACGATGTGGTAAAGAATTTTTTTGGTTAACTAAATTAACCGCAGCTGCAACAAAATGTATATTCTGTGAGATCTTTATCGATTTTAATTTGTATAGGGTACTACAAAAAATAACATCATAATATATTATGTGCAACAAAATGCAATAGTTTGAAGGAGGACTCTAGCCTTATTTTACAATGAATTATCAAAATAATTACGCTAGTTTCAATATGTACGAGGATAGCCATTTATATACATATATATTATTGAAAATAGTTTTATTGCTTTTCAAAATATTCTACTTGAAAATTAATGCACTTTTGCATTCGTTTAAACCAATTCGAAAAGCATTGCTGCCTGCTACTGTGAAGCCGGTATCTCCAAAGCATGAGTTTTGAATGCCTCAACTGCCTCTTCCAGCGTAGAAAACCGTTGACCACGAAGTTTATTCTTCTCGTGTTGGAACAAAAAGAAATCACAGGATGCTAGATCAGGGCTGTACGGCGGATGGCTCATCAAATCAATGTTTTGCCCGGTCAAATATTCAATTGTTTGAACCGACCTGTGAGAGTTCGCATTGTCATGGTGGAGAATAATCAGTCGTTTTCGGTTTGTTTTCCTTATTTTTTCAAAAACTTTTTTCAAACAAATAGTTGTGTACCATTCGGAATTGACCGTTCTACAACTCTCTAAAGGCACGGTTGCAACTTGACCGGTTTTTCCGAAAAAACAGGTGTCCATTTGTTTTAATGCCCTTCGAGCGCGAACAACTTTTGTTGGTTTTGCCTCATTTTGGAATACCCACACAGTCGACTGCTGTTTACTATCGGGCTCATACATACAGGTCCAAGATTCATCACCTGTAATGACTTTGTAAATGTGCTTTGAAGCACCGCCATTTTATTTTTTGTGCATTTCTTGGCACTAATCGACGCGAGTCCTTTTTTGAGCGGTTGTCAGATTATGTGGTACCTAACGGGAACATAGCTTCTTAACGGCTAAACGTTCATGCAGGATTTTATGCACGCTTGTGTTACTAATACCTAGAAATGCCTCGATCCACGGTATGTCACTTGACGGTTTTGCATTATGAATTCAGACACTGCATTAATGTTTTCCGACACAACAACATTTGTGGATCGACCTCCAGGAAATTCATCGCCCAAAGAGCACCGTTCAAGTTCGAATTCCCTATACCAACGATATAGTGCAGTTTTTGATGATGCTTCATCACCATATAAAGAATTAAGCTCGCCGATGCATTCTTGTTGAGATAGTACACGCCGAAAGTTATGAAAAACAATTGCATGAAAATGTTCGCCAGATAATTCCAATTTTTCGCTGACATAAAATTTTCTAGTTATAGTCAACTATAGAAATAGCGACCGGATAATAAAACTGTATTGTCAAAAATGACAAACTTCACGATGCAATCATCAGATCGGAGGTAACACTAGCAATGTTGCCAGTTCCCGAAATATAAACGGCTACCCTCGTATATTCAAAGATTAACTAAATATATAATTTCTCCAATTTCTTATGCGGTTATTTTACAGAAATTTCAATATCATAAAAAATTTCTTTTTTATTTTGGTCGTTTTTTATGAAACAAAACTCACACACATCATATCTAATAATAAAGAAGAATAGGAGGAAACAACTAAATTAATAATTTACGGACTGTAAGTAATAAGTTCGGTCAGATGTAGGTGTCGTTACCTCTGAAAAACACTATATAAAATAATTAACTGATTATAAATCTGCCTTGGTCAGACTTTCTGGAAATACACTCGCAGTCCAACCACATTTCAAATCAATTAAGAGTATTCGTAGCTATATACCGTTGTAGGACCGTACTCAAAACATTGTATATATCGACAAATAATTATGAAAATTCTAAAACAATAATACTTTTAAGTACATTTAATTACTAATCTGACTAATGAAGTTACGATGATTCTAATTTTGGTATTATATTCAGAAAATGTGGAATATTATTCATATATTATATTGTTTATACTTACATAAGAAATTATATTTAAAGAAACAACGTGAATTTAAAATTTCTGAACTATAAAATTTTTGTATATCTGATATTTTCAACGGTAGTGGATTCGAATTATTATAAATAATAATAATACATTAATGTATATAAAACATAAAGAATCATTATACGAGCGTGGTCCCAGAAGTACCAGACCCAACAAAGAAAACACAAAAATTTTGGAAAGAAATATATTTATTCTTCAACATAATTTCCTCTCAACTCTATACACTTTTCCCAGCTACGTTCAATAAGTTCGTTACCCTTTTTATAATAAGAACTGTCTTGCTCCTTAAAATAGCCATTAACTGCCGACATCACTCCTTCATCGTTAGAAAGTCTTTGACCACTCAGCCATTTTTTCAAGTTTGGAAACAAAAAATAATCCGAGGGGTCTAAATCTGGCAAATAGGGTGCATGAGGTAGCAATTCAAATTTTAATTCATTAATTTTGGCCATTGCAATAACAGATTTGTGAGCTAGTGCATTGTTTTGATTACACAAGCACTTTTTTCCTTAGCCAAATGCAGCGGTTTTTGCTTGATTTCTTCTCTCAAACGTTGCAATAAGTTCGCATAATACTCGCCGTTGATAGTTTTCTTTTTTCAAGATAGTCAATGAAAATTATTCCACGCGCATCTCAAAAAGCCGGTGCCATGAGCTTGCCTGCAGACGAAACTGTCTTCGCCTTCTTTGAAGCCAGTTCTCCCTTTTGAATCCATTGTTTTGATTGTTCTTTTGTCTCGGGTGTGAAGTGATGGACCTATGCTTCATCCATGGCTCTGAAACGACGCAAAAATTCTGCTTTGTTGCTGTGAAACTTCGCTAAACACTCAATTGAAACATCTTCACGACACTGTTTTTGCTCGAGTATGAGCAAACGCGGCACCCATCTTGCACACAGCTTTCTAATGTTCAAATTTTCAGACAATATGCGCTGTAGCACACTTTTTCAAATGCCTACTATGTCTACTAGCTCGTACACTTTGAGTCGACGATCATCCAGTACCGCTTTGTGAATTTTGTTCACCATTTCTGGAGTCGTCACCTCATATGGTCGACCACTGCGATGTTCGTCATGGCGTCTTCAAACTTGAAACATATGCTTTATAGAGTGTGTACTTTCTAATACAGTGACATTTTTCAAAGAACTACCGCCATTTCTAGGTCAGGCCAGGTACTTATGGGACCACCTTCGTATAATGATATAAATAAAATACGAATAAATCAGGATACAATAATTAATAATAATGACGCTACCAAACACTTTAAAAACTCTGAGGTATGTATAAAATTATTTACAAAATAAAATATCAATAAAATAAATATGCTTCAATTTTTAATTTAAAAAGTCAATCAGTGAATGAAAACAGTTCTCCGCTAGCACTGTTTTCACTGAATTTTCAAGTTTTCTCAAGAATAGATCTTTTACTTTATTAGGTAATTTATTACATATCATTACAGCTAAGTAATTAGTAATTAGCTGACTTTTCTAAATATGGTGGTACGGTATGATCAAACTCTTCTGATTTCTTATAATCATAAAGGTTACTATTTAGACAACTTATGGGGTGATTTGTGGACGTAGTCAAAATAGTCAAGTAATATCGGGTTACATTTAATTATGGAATTCGAACTCGTTCATATGACTACGCGAGCATGTTTGCAGCGATCGATTCTTTGCAGCCAGTTTTCTACTAGTCTTTCACATATATCAGCCGGAACGTTGGCAATTTCACGCTAGATGTTGTCTCTGAACTTCTTTAACGTTGTTGGCTTGTTGGCATAAAGCAGCGACCTAACCCAACCCCATAAAAAGAAATCCAACGATGTTAAATCGCATGAGTGAGGGGGCCTCTAGACGGGATAATTTCTCGAGATTACACGGTTACCGAACTACTACTTCAATAGATCAATTGTTTGACCACTACCTTGTTGGAATCATATATTATTGATATCAAATACACCCAATCAATTGACCGTAACATGATCATTTACATCGACGAAAAAATATAGTCCAATCACACATCCGGCATAAAATCCACACCACATGGTCACTTTTTGTGGTTGTAACGGAGTCTCTTGAAGCACATGTGGATTTGTTGTTGTCCAGTGTATATTTTGTCTATTGACAAAGCCATGAAGCCAAAAATGAGCTTCATCGCTGAAGATGATTTTTAGATGAAATTCAGGATTTCCTTCACATCTTAGCAAAGCCCAATCGACGAAGTTTCGGCGTTTCAAATGATCAAGAGGCTTCAGTCCTTAAGTTACTTAGATCTTATAAGAGTGTAAGCCAAGACCTTTACGCAAAATTCGCCACGATGTGGTTAGAGAGATTACGAATTCCTGTGAAAGGCCTAGTATCGACTGATTTGGTTCATTTTGAACTGAAGCACTTATGGCTACGATATTTGTAGTGCTTCGACCTGGGCGTTGTCTCACTGGCACAGGAACATCCAATAGTGGATATTTTGACTCGAATTTATATATTTATAGCACGGAGAGCTTATTTAGTTAAACTTGACTGACGTTGACAGATCATGAAAAGCGATCAAGGGTGCGTTCGTTAAAAGACGAAATTTTTATAATAATAATAATAATAATAATAATAATCTTTAATGCCCAACAGTTACACAGACCATTTACAGGATATAATGCACTTAAGAAGAAAATTAAAATTGAAACAAAAATAGGTGCAGTTAATGTAATGCAAAGAAAAATAAGAATCCAATTAACAAAAAAAATAATGTAATCTGAGTCATACAAAAAAAAAAACTGAACTAACAATAATAGATTCAAATTAACAAAAGGGATGCTCGTATAGTACATTGGCATGTCTGGACATATGTACCGATGGAGTCTTGTAGAGAACATTGGTTCTTGCCCTAGCTATTGAAAAGGTCGCCGATGATCTAGTGTCAAAACTAGGCACGAGGAAATCAACCTGGGAGAACAGCACAGAAGAATCAATAAAATTATTTATTAATTTATAAAGAAAACCGCCACTAGCTTTCTCCCTGCGTATACCAAGAGAATCAAAATTGTGCCTAGTAAGCAGATCCTCATAAGTCGAACCAAAGGCAGGCTAATTACCATCAATCCTGTAGGCTAAACATTTGAGGAACCTCTTTTGAACACGCTCCAGGAGCAACTGCTGGTAATGGTAAGGCGCGTACCGAACAACTGAAGCACATTCCAATCTGGACCGGACAAGAAAACCATAAATAACCTTCAAGGTGTGCAAACTACTAAAACCCCTGCACGAACGAATAAGGAACCCAAGACCTCTGGAAGACGATGAAGTTATACTACTTATATGATTCGGAAAGCTAAGATACGAGTCGAACAAGACTCCAAGATCCTTGAAGTTGAGTGCTCTAGGTATAATGGATTGCCGAACATTGTAGTTATAGTAGTAGTAGTTCTACTAAAAGAGAGAGCAGCACATTTGTCGATGTTAAGCTTTATCTGATTGTGGGTGCACCAATCGTCAATAATGCACAGATTAGATTGAAGATTAATACTGTCGTTAAGTGAATTAATACAGATGAAGATCTTTAGGTCGTCGGCGTAAGCTAACACTCTGCAGTCAAGACGTCCCAAGAGATCATTAAAGTAAATATTAAACAAAAGGGGTCTCAAATGGGAATCTTGTGGGACTCCAGAGGCAATATCGAAGAGCTTAGACGAATACCCATTATAATACACATAACCGGAATGATTTTGCAGATAGGAAAAATGTCCCTATTGGAAAACCTGTTACATATAAGAATGGCAGAGTAAGTAATTTATGAATCTTAAATAGAATTTGACAACCAATAGTATTTGATACACCACTAAGAGCTCTGATTACGCCTTTTTGCATTTTGAAAACCGCTTCGGCTGCACTTAAAACAGAAAACCTGTTACATATAAGGATGGCAGGGTAAGTAATTTATGAATCTTAAATAGATTTTGACAACCAATAGTATTTGATACACTACTAAGAGCTCTGAAAGCGCCTTTTGCATTTTGAAAACCGCTGCAGCTGCACTTGCAACGCCTTAAATTAGTATACCATACGCAGCTCTACTCTGAAAATTGTCAAATTAGACAGTTCTAGCTGCTTCATATGCAGCTATTTATTTTACTCTCCAACTAGAGTAAATAACTGTAGTAAGATGGCGGCACAAATTTTCTACATGGCAATTCCAAATCAGGTTACTTGTAATCCATAAGCTCAAGAAGTTAACGTTGTCTTTAATCTCTCCCGCAATTCCTCTTGTTGCAATTGTTAACTTATGTGTTTTATTATTATCAAGATTCAGAAGATTGCTACCAAAACATTCGCTATCACTCTCAAGGAAGCATGATATATGACGATATTATTGCACTTTTAAAATAATGTGGTAATTATGGTATCGTATTTTACATATCGATCAACAATTTCGTTACTTTCTCATTAATTTTATGTCAACACGTTCAAAACGACAATAATGTAAGGCTCATCAGCACATACATACATATGCTTAACTATCTATTTTTATTAACTTTAGTAGAGCTTCACGAATATCAGGCCACCTGTGAAGTATTAATATTAACTTTTTTTTTCATAAATTTCGAAACTCAATGACGTAATAAACAATATTATCTTATTTATAATCTGGACACGATGCTCAATATGTTTTCAACAAATGTAAACGCGCCGCATTATGTCCATTGTTGAGTGTTGACTGGTAAGAGTTATTTAACAGATCAAGCCGATGCATACAATAGAAAGACTCTATGGCAAGAGCACGCTTGGACGTTTTTATACAGAGCCGCATTAAATTGTATTTTTAATGCTCTGCCAACAACAAAGATAAAACGACTTTTTACGAACAGATGAAATTTTAGCAGTAATTTACTTGAATGAAAAAACATTATATTAATAATTGTTAATGTGTTTAACTGAAGCGATAATTTCATGCCACTTTGAAAATGTCTTGAACTGTATGTAATATTATTATCATTATTATTTGTCATATATATATATATATATATATATATATATATATATATATATATATATACATATATATACATGTGTTTCAAATTTCGCGATTTTTTTAAAGAATAAATAAAACGCATTATTTGGATTCATTTTCAAAAACATTTTATTGGTAATTGAAGTATCGGTTATTATATTTATATGCGAAAAATAATATCTGCCAAATTGCCATCTCTTGCAGCTCCACAGACGTCCACTCTTTTGTTAACATTTTCAATGACATTTTGACATAATTGAGGCTCTACCTCACCAATGAGACGAATAATTTCATCTTTCAAAGCAGGAATTGATTGTGGATTGTTTTTATAAACCTGACTTTTCACATAACCCCCAAAGAAAATAGTCTAACGGTATCAAATCACATGATCTTGGTGGCCAATTAACATCACCGTTTCTTGAGATTACACGTCCAGGAAATTTTTTTCTCAATAAATTAATTGATTCGTGTGCAAAGTGAGGTGTAGCGCTATCCTGTTGAAACCACATATCCTCTAGATCAATATTAACTAATTCAGGCCACAAAAATTCGGTTATCATCCGACGATATCGATCACCATGGACAGTTACAGCTTCACCAGCAGCATTTTTAAAGAAGTAAGGTCCAATTACACGACCTGACCATAATGCATACCAAACAGTAACTCGTTTAGGATGCATAGGTTTTTTCAGATAATATGCAATGTACCGCATTTTTTGAAATGCCTACAATGTCTGCTAGTTCGCGCACTTTCAGTAGACGGTCATCCAGTACCGCTTTGTGGATTTTCTTCACCATTTCTGGAGTCGTCACCTCATTTTGTCGACCACTGCAATGCTCGTCTTGGCAGCTCGTACGGCCTCGTTTATTTTCTACCACCCAATATTTCATTGTTGTAAACGAAGGAGCAGACTCACCAGTCTGGTAGAAACCAGTTCAGCTTTTATATCGGTTGGGCTGAGGCCTTTCAAATAAAAGTATTGTGTCACGCAGCGATGACCACTTTACTCCATTTTTACAAATTCACTGAAAACGTTCACCGTTGATGGCTGCCAAACAAATACTAAACAATGTGGCGTCTTCAAACTTGAAACATATGCTTTATAAATTATGTATTGTACTTTCTAATACAGTGATATTTTTCAAACAACTACCGCTACTACTACTGCGTCAGGCCGGGTACTTATGGGACCAATCTCCTATTACGAGACAGTTTCACATTGTTAAATCTTGTATGAAACTCAAATATCTAATCCCATTAACCCAGAAATTGTTTATAGATATCGAACTCCGCATACAAATTGAGTAAATCTCCAAAAACTAAAAACTAAACTAACTAAAAAACAATAAGCTATCTTTAAATGAAGTCCTGTACAAACCTGAAAGCTGCGCCACGAAATCTAACAAAAAAAGTAAAGACTACTACAATCGATAAATTACGAGCAGTTTTAGATAGGAGTCCAAATGTTAAAACTGTAATGTATATAAAACAATGTTTAAATGAAAACAAAGGTGCAAGGGACTTGCGAATATTACTTCATTAGACGTAGAACGTTCATTTTCCAAATATATGTACAAACATTATATAGAACTACAGCGCATTTTCACGTGAGGATACATTAATACGTAGCGAAAGTACCTAATTACATACATTATTTATTTTATTTATAATAGCACCTTTCCAGCCTTTTCGGCGAGGCTGTACACTACTACGAACCTGGAGGTATGTATTCGAATGTAAATTTAATTTTTGCATATAACTTTTTGTTATTAGAAGGAAATAATAAATAGTTTGAAATTTTGCTTGTAGTTTTATAAATTAGTACATAAAAAAACATTTTACTCGGAATGTTCGTTTTGGTATTTAGACCCTTTCAATTTTATGCTCTTTAATTTCGCATTCGTATGTTTTGTAGCAAACTCTCTCTCTATTGTAGTGATAGAACTTTCGTATAATGTCTATTCATATTGAAGATGTACAAGTGCATCTGTTCAGTTTAACATACATAGAGATTTAACATAATGGGTGTCCCAAAATTAACGCAAGACTTGAATTTATCTTCAGTTGTGCAGTAAAGTGTTGGCAATCCTAAAAAAAACAATTCGACAGCTGACAGTTTAGGGTTAGTAAAAATGGAGTGTTACAGGATAGAACAACATGTCTTCATTATTGAACAATATTTCAAAAATAACGAAAGCTTGGCGTCCGCAGTTCGAAAATTTCATACAAAATATGGTCGGAATAGTGTTTTAACTTCGTCAACTGTGAAGAGATTAATTGAAAGATTCAGGAAGATTGGATCAGTTGGAGACGCCAAACACACTGGTCGTCCACTGGCCGTTCAAATGTCAATATCGGAGCAGTGAGTGAGAGTGTCGGTGACAATCCAGGAACTTCAATTCGCGTCGTGGGCAAAAATTGCAAATTTCAACAAGCTCTCTACAGCGTATACTCACTAAAGAGCTGTGTCTCCGTGCTTAGAAAATTCAATTAACACAACAACTGAAGCCTAATGACCATGCACAGCAAAGAGAGTTCGTTGAATGGATTAGTGAACATCAACAAGTGGATGCTGATTTTTCGAGCATAATCATCCTAAGCAATGAAGCACATTTTCACCTTGACGACTTTGCTAATCGCTAAATTTGCCGCTTTTGGGGTTCTGAGAACCCACATGTGATTGTCAAAAAACAAATATGTCCACAATGTGTCACTGTTTGGTGTGGATTTTGGGCTGGAGGCATAATTGGACCATACTTTTTGAAAATGAGGCTGGTCATGCAGTGACTGTTACAAGTGCTCCATATCGCGACATGATAACACTGTTCTTTCTGCCGAAATTGGATGATATTGATGTGGCCAATATGTGGTTTCAACAAGACTGTGCCACATGCCATACAGTCCGTGAAACATTTCAATTACTGCATGAGACATTTCCAGGTCGTGTACTCTCTCGTTTCGGTGATCAGAATTGGCTCCCTAGATCATGTGATTTAACACCATTAGATTTCTTTTCATGGGGTTATATGAAATCACAAGTCTATGTCAACAAGCCCACAACCACCCGTGCATTAAAAGAGGAGATTCAACGCTGCATCAACGAAATTCAGCCACATTTACGCAAAATGGTCATGGAAAATTTCGACAAACGGGTGCATATGTACATGTAAAGCCGTGGAGGCTATTTGCAGGATGTGTTATTCCATAAATAACCCTATCCTATGTACTTTATGATTCAATAAAAAAATAACAATCAAAAGACTAAAAACTGTGTTTTCTATTTAATTCAAATCTTGAGTTAATTTTGGGACACCCGTTACATAGAGATTCGATAGGACTTATGCGTAAGAGAATAATAGATACGTAATAGGAACTATTAATGTAATTGGATTGGTTTTTATATTGAATATGCAATTTATTCTGTTCTTAAAGTACAAATATAATTACCGATCATTTCAATAATTCAACTTTTAAAAACATATTTTGCTAAATGTTATAAATTAATTTTTGAAATAAACGGAAGTAAGAAATTCAAAACTTTTTATGAGAGAGAGGGAAACGTTATAACTCTCGCATTGTCATCATTGGAGGACAATGCCATGTCCTTTGTTCCCTGAAGTTGACAATGAAAGAAAAATAACCGCCTAGTATAATTTATGAAATACAATTTCGAGTCATGAAGTTAATCCCGACTTGAGGGCTTCGGGCATTTCTGCTCAAATTGAAACATACGAAATAATCTGCGAACGCTATAAAGTGCAAAGTCGGTCAGTAAAGGAACCGCAGCCTCGGGGTAACTGTAATGGCCTGGAATTTAGGGTTTTACGAGAGTTGTTGATATTAGATTGAGGCTTATGGGATGACGAAATACGTCAAGCTCTGACCCTTATTGAGATTTCTTCGCAGATGAAGTAGTTCTGAAATAGAATATTAATATGCACACATTTATACCTACATGTGTTATTAATGTTATTATATTATATTAACATTGTTTTGTTTAAGTAATATATTAAAAAATTAAACAAAATAAATTTATATAATTCAAAGTAAGTCATAAAATATAATTTCCTTGATCTCCATTGCAAAATTATGTTTAAGAAAATCTCTAAAGAAATTCTGTCGGGACCTTTTCCAATGGAAAACCGTGTGTAGCCTAATAATGCTCAATAGTAACAACACTTTTCTAACTTGTGTTAAATTTGACTTTAATGTGTTTATTATTTCGTACCTTATAAATAATGGTGAATAAACAGTAGTGTACCAGTCTCGTCATGAAGGCTGGCTAGGTACGGTTACAAGTAAAGTAAGCAATATATTTAGTTATGAAAAAACGGAACAATTTGTGAAAAAAGACAGTTTTAGGACAGAATATTGGAAATACGAGGATAGTTTGACAAGTAGTTAGAATGGAAAAAAAAAACGAATTTTTTAAATACAAAGTAATTTTTATTTTTCAATATATTCTCCTAAAAGAGCATTTATTATAACGGTGGTCCAATGCCCTTATGCCATCTCTAAAATGCGATCCGGAAGGCTTGCAAAATACTCATTTACGAAGATGATAAGCTCGTTGTTAGACGAAAATTTCTTTCGACTTAGTGCCGTTTTCAATATTGGAAAAAGGTGGAAGTCAGAAGGGGCTAGACTCGGTGAATAAGGCGCATGCGGTACTAATTGGAAATGCAACTCGTGGATTTTGGACATCGCAACTGTGCTAGTATGCGAGGGAACGTTGTCTTGGTGGAGCAGAATCTTTTTCTTTGCCATTCCTGGCCGTTTAGCACGAATCTCAACATTTAATTTTTGTAGAAGTTCTGCATAATATTGTCCGTTTATTGTGGTACCTTTCTGAAGGTAATCAATGATCAAAATGCCCTTTGAATCCCAAAAAATTGATGCCATTACCTTGTTTGCTGATAAAGTGGTTTTCGCTTTGTTTGGAGATGCAGAATCACGTTCTAACCATTATTTCGACTGTTGTTTAGTTTCGGGTGTACTGTAGTGTATCCTAGTTTCATCGCAAGTAACAAATCGCCTACAAAAATGAACCAGATTCCGCTTATAAAGGTCCAAACACTCATTGGTAATGCCCAAACGAGTGAACACCCATCTTGCCGAAAGCTTGGAAAGGCCCAATTCTTTCGTTAAAATGTGGTGTACGCGTTGTGTTGCAATGTTTACCATGTCTGCTATCTTTCTCACTTTGAGTCGTCGATCTTGCGTAATAATATTATGGATTTTTATAATCATTTCCTTAGAAGTCACGATTTTGGGTGTTCCAGAGCGCGCTTCGTCAACACAGCTTGGTCTACCACGTTTAAATTCATTTACCCATCTACTTATTGTGGCGGATAATGGAGCAGATTCACCTAATGTTTCCCGTAACTCATCTTTTATTGCGGTAGCTTTCATACCCTTAATTACGAAGTATTTAATCACCGCACGATACTCTGCTTTTTCCATTTTAACAAAACGACGTGTTGCTTCTTCTTCAATCAGCTGTCAAAAATAAATTAATCAACCGATTTATCTAAATATCGGAATGTAAACATATAAATAGGCAACCTAAATCACAGTGCATTTGTTTTACCAATTAGAGCGCCACCTATATGTCATTCTCACTACTTGTCAAACTATCCTCGGTATGTAAGTTGTCAAAAGGATCAATTGAATTAAAATTAATATAGAAGAACATACATACAGAAGAGGCGTGTAATTAAATTATTGAGAAATCAAAACAAAAAAAAGCGGTATAAGAGAGTATCAGAATGGGTTCAGACAGGACAGGTGAATGCTGAATCCGATATAATAATAAAACAAATTGAAAAAATGTTGCTAGCAAGATATAGACGCAGAGGTAGTACTTTTCTTTAACTAGGCATTTAATACTCTTCAAAAGTATGGCAATATATGAAAAATTGATAAGTAAGGAAGTAAAATTACAGGCATGCGCTTGATAGGAAATGTGATGAAACACTTACTATTTTAAGCGTCTTCCGTGAAGTCACCAATTAGATAGGTTCTATTACATATTTGAAGCATAAAATATGTTTCAGCAAATCGAGTGAACCATGGCGAAAAATGTTCTCATATGCAGAAAACGACCGTTCTATATCTAATAATGTAATATTTGGATAACTAAAGTAATCTGTGAAACTAATTAACAGATCTCTAGAGACACCTTTACAAATGTGTGTTAAGATAGTGAAATCCAAATCTTTGTGTAAAACACTTTCAAATTTTTCTAAAATATTTTTTTCAATAAGTCTTGCGTCTTCCGTAGCGTATAGCTATACTATGTGTACAGCGTTCATATTTACATCGATTTCACTAACGACAACGAATGATTTTCTATTTTTTTTATTCCCTTCTCTAGTTCGAAGTAATTGTAAATAGTTCGTAAATTTGTATAAATCTATTTTCAAATTATATCTGTTTCCTGGATAGCCGCAGATAATTTCGGATTAAATTCATTGTCTAAAAATATTTATGATAGTAAAAGCTACTTATAATCGTGCTTCCCCACAGTGCATGAATTAGCAGTAATGATTTAAGGATATGAGGACACAGTCTGTGAAATTCTCTAGTATGTTTGGGGAACTTGCAAAACACTGGCTTCGTAATGCATCTGCCCCTGGATAACGTCTATAAATAGCCTTTGCCACAAGATATAGAGCATGGACTTTACACGTAATTTGTAAAACAGTTACCACAGTTTTCTTTAAGAGACTGGCCTATAGAACACATAGTTGCGGCGTCGTCTATGGTAAACATTAAGAGTTGGTTTCTTGAAAGTTGAAATATTTACTATGTATTTAGCGCTACCTTTGATATTACTTCATCAGTACATTGTGGTACCCTTATGGAAGCTGAAAAATTGAAGATAACTGTTGATGTGGTTTCATTTACATTATGTACATTAATAACAGAATTTTTTTACAATCTGTTGATACGTCCATACATAACTAGTTTCTTATTGTGCAATTCTGATTTAATTCGATTTTCGGTACGTTCACGAGCAAGTGGTATAAAATTTTTCACATTTTCTAACTAGGTAATATACAGTTCGCGTATTTATTTCAGGATGGATACGTTGTTTAATAAAATAAATGGTAGATTACACAAAAGAAGTGTTACATAAAAATCCAATAGAAATTGCTCATTTGATCGCACGCCAGTTTTTTTAAAATTGTGCTTCGTACAAATACTATTCACGTGTCGTTACAGTCATTTTTCATTCAGCACATTAGAGATGTATCGCAAACTAGACATCTGAATTTTGAGCCATCGTAAATTAAATTCATATCTATCCTCATGACGTGCAGCATTAGCATTTTTGATAGAAATAATGGAATGACTGTGAAAGGTCCGAAGTAGCAGTACTTATATACGAGAAATTAATAAAAGAAACAAAGCAGAGGCGGCTTATTGGCGATTTTACTTACAAAGGGTACTAGGAATCGTAGGGAGCTGCTTGTTGCTGTATGCTGAGACATGTTCATACGTGCCTAGTAGCCGCAGCGACATGTCGATGGGCTCAGTTATTCATTATCAGTGAGAGTGTAAAGTGCTTGCGATGGCATCGTGGTCACGAAATGAGATAAGGGCAGTCTTGCGTTAAAAATTCGTGTGCGATTTAAATATAGACCAGTGCTTCGAAGAAATGACTCTTGCACTAGGTGATGATCCAACAACAATATTCAGGTGGTATAGATAATTCCAAAGGAGAAATTTAACTGTGGAGGATGCTGAGAGGCCGGGAAGGCCACGAACGTCAGTTACGGAGGAAAACGTTACTACTGTGAGGAAAATGCTTGGCGAGGACAGGCGAGTGACCTACCAGCAGATAAAGGGTACTTTCTGTCTAAATGCACCAGCAATTCTTTCGATTCTGCATGATCATTTGCATGTGAAGAAACTTTGTCCTCTCTGGGTGACACACCGACTGACTGAAGAGCAGATGACACGACGTGTGACTTGGTGCCGGGAGATGCTAAAAAAGTTTAATGAGGGACAATCTCGGTATGTGAACAACATAGTGACAGATGACGAGACTTGGCTGTACTATTACGATGTGCCAACCAAAGCCCAAAACAAAGCTTGGGTCTTTGATGATGAAGACATACCCGTAGTTGTCAAAAAATCCCGATCTGCAAAGAAGAAAATGGCAGCTGTATTTTTCAAATCGAGTGGAATTGTGGAACGCGTCGTTTTGGGCACACCGAAGACAGTCACAGCTAAGTGGTATATTGAACAGTGCCTGCTTGAAGTCATTGAATCTATGAAGAACTTGCGGCCAAAGTCAAGAATGGACACCTGGTTCCGCCATCACGATAATGCTCCAGCTCACCGCGCTAAAATCTGCACCGAATATTTGACCACAACAGTATTGAAACTTCTCGAGCACCCTCGTACAGTCCAGATCTTACTCCCTGCGACTTTGTACTGTTCCCGCATGCAAAAATGAAGCTAAAAGGGAGGCGGTTTTCCAGTGTTGAGGACCTTCTGCGGGCCTGGGACAACGAGTGTGCTTTACTCCCTAGTGAAACGTGGCAGAACTGGTTTAAATATTGGTTTTGGAGGATGGAGAGGTGTATTGAGTGTAAAGGAAATTACTTTGAAAAAATTAAATAAACAAAGCTGTACTGCAAAGCTTTCCTAGTACCCTTTATAATATAGCTATAGAAGGAATAATAAAGAGTTATAAAATATACAGAACAAAAAGAGAAGTATATATTCAAGCGATGACATTCTTGCAACGAGTGAGACAGAAACAGTTTGGAATATCACAAGAAAAGAGAGTTAGAAATAAATCAGAAAATTCCAAATATATGCAAATAAGTTTGGTAGAAGAAATGAAAAAATTTTAGAACTTTTAATATATATGTCAAACATCTAATGATTGCTGTGTTGCCTCATGTCAGTATTTTAGGAGCACCTCTCTTAAAAGCAAACAACTTCTAATAAAATTCGTAATGTTGACGTACACGTACATTTTGCAATATTTACCAAAAATTTCATTGTCAATTTTTTGGTTTTAGATTAGGCCATTATTTTTTTTGGGTCGCAAGAACAAACATAACATAAATTTGATTGAATTTTATGACCAAAAAACGCCTTGTAAGTAAATTTTATTTACTCGAAAACCACTTCCAAACTTAAGCATAATTAAAACTGAAGCTAATTTATTTATACGCAAAAATTATAAAAAAATTGTTACAAATATAATCTTCAAAATAATACAATAATTCTGTACAAATATTTAGACATCTTTATTGAATTGCCAATTAATTCGTTTATAATAATGTAGCCGAAGATATCACAAAATTTTCATATCGTCACCATTAGTCATATTCATGCCGACTACATCAAACGAAACAACCGAATAACCAAGGCAAAAATCACGATAATTCCTAAAACTAATTTCAGTTTTTAAGGTAAATAGCGAGTATCGGTGCCCAGGTGGTCTCATCGGTCCATTTGGCTTAGTCTATGTAAAAAGGTCCCTAACAGATGACTTGGTTTATTAGATTAGTTATGCTTTGGACTACCTACAAAGTTCTCATATATTTCGGTATAAGAAATCTGGTAGTTCTCTTTTTTTTGCACGCAAGCGGCGGACCTATTGTCCAATTCTTAAAAATATTTAAAAAAACTATTGATCTGATAACCGGTTTTGTTATAGAATGTAATGTATATAATTCATATTTACATTAAGAATTAAGAAATATCATTATGATTAAAGGACGTATAAATTTTTTGTTGTGGTATTTCATTACATCGTGCTTAAGTCTAATTTTGTGTTATTAAAAAATTAATAAATTGTGGGAAAGATATTTTGAACAAGGAGCTCTGTGCATAATTAAAAAAAAACATTATAGCTGAGTTAATAATAGTGGTAGGAAGGTTATTATTAAATAATCCTTTTGAAAATCATGCTTTTGCTTTCACGTTTAAGGTACCGCATAAGATAACATTTACATAAATTTGCAACAATCAAGCTAAAAGGCATTAAGTACAATTTAAGAACAATTCTTTACTTAACTCGAAGTAACAGTATTTACACACACATAGACACACACACACACATAGACACACACACACGTACAAACACAAATATATATACGTTACTCTGGATGTTTTCGCAGACGTATGATAAATGTATATTTTCTCGGGTTTTAGGTTACTTGTGTTATCCTGAGAAGAACCATTCTCTCAACGTTTCAACGAGATTACACTCGTTGTCTTCTGAAGCCTGCCATGTTTACCTAGCAACAGACTACCTTCGGAAGATCTCTAACGATCTTCAACATTAGCAAACAACACGCCAGCGCCAGATGATGATCAGTGCCATACAATTGAAACGTTGAGAAAACGATTCTTGTCAGAACACAACTCACTATACATGTATATATATATATTGGGTCTGGGAAAAAGTTCGTGGCGTTTTTTCAGTAAAATTCAACTGGTCCCCGCATGGCGCGTGGACGAATTCATTTAAACCGAATATGCTCCATTATTATCGACAATGTTTCGCCATTTTTTTGGTAGATCCATGATCCCATCGGTGAAAAACTTCTGTGGTTTCTGGTCGAAAAACTGAATCAAGTAGTTTTCACAGGCTTCTCTTGAAACCAACTTAATTCCATTGAGAGAGTTCTGCAGAGATCGAAACAGATGATAGTCAGAGGGTGCTATATCCGGACTGTAAGGTGGGTGCATCAAAACTTCCCAACCAAACTCTCTCAATTTTTGACGGGTCATCAAAGAAGTGTGTGGTCGGGCGTTGTCATGATGGAAGACAACACCTTTCCTATTAATCAATTCGGGCCGTTTTCTTTCAATCGCCTGGCGTAATCTCTCTAGTTGTGCACAGTAGAGTTGAGAATCAATCGTCTGACCAGTTGGAAGTAGCTCGTAGTGGACGATTCCCCTCCAGTCCCACCATACACACAGCATCACTTTTTTTGGCGTCAATGTTGGCTTAGCGAACGCTTGTGACGGCTCACCATCCTTTATCCACGATCTTTTACGCTTCCGATTATCGTACGTAATCCATTTTTCATCTCCGGTTATTAAACGTTTCAGAAACGGCTCGATTTCATTCCGTTTCAGCAGCGCATCGCAGATGTTAATTCGGTCAATCATGTTTTTCACGCTCAACTCATGAGGAACCCATACGTCAAGCTTTTTTTGTAACCAGCTTTGTGTAAATGGTTCAAAACAGTTTTGTGGTCAATGCCTAGCTCCATGCCAATATCGACACTGCTGATATGCTTATCTTGTTGGACTTTTTCAAGAATTTCATCAGATTTTTCAGTGATTGGACGACCGGAGCGTGACTCATCTTTCACATTGAAATTTCCAGAACGAAAGCGAGCGAACCATTTCCGCCCAACAGATTTCGATAAAGTACCTTCACCGTACACAGCACAAATTTTATCACAAGCCTGCGCAGCGTTCTTCCCCTTATCATAATAATATTGCAGAATATAGCGAAATTTCTCATTATTCTTCTCCATTTTCAAGTGCGAATAACTTTCCAACCACTGCACCGATTACAATGTTTCTACGCTCAAACTAACGTTCGGAAGGTCATCTAAAAAACGAGCCCTCGGTGGTGTCGCTGTGACTTGTTGTTCTTTAGTTATCGGCAACCAATGCCATCTATCGGGAAAAACGCCACGAACTTTTTCCCAGACCCAATATATATATATATATATATATATATATATATATATATATATATGTATGTAACAGGTTTTCCATTAGAGACAACAATTGTGTCTTTTAATACGAACACACCCTTGAACGTTTCTCATGATCTGTCAACGTCAAAACGCCAGTTAAGGCTAACATTTTCATCATAGTTCGCGAAGTTCGTGAAGTTGACGAATGAGTAACGTTTGGAAATTATTAAAATTACTACCGCAATTCTGAGTCGGTGGTCGCAACTTTAAGAGTGCTTACACAAATTTTCGGAAGTCATAATCGTCCCACCAGACAGGCTATGCTTGCTATAGTGGATAAATTCGAGTCAAAATACTTACTGTTAGATGTGCCTGTGCCAATGAAATAAAGCACAAGTTGAAGTACCGAAAATATTTCAGCCGTAAGTGCTTCAGTTCAAAATGAGCCAAATCATTTATTTCCACGCCGTTCACAAGAATTAGGAATCTCTCAAACTACATTGTGACGAATTCCGCTTAAAGATGATGGCTTATACCGGATCTAATTAACTGAAGAACTGAAGCTTCTTGATCATTTGAAGCGCCGAAATTTCTCCGATTGGGTCCTACTAAAGTTTGAAAAAATACTGAATTTCATCGAAAAATCATCTTCGGCGATGAAACTCAAAACGCAAAAAGCAAAATGTGCGTTTTTGGACAGCAACAAATCCACATGTGCTTCAATTACAACCACAAAAGTGACCATGTGGTATGGATTTCATGCCGGAGATGTGATTGGACCACATTTTTTCATCGATGAAAATGCTCGCCATATTACGATCAATGGAGTTCGCTATCGTGATATGTTGGAAGACTATTTTTGGTCAGAATAGGATGGACTTAACATCAGCGACATATTGTTCCAACTAGATGGTGCCACATGCTACATAACTGGTCAAACAACAAATCTATTGAAGGGCAAGGTCGGTAACCTTATAGCCTTTCTTCTCAGTCGATACGAACGTGTCTTCCTGTTTTCGGGTCGCTACATGTTTGTTCTATTTTGCCCATCGTTGCTGTAGTTACTACTCTATATAATACCGTTAGAGCGTCTTCTTTTGCTATTTTATTATCGACAGATTATCTTGTCGCTTGTTCATATTCTTTTGTGTGAAAAAAAGTGAAAACTTAACCGACAGAATTACAAGAGAAGCTATCGAAACAGAAAAGCACCCTTTTAATCTTAACAAGCGTGATAACTTGAAGTATCTCTATCGTGCTTACAAAATAACACGAACGAGCGATAAGAGAATCTGAGAGAGAGAGGATGTCATCTCAACGGTATCAGATAAAGTAGCAACTACAGTGACGATTGATAACATAGAGCTCTAACCTAACTGCCCGATAACACAAAGCCGTAGCCGTATTGGATTGACCGTTCAATCACCTCTAAGGAGAACGGTTATAAAGAACCGGCTAGCGCACACCATTACTGCGGAACACATATTACAACTTTCCAGAAACTATTTCTCCGAAGTTCCTCACCACGAGAACCCTCTCATAGCTGATATCAACCTAGAACACACCGCGGGCACTCATAAGAGACCGCAACATGTCCTAACATAACGTTAAAGTACATCACTAAGACCACAACACCGCAGACACAAATACGACCACACAACACCACTCAGTATATCTATATATGTTAAGATATGTTTTGTACAAAAAACATGTAATACAAGAATTACATGAAACATAACTAATAAATATTTTTCAGATAATCAGGATACGACGCGCTGGATAACTATGAGTGATCCTCAGTCACGAAAATTCATTAAGATCGGCAAACGAATCGCGCGATTTAGGATTTTCTGAGGGAGTTTTCACAAGCAGTGGCGCAGCTTGGTTTTTTGGGTCCCCATCATAACTGCAAAATTTCATTCGAATCGCACTCGCGATCGTTTAAAAAATCTGCACCGCGATTTTCATTCAAATCTGATACGACAAAATTTCATTCAAATCTGTTAGGACAAAGTTTCATACTAATCTGATTTGTAAAATTTCACTCAAATCTGTTTTCCCATTCATGAAGTAAAACCGGACCGTAAATAAGACTAAGGTAAAAAATCAAAGTTTAGCTTTAAATGCACGCGGAAGGCACAAAAAAAAATCATTGCTACGACAGCCACCGTCGGAAGAAGTTTAAGAAAAGGACGAATGGGGTTTTATCGAAACATCAGCGAAGAAACTATCTTTCTAAGGCATAAGGGGCGTGCTCCCAGGGCTGTTGTGCGAAATTGTGGTCAACCACCCAGCCTATAACCAGCGCCTAGTCTCTAGTGATTGGAATCTAATCCTTAATGTGAAAAATGATCATCGTGGAAAACGATTTTTCAACGATTTTTAGTTGTTTTGCGCTGTTACCGTGAATGCGTTGAACGCCACTCGTATTTCTATTTTCATTTGAAGGTTTTCATTACAATAATTTGGGTTACCTTGACTTCTGGAACTGAAAATACAGCCACACTATTCTTAGACTTGTACCTAATCGTTGATATGTCTTGACGTAGCCAAAATTAATGCCTTATTTTTCTGGAATGTACTTTTTAATAATAAACATGGTGGAAGAAAATTATAGCTAGTTGTTTAGAAGGTTTACAGTTAGAAATTAATTGGTCAACATTAGTTTATATGCAAGTGAAAAACCTTGTTAAAGAGTAATTATTTGAGTCATTCCTGGCCGTTAAAGTGTCGACAGATGGATCTATATGTGAAACTAATTTTATTCATAATTTAAAAATTCAATAAAGTATTTGTTGCTTATATTTCAAGCACAAAACTGTTATACATAACATAAATAACATAAGGCATGAAATCTTAGCATATTTTCAAACACAATTTCGTGTAGAATATGCAGAACATAGAGTTTTGTAATAAATATGTACACAGTTAGTTAAAATAAATGATTCCCATTGAAGTATAATGATTGAAGACGCATTTTTAGTAGATAACGAAGTAAGAAAATTCATGTACTGAAAATGATTGATTAATTTTAGTTTGATTTAGTTAACTGTTAAAAGTAATTACGGTAATATACAATAATTAAGTATATCTACTGGGTGCGTATTTAAGAAGAAATAAATGTGTTATTATGTTAAGTATATTATTGGTATACTCAACTATTCCTTTGCACGCAATTCCTGTAATTCAAGAGAATAATATATTTATGCTTTGCAAAGAACTTAGATATAATTTATTACATCAGTAATTAGATATGTTTAAGTCACAAGATATAATTTTTCTCTGGCGTTAACGGAAGTATAAACGTATTCACATTTTGTGGCATATTTCCCACAAGCAAACCTCATAATTTCATATTCTCTATTCTGGCAAACTGTTATTTCTATTGAAGATTAGTAACAGATATAAAAGTTTTGCAGTTATATTAAAAATAATTAATCCACTGTTAGATTGTGAGAAAATAATAAATTCCCTATAGAGGATGTATCATGTAAAATGCTTCTGTAAGATTTAGCATAACTGTGAAATATTTTGAAATTCAAAATTTATTACATTGCATCTATGTACAAAGGGTACCAGGAAAGTTTTGCAATACAGCTTTGTTTATTTAATTTTTTCAAAGTAACTTCGTCTACACTCAATACACCTCTCCATCCTTCGAAGCCAATCTTTAAATCAGTTCTGCCAAGTTTCACTAGGGAGTAAAGCACACTTGTTATCCCAAGCCCGAAGAAGGTCCTTATCACTGGAAAACCGCCTCCCTTTTACCTACATTTTCACATGCGGGAACAGCGCAAAGTCGCAGGGAGCAAGATCTTGACTGTAGGGAGGGTGCTCCAGAAGTTTCAATCCTGTCGTGGTCAAATATTCGGTGCAGGTTATGGCGCGCTGAGCTGGAGCATTATCGTGATGGAGGAACCAGGTTTTCGATTCTTGACTTTGGCCGCAGGTTCTTCATAGATCCAATGACTTTAGGCAGGCACTGTTCATCATACCACTTAACTGTGACTGTCTTTTGTGTGTCCAAAACGACGCGTTCCACAATTCCACTCGATTTGAAAATTACAGCTATCATTTTCTTCTTTACAGATCGGGATTTTCTGACAATTACGGGTGTGTCCTCATCATCAAAGACCCAAACATTGTTTTAAGCTTTGGTCGGCACATCGTAATAGTACAGCCAAGTCTCGTCACCTGTCACGATGCTGTTCACATGCCGAGATTGCTCCTTATTAAACTTTTTTAGCATCTCCCGGCACCAAGTCACACGTCGTGTCATCTGCTCTTCAGTCAGTCGATGCGGCACCCAGAGAGAACAAAGTTTATTCTTGTGCAAATGATCATGCAGAATCGAACGAATTGCTGGTGCATTTAGGCAGAAAGTACCCTCTATCTGTTGGTAGGTTACTCGCCTGTCCTCGCCAAGCATTTTCCAGTAGTAACGGTTTCCTCCGTATCTGACGTTCGTAGTCTTCCCGGCCTCTCAGTATCCTTCACGGTTAAATTTTCCCTTTGGAATTCTCTATACCTCCTAAATATCGTTGTGCGATGTGGACAAATATCACCTAGAACAAGAGTCATTTCTTCGAAGCACTGGTTATAACGCAAAACCGCTCTTATCTCATTTCGTGACCACGATGCCATCGCAAGCACTTTACACTCTCACTGCTAATGAATAACTGAGAAGATCGACATGGCGCGGCGGCTACTATGCACGTATGAACATGTCTCAACATGCAGCAATAACCAGCTTCCTACGATTCATTTTGCGTGATATTGCAAAACTTTCCTAGTACCCTTTGTACATAAATGTTCACTGCAGCTATTATGTTAAGACAAGAAAATCTGAACAGTGCTCGATTTTTTTCTTAATATCTTAACGTAAAGAGTTATAGACAAACAATGGGGATACAGCAATTTAGAAAAATACCGAAAATAGATGCTACTTATTTGCATTTGTGAAATTTAACAGAAAATACTGGCCAGTGTTTCGTTGTTCTTCTGCGACGATGTTTGTTGATTCTGATGTAATGATGTTAGTTTAACAAGGTATAGCTAATGGAAGATGTCAAAAGTAGCTTGGGGATAGATTGAGGATTCTCTTAATGATCAGGTAGAGGTGGCAGATAAAATTTTTATAATACGAAATTGTCAGAAAAGTAACAATATCAGTTATCATGCTCAAAATATTTCTTATAGCTCTAACTACACCTGTAAATTTCAATAATTGTAGTATTTGTCAATTAGCTGTAAATATAACAAAATAACTTCAGAATATATACCCTAATGGAACCGTGTCCTCGACAATACTGGCATCGACGTTTCGTCACCACTTGTATGGGACATTTTCAGGGCTTAACAGCCACGGGCTAATGAAGCGTTACGGTTATGATTGAGAAATTTAGATATACAGGATTGCCAGAGGTTGTGTAGAGGATAACCATCGTTACGGTTTAGATTATTGCGGTATGATTGGTCGAATCGAACTGGATAAGGTGCATGGTTTCAAGCCTATGCTCAGATAGTGCAGAACTAACTGCGCGCAGCAGCCTGGTTCTACGCTCATGCTTTTGAAGACAAGTGCTAACGGACCGCTTTGTTTTGCGATTATATACACTGCCGCATGAGCAAAGAATCCTGTACACACCAGGTGATTCTAGAAAAATAAGGTCCTTTGTTAAAAATGGGCCTGAAAGTTGGGCATAGGGTTTAAAAATAGTTTTGATATTGTTTTTAAGAAGTATTCTACTGATGCGGTCAGTGGTGATCACAATTCTCACAAACATTGTTTAAATTTGTGCATATTATTGTTAGATGAGATCTAGACCAAGCGTTTCATTTAAATGAACCAGAAAATGTCCGCTGTAAGCGCCTAGTGTTTTGAAGAATAGTGAACCGAAGCTGATTCACGAGTTGGGACTATTCACTAGTTGGTATACGAAACGTACACTTGCAATGAAACGTTTCGTATGCAATTATTGAAGACTGAAGTGGTTCAGTAAGTCATAGATCATCATCATTATAGGTCGGGAACCATATCAAGCTACAATACTCTAATCTCGTTCTCACTGATATTGTAAACAGCTTTTCAAGTATTTCCGTGTTTTTGCAGTTTCTGCATCTATATGTCCTAAAAGCCCTTTTACGTCTTCAACCACCACAAGTTAATTGAGTGTGATTGCAGCCTTAGATACCCCTTTTCCACGACAACTATATCTGTGGAATAAACCAAGTTAATAATAACCTTCTTACGAGAATAAAAAAACTATTTGCTGAAGCCGGTGTATAAGTTATTCCTGTTGCATCAGGGAGAAATTGAATTTAATCTTTTTATTGCAATTCGCAGTCCTCTATACAGGCGATAGAGGTGTAAAGAATCAGATTATTTGCAAATAGAAAAGATTAGCACTCAACAGAATCTACTACGTCATCAATATTAGCCAGGAAAAAATTATTTCATTCTTTTATCGAAATCTCTGGGATAGTATTGTTGAGTAGTCGTTATTTTGTATGGATGTTGTCTTCTTTTATAATTCTATTTTCGGAGTCATAGATTTCTCTGCAGACTGCTCTATTTTTTGCTACTGCTTTAATAATATATACAGCACCGGTGGTTTGTTATTTTCTGCCATTGTTACCAGGTCTTTTAGGAACGAGATTTTAAAATAATTCAGTAAAAAAAAGTTTGTGTTCCAAATTAAACATTTTAGAATTCTATAAATGCAATAGTTATTATAATGCATTATAATGCAGTTATAAAAATACGGTTCATTTACGATTTAGCTCAGTTTCGAACATTACCATAATTATAAATTGAATTTACCATGTGCTACATACAGTCTCTGGCCAAAACTTTAGCGTCACCTTCAATTACAACGTTTTTCGTTATGTAGCAAAACAAAATAAAAGGGTTTAACGAGAAATATTTATTGTAAATAATATGAAAGCAACACCTTTGAAGAAATTACTAATATTTCATAATTCCATCCTTTGCACTTATCATTACTCGTGCTCTCTTCGGTATACTATCAGTGCAGGATTTTATTGATCCTATAGTCATGCGATTATTTACATGTTGGTTATTGGCTTTGAGTTCCTGAGTGACGGCATTTTTTGTTGAATAGACTATCAACATTTTTACGCTTTAAACATTTTCAGTGGCGTTTAGGTCGGGAAAATTACCAGGCCATGGAAACACTGGCAAATTAACCGACTCCAAACAGATTGTCACAGATTTCGCCTTACGACAAGGCCCATTATAATGCATGAAAGTATAAGTTTAGAGAATATCCTTCAACACGTATTTGTCTTTGCTCCATTGCTTACGCAGTCATACGAAAGCTTGGAATCGGAATGTTCCAAGCTTTCGTAATGCAAAACCAGATCTTGACGAACGGTGGATGTTTTATAGTCTTCATCGCGCAGGTTTCTCGACGTCGTTCAGAAATTCGTCGCTACCCCGTCTACTTTTGATTCATCACTGAACACAATCCAAAAATAAGCAAAAATGTTTTTTTTAAATTAACGTATAGCCTTATTTTAAGTTACCTTTCTCCAACCCTCTATTATGCAATCTTCGTGAAGTTTTATCTAGAAAAGGAGCTTTCTTAATTGGACCCATTTGTCTTGCATTTTTAACTGGACTTCTATGATTCAAACCACCTTCCTACAAGCGCTGGCATATTGTTCACGTCGATAATTCGTGTCTCTGTCTTCAAATTTTTTTGGTTAAGTTTACTTAATTGCCTACGATTTTCTTCCACTAATTTTCCGATATATCAATCAAGGTAATCTTTTTGTCACAAAACGAGTTTCTAGTATTTGTCTTAGGAACGTTTTCCTTTCGTCGGAAGCTTCTATTTGTGCAATTTGTTTTTGAGAGTACTGATTACTTCCTGTACGCGTAAAAGTTATAATATTTCTTTTTCATCAGACATTTGTTTTGCTCGACCCGTATTATCTTATTGTGTCACAAATACTACTTTAAAGTAAAAGAAACCTATACAGAAATACACTGAAATATTGTCAAGTGTCGAGGGTACATAAAGGAACCCGATCACAATAAATAAGAGGATTAACAAAAGAATCTCTGGAAAATGAACAGCCATTACAAGAAATCCCAAATTTATTTATAATTATACATACAATATACTAAATAAATATTAAGTAGCCCTTCGGTTTATTCCCTTGTTTTTGAATAACATTAATAATAATAATAATTTTTAATGCCCAACAGTTACACAGACCACTTATAAGACATAATGCACTTATAAATATATAATATAAATATAATAAAATTAAAATTGAAACAAAAATAGGTGCAGTTAATGTAATACAAAGAAAAATAAAAATCCAATTAAGACAAAAAGATATACACACTTATAATAATGTAATCCAAGTCATACAAAAAAAAACTGGACGAACAATAATAGATTCAAATTAATAAAGGGGATCCTAATATAATACATTGGCATTTCTGGACATATATACCAATGGAGCCTTGTAAAGAACATTGGTTCTTGCCCTAGCTATTGAGAAGGTCGTCGATGATCTAGTGTCAAAACTAGGCACGAGGAAATCAACCTGGGACAACAGCACAGAAGAATCAATAAAATTATTTATTAAATTATAAAGAAAACCGCCATTAGCTTTCTCCCTGCGTATACCAAGAGAATCAAAATTGTGCCTAGTAAGCAGATCCTCATAAGTCGAACCAAAGGCAGGCTAATTACCATCAATCCTGTAGGCTAAACATTTGAGGAACCTCTTTGAACACGCTCCAGGAGTAACTGCTGGTAATGGTAAAGCGATACCACACAACTGAAGCATATTCCAATCTGGACCGGACAAGAGAACCCTGAAGAGCCTTCGAAGTGTGTTAACTACTAAAACCCCTGCAAGAACGAATAAGGAACCCAAGACCTCTGGAACACGATGAAGTTATACTACTTATATGCTTCGAAAAGCTAAGATACGAGTCGAACAAGCCTTCAAGATCCTTGAAGTTGTGTACTGTAGGTATAATGGATTGTCGAACATTGTAGTTATAGTAAAGCGGAATATCACTTCTACTAAAAGAGAGAACTGCACATTCGTCGATGTTGAGCTTTATCTGATTGTGGGTACACCAATCGTCAATAATGCACAGATTAGATTGAAGATTAATACTGTCGTCAAGTGAATTAATACAGCTGAAGATCTTTAGATCGTCGGCGTAAGCTAGCACTTTGCAGTTAAGACGTTCCGAGAGATCATTAACGTAAATATTAAACAAAAGGGGTCCCAATAGGAACCCTGTGGGACTCCAGAGGAATATCGAAGCGCTTAGATGAATACCCATTATAATGCATATACATAAGTGGAACGATTTTGCAGATAGGAAAAAAGTAAATTGGTAATTAAACATAAGATAAGGAAAATTTAAAAACTATCAAGCTAACTTTATTATTCTGGCCAGGGACTGTATATATTTCTCATTTTTAATAATTTTGAAGCAAAAGTCGCTTTCAATTCCAAGTAGTACTTAAGCAGCAAATAAATTTCTTTTGATAGTTACTACAAATAATAATAAATTAGCCACTGCTTAATTTCTCTTTTCGTTACAATATAAAATCTAATTTCGCAAAGAAACGTGAAACTGTAATTTCTATAAGTTTGTTGTTATTCAACCACGCCTTTTACTCATTACCAGCCGAAGAAGAAACAATTAATTAACCTTATCTATTTCGAATACTTTTAATTAGATTTACTGGCGGCAGAAGAGAATCTTTCCTTGAAATAAGACAATAAATTCGAAATGTTTTTGACCAAACTTTTAATCAAGTTTCAGAAAAGAGTCGATTCATTTAAATCATCGATTCGCAGAATAAAACCGCGTTGTTTTTAATGGATTGAACAATAACAGGCATACACAAAACATTTTGTAATAACAGTAATGTAAAACACTATTTCTGCATATTGTAATTTACGCAAATGTATGACGGAGGTAATACTTTTCTTATACCCTATTATAATATTAAACTGCAGACAACTGAATAATAATAAGTACATAACATGCATTGTTTAAGATTCATAACGTACAGAACAGTTCATTTATAAGGTATCCACTGCAACGTTGTATCTCAATAGGCTGTGCTATCAGGGAGAACCTCCCATTTTTAACCTACTAATACTTGAATTACCAAGTAACATTACAATAAGTCCCTCCCAGTATACACATGATCGTACATAAAATGGAAGTAAGTATTGATGGTTCGTCTATAAAAAAAATGTGATTTAAGTTACCCATCGGTCACTACCAATACTCACTTTCCTAAATACAATGCAACATATGAATCCTTTAACCAATAGTGTGAGTTTAATTTTACTACCAGATGCTAATATTTTTTTAGAGGCACACGCATTGTTATAGGTATAATTTAGTATACACGGCGTCTTTATAGTGTTCATACAGTTTTCATTGTCTGTTATTAAATTTGAAGCACATGGTGCTCTTTTAAATGTGCAATATCGTTATTACACTGCCGTTGACAGATATGGTAACGAATAGAACTGTTAAATTGCGGTAGAAAAACAACGGTTCCTGTGGATGTTATTTTCGACAGGGTGCTGCGAAAAAAATGGATATTAGACCCCTTTTTGCAGGGTATACGTTTCAAGGTATTACTTTTAATTACAAAGCGCATTTAGAAATATACATAATTAATAACGCTAATAACTTTTATTTCAAATTTGTAATCTACATTGACGATAACATAAAACAACCGAAAGAAAAGAAATAGAAAAGATAACCACAGTTAGACAAAGAAAAACAGTTGAATTAACTTAAATAAACTAAATACAAAATGAACTAAAAGATTCGAACCCCTATTACAACTGCAAAAATTCTTTTAGGTCGCAGAATTCTAAATCTATTAATAATATTCTTATGGCCTGCTTATCTTTATTTAAATCGACCAGTATTTTTAAATTTTAAGGCAGGTGGTTATAGAATTATATGCAATTATATTCTATGTCCGTTTCTGTAAATGTCAATAAATATTAAAAAAATTAAAATCGTATGCTCTTGTATTATAATGTTTCCATTGAGGTTTGAACTGGTGTCTTTGTTTGAATTCAAATATTTACAGTTAATGTGTTCATTGCTTCAAAAACACCTCTGCATGATACACTGTAGCTTATTTTCATATAACCCTTATCACTTTTTGAACTAGAAAAATATTTTGAATATTGCTACCCCATACCACAACATCGAAATTAATGTAATATAGTATAATCGTTGTTTCATGATTCATGTACTTATTCGCAATTCTAAATGCATATCCTCTATGCTTCTATGTGTGGCCACCAATTCATATTGCTTTCTTGCATGTGGGCATAAAAGAATTATTAATTGGAATGTTATCTGATGTTCCAGCGTTGTAGTATCTAGTGTTGAATATTGCGTCTTGTATTCCTGATCTGTTTAAGTCTAACCTGTTTGCAGAGAATTACAACTCAAATCCGCTATAAATAGCATTCGTATATGACGCCGCAGCCTCTAGATCACGCCCCGCCCCCAAGATGCTATCATCATCCGCGTAAGAAACAAGCGTTTCGCACTTAATGCATCTGTGGATATCAAACATATATATAGTGAAGAAGATGGGGTCCAATATACTCCACTAGGGAACACTCGTCCCACAAGAAGTTTTCTCAGATTTAAATATATTGTCATGTTCGTTATTCATTACTGTTTGTCGCCTGTTCATTAAATATCTTTCAAATATATATAGATTTTACACTTTTAACGTTTAGTAAGTAGTATCGAACGATCTAACAAATCATAATCATAATGTCATAATTTTCTAAATTTGTTACTGTTATCCAAATAAATTGATACAAAACACATGGTCGATCTACCCTTAATATTTCCATGTTGAGAATTACTTAAAATATTAGATGATTCCATGAATTTCATTAACCTGTTACTTATTATTATCTTCAACACCTTGGAGAAACTCGGGAACAAGCTAGTGGATCTATAATTTTGTACTTCTGTTCCCTTTTTTGTATACGGGTCTAGTAATTCATAGCTCTTATTGTTTGGAAATATACAGCACTTAAAGTAGCTATTATTAGCACCGCTTGTATGCTTACGCTTGAGTTGTTTTAAAAAATCTTTTGCTTTTCCATATGTCATAAGGAAAAGGTGCATCGACGTGCTAGTTACAATTATATTGTTATCAAAATTACCATAGTACACATAATACATTGTTTTTTAAGGCCTAAAATTTTATTGGTTATGTAATTATTATAATATTATTATAATTTTGTTTCGTTGTCGGTGTTTACTCTCATAACGTTTTGCACTTTAAAGAAGATCCATCGTACTTTCTTTTTGTGATTTGATACAAATCTTTGTAGTTGAATGAAAACTAGATAGCGTTTATAGGAATTGATTATTTCCTCGTTAAGTGAAATTCTCTTATAATTGTCCTGAATTTGTACTCTTTTAAAGTACAAAGGTATTCCATTGTAGACTTACATCTATTTCTGCTGCGTTGTACACTGCATTCCATTTTATCTCATTCAGATTTATTTTAAATATATCCATGTTCTCTGTGTGAAATACATTTTTTTGGTAATATTACTCACTAACTTTTCACCTTTAAATCCAATCTCTTGGCCGGTATGATCATAAATATGAGTGATTAGAGCTCTGCTCTGATGATCTTCATAGTTTGTAAATATGTAATCAATTCAGCTTTTGCTTTGCAATGTTACCCTAGTGTTTACAAACATTATTTGAAAGAGACCAAAAGAATTCATAATTGACAGCAAATAATTTTTTTATGATGTACGTAAGTTGAGATTTCATTTACATTTATTCGAAAGAAATGCCCATTACCAACTGTTTATTATGAATTACTATTTCTTCGCGTAAACAAAAAGAAGAAGAACATCGAGTTTCGTAAAAATGCTGCTTGACTTTCACACTCACTTATACGAATTCATACTTTATATTTTATATGAATTGCAAGTTTTTAAACCACAAAAATAAATATGAAATGTATATACCGTCAGTCACAAAAGTATGCGTACACCCCGTTATTGCTGAATAATATCAAAGGTGAGTATCCGAGTATGATAAAGCATATTTACCACTACTTAACGTCAAAAAGCTTTAAAAGCTCTAATAGCAATATGAAAATTATCATTATTTACAAGTACAAAAGAATTTGCTAAATATTATCATCGATTGTCAAAATATTTATTTTACAAGATATATTTCGATTGTAAAGAGTGTTTCAAATTGCGCGTTTTTTTTAAGAACAAATAAAATATAGGCGCACTGAATTTGTCTGTGTATGTGGGCATTTAAAAAGTGTGATGTATGACATTTATAAAAATGGCTTCGCACACGGTACAACAACGCCTTCAAATTGTTGAATTATTTTATGAAAATCAGCGTTCTGTGAAAAGAATTTTTAGAAAATTACGTGAATTTTATGGTTTACATAATCGTCTATCTGAAAATACTATTGATCGAATTATTAAAAAATTTCAAGAGACCGGTTCCGTAGACGATCAATAAAGTGAAAAATACAGTCGTAGTGGTCGTTCACAAGAAAATATTGGTTTGGCTCGTGAAAGTGTTGCTGAAGATCCTGAAATGTCCATTAGACGACGTTCACAACAACTTGAACTTAGTGGATCAACAACATGGCATATTTTACACAAGGATTTAGCTCTGAAGGCATATAAGGTTCAACTAACACAGGAACTGAAGACATTAGATCATTTAAAACGTCATTCATTTGTCAATCTCAATGAACAACCAGCTGATTTTTTTCAAAAAACAATGTTTTCCGATGACGCACATTTTGAACTTGGTGGCTATGTTAAGCTGTGGTGAGGAAAATCCACAAATTATTCATGAGAAACCTATGCATCCTAAACGAGTTACTCTTTGGTGTGCATTATGGTCAGGTAGTGTAATTGGACCATACTTCATTGAAAATGCTACTGGTGAAGCTGTAACTGTCAATGGTAATCAATTTCGTCGGAAGATAACCGAATTTTTGTGGCCTGAATTAATGAATATTGATCTAGAAGATATGTGGTTTCAACAGGATTGATTTATTGAGAGAAAAGTCTCCTGGACGTGTAATCTCAAGAAACGGTGATGTTAATTGGCCAGCGAGATCATGTGATTTGACACCGTTAGACTATTTTTTTTTGGGATTATGTGAAAAGTCATGTTTATAAAAACAATCCACGATCAATTCCTACTTTGAAAGATGAAATTATTCGTGTCATTGGTGAGATAGAACCTCAATTATGTCAAAATGTCATTGGAAATTTTAACAAAAGAGTGGATGTTTGTGGAGCTGCAAGAGGAGACTATTTGGCAGATATTATTTTTCGCATATAAATGTCATAACCGATACTTCAATTACCAATAAAAACACCCTTTAGTTCATAAATTAAAACGAATTCGATAAACTCTCGTCATAGTATCACGTATTTGTGAAAAATAAACATTTGATGCTTTTATAAGATTGCGAGTCGTAAAAGTATACACATCTGGTAATATTTGCTAGTTAACAACATTACAAAAAGGAGAAAAATCCTTAGACTAGACAGCTAAATATATCGAAAAGGCGTGCTCTGAAGGGCAGATTGAAGAAAAGAAATTATTTGAAATATCCTGAACAGTTGAAATTGCACCAAGAAATACATCCAAGGACTAAATGAATAAATGGACACGATCAGAGAATTATTATACTTGCTATGAGTTGAAATTCGTGGATAAGTGCGTCTAGGCTAACCGAACAGATAGAATTTGATATTGAAAAGAAAGTACATTTAGAAAACACAAAAAGATTCAAGAGAATCTGGTTGTAGTATAAGGGAACTATGCGTCATTAATAAAGGGTGTTTCAAATTTCGCGGTTTTGCAAATAATGAATAAAACACAAAATTTGCATTCACTTTCAAAAACTTTTTATTGGTAATTCAAGTATCAGTTATGGTATTTATATGCGAAAAATCTCCGCCAAATGACCTCCTCTTACAGCCCCACAGACGTCCACTCTTTTGTTAAAATTTTCAACGACATTTTGACATAATTGAGTCTCTATCTCACCAATGACACGAATAATTTCGTCTTTCAAAGCAGGAATTGACTATGGATTGTTTCCATTAACCTGACTTTTCACATAACCTCAAAGGAAATCGTCTAACGGTGTCAAATCACATGATCTTGGGGGTCAATTAACATCACAGTTTCTTGAGATTACACGTCCAGGAAATTTTTCTCTCAATAAATCAATTGATTCGTGTTCAAAGTGAGGTGTAGCGCCATCATCTTGAAACCACATATCTTCTAGATCAATATTCATTCATTCAGGCCACAAAAATTCGGTTATCATTCGACGATATCGATCACCATTGGCAGTTACAGCTTCATCAGCAGCATTTTCAAAGAAGTAAGGTCCAATTACACCACCTGACCATAATGCACCCCAAACAGTAACTCGTTTAAGATGCATAATGCTGATTTTCTTAAAATAATTCAACAATTCGAACGTGTTGTACCGTGTACGAAGCCATTTTTATAAATGCCATACATCACACTTTTTAAATACTCACATACCCAGACAAATTCAGTGCGCCATCTACATTTTATTTATTCTTAAAAGAACCGCTCAATTTGAAACACCATTTATAACTAATTCTAAAATATTAGCAAAATTAAAATCACCTTTTTTGTGTATTTCTAAATCACAGGAAAGTTAGCTGTTTCCAAATCATGGTTGGTAACTAGTGATAAGGGCCTAATTAACATTTTTGAACACCTAGGAACTAGATCATCTTAAGCCAGTAGATTTAGTTGATGATGTATTCATACTCGTTAAAAGGTAGTTTTCAGTCACATGACAGAAAGTGAAAGGTGTTTTAAATTTGATTGAACAAACAAAATCTAACAGTAGTTGCTATAAAAGCACCGGTGAATGAATATCTTGTGGGATATTTAACTTCTCAAATAAGTCTTCCAGGTCTTTTCGTTGACGACTCAACTCATATTCCAAAATTTCCATAAAGATCTTGTGAGATATTTAACTTCTCAAATAAGTCTTCCAGATCTTTTCGTTGACGACTCAACTCATATTCCAAAATTTCCATAAATCAGAAGGGTTTTGTTTTATATTGTTCGTCCTTCTCTATATATATCACGATACCCTCTAGCAATCTACAATTTATCAGGTGACCTTAAGCGTTTGTACACCTTATAATAGAAACAATGTGTGGTTAAACGCATTTTTTCCTATACCATTAATTATTTCAGAAGCTACATCTTATTTCCTTTGTCAATTAAAGCGAAAAATGAGATTCGTTAGAACATTTGCCTGGAACATGATCTAAAATTTAGTAAAGAATACTATGAAAGTTACCAACAAGTTAAAAGGAATCATTCTATTATTAATAACACCCTATCAACTACATATGTTTCATCGAATACACGAATCGTCAGGTTGATTTGTGTTATTAATGAATAATTCCTTCAGAGTGTATTATCATATCTTTCGATACAGAAAATAATGAAAATATCACATCTCCCTCTCTCGACCAATACATAAATGTATTGACCGACAAAGCAAGAACGCTTCTATCTTACAGATCGGAGACTATGTTTCCAGTGTATAATAGACAGAAACTTACATCTCGGCTTTATGCCAATTAAAGAATGTTAAAAGGAATCATTCTATTATTAATAACACCCTATCAACTACATATGTTTCATCGAATACACGAATCGTCAGGTTGATTTGTGTTATTAATGAATAATTCCTTCAGAGTGTATTATCATATCTTTCGATACAGAAAATAATGAAAATATCACATCTCCCTCTCTCGACCAATACATAAATGTATTGACCGACAAAGCAAGAACGCTTCTATCTTACAGATCGGAGACTATGTTTCCAGTGTATAATAGACAGAAACTTACATCTCGGCTTTATGCTAATTAATTAATTGGCATAAAGCCGAGATGTAAGTTTCTGTCTATTATACACTGGAAACATAGTCTCCGATCTGTAAGATAGAAGCGTTCTTGCTTTGTCGGTCAATACATTTATGTATTGGTCGAGAGAGGGAGATGTGATATTTTCACCAACAAGTTCATTGATATTCGGAAACCATTCCAAACAGGCTCAATCTGTGTTAAAAATAGTTGAAATTATTACATTGAAATTTGCTTCATTGAAATCGTGACGAATGTGTGAAGAAGAGAGAAAGTTATACAAATGTGCTATGGATGCATGTCAAATTAGCAAAGAGACAACTGAGTAATAAATATCTTAAGGCATAAGTGGGGCATTTTCGTTAATGTAAATATTGAAATCATAATTAAAGTAAGTTAAACCCAATACATTATTTCTTACATTACTGTATTGCTTTATGTTGAGAATATTTACAAAATTACTTAGCGAAGAATTCTTAAATGATCGAGAAGATGGAGGGTTGATAAAACCAGGTGTATTAAAATCCTCACCACCAATAAAAGACTGATGAAGTAAGCTTCCAATTCGCCAGTAAATAACTCAAAGCGGCTATAATATTGGGTCTGGGAAAAAGTTCGTGGCGTTTTTTCAGTAAAATTCAACTGGTCCCCGCATGGCGCGTGGACGAATTCATTTAAACCGAATGTGCTCCATTATTATCGACAATGTTTCGCCATTTTTTTGGTAGATCCATGATCCCATCGGTGAAAAACTTCTGTGGTTTCTGGTCGAAAAACTGAATCAAGTAGTTTTCACAGGCTTCTTTTGAAACCAACTTAATTCCATTGAGAGAGTTCTGCAGAGATCGAAACAGATGATAGTCAGTGGGTGCTATATCCGGACTGTAAGGTGGGTGCATCAAAACTTCCCAACCAAACTCTCTCAATTTTTGACGGGTCATCAAAGAAGTGTGTGGTCGGGCGTTGTCATGATGGAAGACAACACCTTTCCTATTAATCAATTCGGGCCGTTTTCTTTCAATCGCCTGGCGTAATCTCTCTAGTTGTGCACAGTAGAGTTGAGAATCAATCGTCTGACCAGTTGGAAGTAGCTCGTAGTGGACGATTCGCCTCCAGTCCCACCATACACACAGCATCACTTTTTTTGGCGTCAATGTTGGCTTAGCGAACGCTTGTGACGGCTCACCATCCTTTATCCACGATCTCTTACGCTTCCGATTATCGTACGTAATCCATTTTTCATCTCCGGTTATTAAACGTTTCAGAAACGGCTCGATTTCATTCCGTTTCAGCAGCGCATCGCAGATGTTAATTCGGTCCATCATGTTTTTCACGCTCAACTCATGAGGAACCCATACGTCAAGCTTTTTTTGTAACCAGCTTTGTGTAAATGGTTCAAAACAGTTTTGTGGTCAATGCCTAGCTCCATGCCAATATCGACACTGCTGATATGCTTATCTTGTTGGACTTTTTCAAGAACTTCATCAGATTTTTCAGTGATTGGACGACCGGAGCGTGACTCATCTTTCACATTGAAATTTCCAGAACGAAAGCGAGCGAACCATTTCCGCGCAACAGATTTCGATAAAGTACCTTCACCGTACACAGCACAAATTTTATCACAAGCCTGCGCAGCGTTCTTCCCCTTATCATAATAATATTGCAGAATATAGCGAAATTTCTCATTATTCTTCTCCATTTTCAAGTGCGAATAACTTTCCAACCACTGCACCGATTACAATGTTTCTACGCTCAAACTAACGTTCGGAAGGTCATTTAAAAAACGAGCCGTCGGTGGTGTCGCTGTGACTTATTGTTCTTTAGTTATCGGCAACCAATGCCATCTATCGGGAAAAACGCCACGAACTTTTTCCCAGACCCAATATTTGTTATTGAACTGTCTGATAACACAGACCAACCAATAAATATTTTTTAAAAACTTTTTTCAAAGTTCAACCTGTTCTTATGTATTTTGGTGTGCCGAATCCAAATTTTCAATCAGTTTTTTTACTACCACGTGCCAATTTCTCGCAATCTTTATCTTTTGTTGGGTATGATAGTATTAAAATATATAGTTAAGATTTAAAGGTACAATGCATAAATAACGTAAAGTAAACATGGGAGGAAACTTTACGTCCTGTGGTATTTTAAAGTTCTTTTTCGGATTCAGCACGTCAAAAAACATAAAGGAGAGTCAAACTTATAAAAAAGTTTTTTCATGGTTGGCCTGTGTAATCGACTAGTTAAAATTTACAAAGAATGTTTGGCTTTCCTTTTGTCTTCGTATTGTAAAACAATATTTAAAGATGCCTTAGTAACATATATTACTGGTGGTACTTCTCACAATAATAAATATTTTTCTGATAGTCTAACAGCTATAATTTTGGATATAGCAACACTAAAATACACTAAAATCGAGGTGCTAATTTTTCTTTACTCGTATGAGTGGTATCGTTAGCAATTTTAATTAAAGGTGTTTCTTTTGCATGATAATATTTTGCTGGCGAAAAAATTCGAAGAGGACTTTCTTCGAGGATTATAAATTTCTCTGTAGAGAATTTTTAACCATTTAGTTACAAAAAAAGGTGGTAATCCGATGGTGCTAAATCCAGCGAATAAGGCGGGCACTGTAACAAGTCGAAGCCTACTTTGTTATGTTTACCACAGAAACAACGCTCGTGCATTTTCTAGGTCAAGAATGATTTTTTTTAACTAAATCTTCTTCATTCATTTTCAATTTCAAGTTCGCGTATTGTGCGCTTATCTGACGTTTTAGAAGGCAATCAGCAAGAAGAATACCGTTTTTCATCCAAAGAAATTTCTTTTAGATGGAAAAGAATTCGTCTTCTTTGGTAGTTTTGGAAGTTTGTTTCTGGTATATATGATGAATCCAAGTCTCATAGGTAGTAATAAATTGGAACATAAAATCTCTCTGATCCGCCTTGCTTTTTAGAAAGCACTCTAAACATTCAATTCCTAAGCAATCGCGTTAAAGCTTTATCATAGCCAACACTTCATTCAAAATGTATGTTATTTTTGTTTGGAGATGTTTACCTCAGTTGCTCACAAACGACGGTCTTTTAACATCATGGCAGACATATTTTGAACAATTTTTGGTAAAGTGGTAGATTTTCGATCAGTACGTGCTGCATCTTTAACGGTTGTACGACCGAAACGCATTTATCAACAGTGGAAAATGAAGGAACTGAATTCGTCAAACCGTTCTTAATGTTACTACGAGTATGAATATTTTTTGCTGGCGAGTCTGTCAAGAAAAAGTACTTAATGGTTTAATGACAGCATGAATGTCGACAACCTAAATCTCATCGAAATTTCTGAGACCCTCATAAATAAACAGTCGTTACAACGAAACTAAAAAGCGATCTGAAATTTCACAATTTTAAATTTAACAATCGTCTAAATAATAGCCTAAAACCCTGCAGTCATATTATTTCTCTTATCGCTATCTTATCGTCATTCTACGAACTTTTCAGTCTACCTTCGTATAACGTATCTATATATGTACTTACAGCTGGTTTTATTATTATTTTTTTATATTTTTCTAGGTCTGTGGAACAGAATTTACTTTCTTAAATGTTTACTTACTTATAAAATTAAATTATAGTTATAACTGCCTGCTTCATCTGAAACTCTAAATTAGACAGTCTTGGATAAATAGAAGAGTATCTTTTTAACTTTACCTTTAATAATTAAAATAATCAAATGTATTTTAACTTAACGGAAACATACCTTAGCTGTCGACTACTATTTGTATATAAAATGTCATTACTAATTTTAAAATAAATATAGAATTTGGATCAAACGCAAAAGAACATTTCGGTAGACTAGTTATTATTGTTTATATACAGTTCCTTAATTAACTGAACAGTTTACTTAAAGATTCACTTTTTTGTTATTTATAAGTTATTCTCATTTTGTTATGAAGGTTTCTAAACCTTCATAACTTTTGAGCAAGACATCTAGTATATATATCTAGTAATAAATAGTAAATATAATTTAGACAATAGATACGTTCTAATTTTTTGTTTATAATTTTAAAATTTATTTTCTAAAATAATCAACCATTTAGTGCAAGCCCACATACTATACAAGCATCTATAGACATGAATGAAATTATCTGAACGCACATGGCTTTTATTTAGACACAGTCACGGTTACGTGATTTCATTATCATCTGTTTTAGTCATTATTGTCACGTGTAACAAATAAAAGAGCCCGTTTGATTTATCAGTTCGTATTGTTAAATTGTTTTTATTATTTTATTTCACAGTCAGGACCGGATTTGCCCTGAAAAATAAAATTTGTTGGTACAATTAGTGTATGTGTACGGTTTAAACTCAAATAAATGGTAATAACTCATAAAGCCTATTAATTTCTTAAATAAAATTTGATGTTCTAATAGCAATATATTTATAAACCAAGGTAATATTAAATTAGTGATAACGCATTTATCGAGATCAAAACTTTCAGTACGATGTATGCTGTACAAGTGCCAGTAATTTTATTAAAGTGAAAGTGTATTTACATTAATTGTGGTACAAAGATATGAACAGTAAAAGTTTTTATTCACATTGGAACTAATATAGTTCCTTGCATTTTATGCAAGAAGTTATTGTGCTTATAATGTCATCACATCCTCTATTACGAAAATAAGTGAAATAGCTTTATTTTAATGTAATTAATGGCGCCATCTATTAACGATATTATAAAATGTCGATTTCTCTAATTGATCAGTAAAAATTTCATGATCGTTCACTAGAAGCTAAGATGCAACACATCAAAGTGTCAGTAATTTGTAATCATCTGTTAAAAAATTAATAAAGCATAGAGAATATTATCTTATCTTAATCCAAAAAACTTTATTACTCTTTCGGGTGCAAGGCGGTGAGGAAATTGAATTAGTTCTTTTCCCTCATTTTCATGCTTCTATCCATAAATTTCTAGTTTGTCACATAGTTCTGTCCAAAAAGAATATGCGTATTTCGATTGCATATATTTATTAAACTTGAAGTCATACGAATATGAAACCTTACACACATACTCACGAACCTCTGAAGTTCAGATTACAAATGCTCAATATGTCCTCCATCAGCGACACGAACAATATCACATTGACACTCAAATTCCTCTCATACTCGGGCAAGCATGTCCCTCGTCACTGATGTTATGGTAGTACGGATCCGGTTCTTCAACTCTTCCAGGTTCTGTGGGAGTGGTGGTACATAAACGTTGTTTTAAACGAAACCCCATAGGAAGAAGCCACAGGGTGTCGAATGCGGTGACCGTGAAGCCCAGCTAAGACATGCTAAGTCGTCAGCTCCTTGACGACCAATCCAACGGTTCGGTATGACTCCCTAAATGATGCAGAATATGCAGCAATATTTTGAACAGTCTCTACTATGAAGAAAGCTAGTAGTAGACACTTTTGAACATTTAATCCGTTTGCGGTTTTTTGCTTATAAATTTTTTAAAATGTATTTTTCAAAAAGTACACGATATTCAAAAACTAAAAATTGTTATAACAATAAAACTATAGAATTCAAAAAAGTATCGTTGAACTGCAATTTCCATTTGAAATTATTGGGGCGAAATTCAAATCCCACGTAGGGGTTGATATAACCCGAGAGAAAATAGCTAAACTAAGTGTTCCCTTTAGAACAAATGTTTGTTCTAGCATTTTTTGTGTAAATTGATTAAATAGTGAACAGATCTGACTCGACTGTTCTCGGTGGTCCAACTTGTATTTATTTATACTGTGATTTAGTAAAATAAAACAAGGAATTTTCAGTATTTAAATAAAAATATAACAAACAGAAATTTAATATACTCATCTCCCGTAAAACCATAATTTCATTTTTATCAGTTCAAAGATAATTACTCTCAATTGACTAATCAATTACTCAGTTACAATATAATAATTGGAAATTCTGGGTGTGAAATTTTCATTAGGAATTGATGGCATATTTTATTTCCACTTAATACGTGACATACTTATTTTATTGTTGTCGAACACGCGTTTTCCGATAATAAATCTGTTGTAAAACTATATACTCGCTAATTTAATTCATTGATATTTTTTTTATAGATAATTCATTAAATTTATTTTTATTGTTTATATTTGTGTTCGAAACTGCATACGAAATGTACAGGGTGAAAGAATAGTCTAAAATTAATTTTTTAATATGTACATTTATATGCCCGAAAATAGTAGTCCTAAATTAATATTTATAAATAACATTTACAACGGACAATTCTGATGCAGCTAAAGGGTGTTTCAAATTTCGCGGTTTTTTTTAGGAATAAATAAAACACATAATTTGCATTCACTTTCAAAAACTTTTTATTGGTAATCGAAGTATCAGTTATGACATTTATATGCGAAAAATAATATCTGCCAAATGGCCTCCTCCTCTTGTAGCTCTACAAACGTCCACTCTTTTGTTAAAATTTTCAATGACATTTTGACATAATTGAGGCTCTATCTCATCAAGCAGGAATTGATTGTGGATTGTTTTTAAAAACCTGACCTTCACTAACCACAAAGTAAATAGTCTAACGGTATCAAATCACATGATCCTGGTGGCCAATTAACTCGCCGTTTCTTGAGATTACACGTCTAGGAAATTTTTCTCTCAATAAATCAATTGATTCGTATACAAAGTGTGGTGTAGCGCCATGCTGTTGAATCCACATATCCTCTAGATCAATATTCATTAATTCAGGCCACAAAAATTCGGTTATCATCCGACGATATGGATCACCATTAACTTTTACAACTTAACCAGCAGCATTTCCAAAGAAGTCAGATCCAATTACACCACCTGACTATAATGCGCAACAAACAATAACTCGTTTAGGATGCATAGGTTTCTCATGAATAATTCGTGGATTTTACTCACCCCAGATACAATTTTATTTATTAACATAGCCATCAAGTCAAAAAAATGTATTCATCGAAAAACATTATGTATGAACTTTAGTTTCTTTTATTGAACGTATGTATAAATAAATATTACAGTAAATTTAAGACCACTGCTATTTTCATGCACATGACTGTATTTGTGGATCATTTTGCACCGCGCAACCTAGATTCCACCTATAATGAGGTCAAGATTACAACTTTAAAAAATAAAGAGAGAGCATGTACACTATTCATGGATGGAGCTTGATAAAAAATCAGGCATTACAATTATTTGATTTAATTGATTTAACATCAGTTTTTGGATTCAATGTATTTGTGAACAAGCATCTGAACATATGGTTTCTTAACTCTTTGGATAAATTTAATGTGGTCTTGATAGAAAAGTATGATATAAAGTGTTGTACTTTTAGTATATGGTAAGAAAATACGATATTAAAATATACCTTCATTAATCTGTTAGCTTCAATTTTTTTTAAGGGCCTTGTTAATTTATAGTTCAGAGTTTATCAGTGAGATATTGCCCTTACATGTTTGTTAACTCTAACTTTATTAAGAGCTCGCTATACGGTTAGCAGTAATTGTTTATTTTTGTTCGTTAGCAATCAGTTATTCTACCATCAGCTAATTACAATAGTTTTTTTTCTTCACTTAATCTTTTGCTTTTTTATATACCACAGTTAATTTTCTTCTTTTGTCATTACGTTAATTACTTAAAGTAAGTATTATTCAGTTGTAAGCTGAACATTATTACACTTTGTAATTTATTGTAATATTTTACTACATATATTATATTTGTGTTGCTTTGTTGTTGTTGGTAACTGTCCAAAAAAGGAGCACAAACACTATTGTACTTTTCTTTTGTACCACAAGTGTGAACTAACTATACATATAGAAGGGGATATCATTTATATATTTATATCAGAGTTTTGAACTGTAACGTAAGCGTTTTCTTTTTGAAATACTTAATATTAATATCTTGTTTCATATCGTGTATTACCAAAAGCATACGAATTATTGAACACATACAATAAACTTTTCTTTCTGGTCTCAATTAACTGAATAACGAACGTATTTTTTTATCCATCCTTGCTCCAATATTGGTTTAAGGGCTTTCGGGGTAACAATACTGTGGTGTTGTTTTAGAACTTATTAACAGAGAACTCCCTACACTACTCATCGAAGCTATTTCTTGAGCTACTTTAGCACCCTGAAGGTCATGCGTAAGGATCGTTTATTAGGTAAGGGTTCAGGCATTTATTTGTCATCCTATTAAGCACAGAACGGGGCGTTACAATCATTACAAATAATAATAATAAATGAAAAGAGATCAATAAGGTACAGTTTAACTGCAAAATTGAAATACATAGTTACGGATTGACATTACTAGAGTGATAAAAAGAACTACTTTACTAACTTGAAATATTTAATAACCTGAATTAACGAGATTGATCTCAGTTCATTATTTGCTTAATTAATAAACGACGGAAATTTATTAAAGGACTTCAATTGGATAAGTTTATCTCAAAAAGGAAATTAATTTATTTACTTAGTTGATATAACGACCATTAGAATTTAATCCTGGCGCTCTAGGGAAAAAAGTACGTAAGAATCTGAGTTTATTACGACGCAAATTTGGAGGTTGTTACGGATGGGCGACAGCTTGCGGTCCATTTTCCGCCATAAAAATAATAATAAAGCCTCATAGCGATGGTTTTCTCTTTTCTTTTTTCCCCTATGGAAACATAATGCTCATAAAAGCATAAACATTATTATACAATGTTCAGTTGCTCCAAAAGAGTAAGAAAATTTAATTCCTTATCAGGAAAGTTCGATGTTATTCCCTAAATTAGGAGAAGACTAATTACTACTAGATCTATAAATGAGTCCCACGTGCGTACAAAATTTAATGCAAATATGGAAATAAAGTTTGAATACACGGTTCGGACACAAATACGATTGATATAATAAAGATGTGGCGAGCATGTAACATGTGCTTTTGAAAGAAATATAAATTACGAATCTGCAGAAAATCATGAAAACTGGAAAACTGCCTTGAAAATTTGTTTAATTGAATGCAAATGTGTGTTAATAGTAACGCAAAATGGTTTCAGAAAATGTATTAACATTTTTTATATGTACTTACTGTATATAATATTAAGGAAATGTCGATTTCGCATCTTTACAAGAACACCTGCTATATTCATTATTATTATATTCATTATCAAAATAATAGAAAAAGTTGAAAAAAATTAAATATCTCGGATTCATAATTGATAAAGAATTAAAACTTAAAGATCATATTGAATTATATCTGCATTGGTAAAAAATTGGGCTTTTTAAAAGGACAAGAAAAAAAACTTTCAATAACAACCGCAATAAATATATATAATATATTTTATAATGCAAATGCACATACATACATAACGTATATATTTGACAGATGTATTTTAGCGTGTATTTTATTTTGCAACTAGAATGTAATATATACAGTAGTTGAACAAAATTTAAAAACGAATTTAACAAATTCAAGAAATGTCACCATTGGCTCAATTAACTAAGCGAAGAACATTTATTATATTTTGTATCTGCCAATATTGGTTTAAGGGCTTCTCGGGGTAACAATCGTATTCTATTTTTTAACTTGGTCAAATTGCAACCAAAAACTTTATTTCTGATAGCATAACCAAAGAAAGAAATCATTTATTGGAGCAGGTTCTGGTGATGCGGACCATTTACTTCTCCTCCACAGCCTATACAAATAACGGTTTGGAAAAGAGTTGAAAAATGTTTAACCATATGAGAATTATGTGCCGGCGCGCCATCTAGAATAAAAAGAATACCATATACTTGAAATATTTTGTGAAGGGCAGAAAATCATTAGAAATATTTTTCTCCTGGAAAGTTTACCCTCAAAAAAAATTAATTTATTTACTTAGTGATATAATGACCATCAAAGATTTATATGGCCGCTGAGTCCTTGTGATATGATATCTATGCAAATTTTGTACTCTAGTAGGGCAGTTCTGTGAATTTACTTCACCATTTACATAAAATGTTGCTTCATCTGTAAAGCAAATTCTGCGTAGTAAAGTATCATCATTATGAAGCTTATCCAAATGATTTCACAAAAGTTACTTCCTTATCTGCAATGTTCAATTAGTTCCTGATGGTTTTGGACTTAAATTAGTAGTTTATGCAAATTTGGTTACAGTTTGAATAACGGTTTGTGCTAAAGCTCTTGTGGAGAGCATATTATTATTTTATTGTTTGTAGAATTTCATCTCTTTTGCGTCAAATAAAATGAAAATTTTTTTATATGTGTGTTATTTTTAACTTCTGTACTAACATTTTTTATTGTGTTAATATTTATTAAAAACTTGAAACAAATCTGCTACTCTTCAATTTCATATTCATTATCAACCATAATAGAATAAAGTTGAAAACTATAAATACCTCAATAATTGATAAAGAATTGAAACCTTGCAAAATAAAATTGCAAAAAAATTGTCATTTCATTATTATAATATAAATATGTAAAATTGCATTATAAAATATATATATAACACCATTATTAAACTCCACTTTGAATTTTGTTCAACTGTAATATATACGTGCTGCCTAGAATCACAAATTGAGAGAATGCAGAAACTACAAGACAAAGCCATGAGATGTATTTTAAAATGCAACCGTTATACAGCTACATCAGCAATGCTTAATTCCCTGCAATGGTTAAGTATTAAACAGAGGTTAGAAATAAATACCATATACTTTGTGCAGAAAATGAAGATGGGAAATGCGCCAGAGTATTTTTATGAAAACATCAGATATATGGGTGAGGTGCAACTGTATGGGCTTAGAAACGCCGAAAACTTTAGGCTACAAAGAACGTCAACAGCAATGCAATGTTCATTATTCTATAAGGGACTTAAATTGTATAATGGAATCCCAAATGAATTAAAAACTCAAAGAAATGATTATATTTTTAAAAGACAATGTGTTAATTTTGTTAAAAACTTAATTTGTTAATTTTGTTGAAATCAAATTAAAGTTTTAATTATAAATTCATAAAATTCTACCTTGTTTGTAAAATTTCTTATTATAATATAAATTGTAAAATTATTTAAAATACTAATAAAGAATATCTATCTATCTATCTATCTATCTATCTATCTATCTATCTATCTATCTATCTATCTATCTATCTATCTATCTTATCGTTATTGTTTTATATTTATATACTCTGCGCATATGCTTACTTCTCGATGGTGGTTAAAGCAATGTTAAAAACAAATATTCAAGATACGCATGTACATTTTCCACACATGTTGATAAGTAATTCTTAACATTATTAAAAATGAAAAATATTTATTTTGAAAGATAGAATAAAAAATAATATAACATTTCATTATAAGTCCAAGTAACCATTAGTCTCCTCAAGGGGGACACTACGCGTTGAAACACTTTACTACTAGGCATTTTCACCGACACTATACATGTGATGTCCTGGATGGAGTTTGATAATCCTCACCATAGGCCCGTGTACTGGTGATAAATTATCTTCTTTCAAGATGAGTACTGTGCTTTGGTAAAGCGAAGAATGCGATTTAGATTTCCATTTGGATATCTTTTGGAGTTCAGTTAAATATTCTTGAGAGTATCTTTTCCAGAAATGTTGAGTTAATTGTTGTAGGCGTTGATGTAAGTCAGGAAAGGTGTTAGTTTTGAACATCTTCTTGGGGTGCAGCAGCTAATGATTCTACAATTAAAAAATGAGCAGGGGTCGGAGGTAAAGGGTCGTGGAAATCATTGGATAATGGGGAAAGAGGTTTGGAGTTTAAACGAGCTACAATCTAAATGAGTATCGAATTTAATTCTTCATAAGTCAACGTGGCCTTTCCCAATATTCTACGCAACTGAGATTTAGTCGAATTTACACTCGTTTCCCATACATTTTTAATTTTTAATTGGTCTCCCATCTACCTTTCGGTATAGGGGTTAACATTACAATATTCATTATGTCTTATGTACAAAGTCTCTCCAAAAACTTCTATCCTTGGTTATCCCTCTAGCAACAGACATTGATTGTCCTTTGTGTATGGCCTTTGCTATTAATTTTTCCCATGTTTCTTTTGGTCTTCCTAGCCCTCGTTTTATTTTTATTCTAGCTTCAAAAATCCTCCTTGCTGGTATCTTATCTTACATACGTTGTAAATGGTCCCACCAGCTCAGTTGCTTTTCCTCAATATATTCCATTATAGAACCTATATGTAACTTCTCTCTTACGTCTGTGTTTCTTTTTCTATCTTTCCGTGTTATCCCTTTACTGCCTCTGAGGTATTTCATTTCTAATGCTTGCACTTTCCTCTTCAAGCTATTCGTGAATACTCATGTTTCACTTCCGTAAGTAAGAACTGGCCTGTAGATCGTTTTGTAAATAGTCACCTTGGTTTTCGTGCTAACTTCCTTCTTCCAAATTACAGTAGTTCTCAATGAATGGTAAGTTTAGATGTTTTTTCTCTGTTATGTCAATGTCTTGATTACCATTTCTATCGATTGTTACCCCCAGATACTTAAATTGTGAAACCTGCTCTATTCCTTTGTTTTCGATATATGTATATGTTTAGTGTCTCTTCAGTTTTTTGCGATGTTACCATTACTCTCGTTTTCTGTGTGTTTATTTTCATTCCATACTCCTTCAATGAGTTGTTTCATATATCAAGATTGTGTTGGAGGCTTTGTTCACTATTTTCCATAACTACCGAGTCATTCGCATATACGCATTCAGAGATGTCTATTATTAGGTTATGTTATTACTAATTACATAGTTGATATTTTCTGCGTAGATACTTTTAGTATTTAACTTTATCATTTGATAAAAAATTGTGAATTTTATCGTAATGCCAATTATTAGTTAGTAATTGGTACAATTTAATGAAGTGGCTATTTGCTCTACGAGTTTGTAAATCTTTTGAAAGCATTCAAAAAACTGTTGGTAGTGAGATTACTGAATAATTCCATGCGAAATGCACGCATAGCAATGTATTGTATATAAGTATGCAAATGTATACATTTACTAGCTTTTTATTTCGTAAGTCTCTGTCCTTGATTAAGATAGGATCAGCGTAATCTACGTAACAATATAAGAAAAACTTGCAGAGTACTACTCGTGAGCTTAGTAAATCATCCATTAAGAACATTATGTGCAAATACAAATAACTTCCTTAACGGTTGATGTTCCATCAATAGGCCAAAATTCTAGTCTTATTATCGACAATAAATTTTGTGCACCAGCGTGTAAATGTTTCATGTGATACTTTATTCAATTTAGTTAACTAATGATTTTAAGGTATTACAATTGGACGTTTTTGAGCGACGTCTAGATTGTAGTGCCTTATTCTTCCCCCGACGCATAATAATCTAACTTCATCTTGAAATGGATTCCAACTCAGTATTTTACTATTAGATTTTAATGAATAAATCTCATTAGGAAATTCATCCTGTTAAGCTAACTTGACTATTTTTTCTAAGAGCATTATAATTCATCCAATGAAAGTTCCTGTAGTTTAAACTTTGGTTTACCTTGTGACGCATGTTTAAATCGAATACAATAGTCGAACACACGTCTCGATTTGCTTAAACTCGAATATTTGTTAAACAGATCACCATAAAGTTTATTGCTAGCCACTAGAATAATTACTGATTTCTTAGTGTCAGTTAATATTTCAAAATCTATCATGTCTTGTTCTTGATTTAAATCATTGGTCGCTAGAAAAATCTGGTCAATTCCACCAAAGATTTGAACCCTGTATCTCCAAAGCATTGAGATCTCTGCAAATGATATCTGCGGGGTTAAGTGCTGAAGAAGAAGAACAAGGATTCTTTAATTTTTGCTACAAAGTTAGCTTCAAACATCTTCAGCTGACAATGATGTATTTGTAACCATGCCAGAACAATCGCGGATCACTATAAAGCGGCAACTCTGGTAATTGAATATTTAATATGCATCTTCTACTAATTTAACTAATAATCGTAAACTTCGAATCGTGGTAGAGTATATTTTTCTACGGAGTCACCTTAGACTTAGAGTTCGATTATTTAGAGAAGAAACTTCAAGGTCAATGCGCTCAGACGAAATTTGGTTTAGGACGAGTCAATTATGCGCTGAAGGGGCGACCCTGTTTGCAGTGGTGTCCATTGTTGTTCGTGTGTTTATAGTGTGTGTGCTGTTTTCGCTGTTTTTACTTGTTAGCTTCGTAATTTATATAAAGACTATTTTTTCAAAACCATTTTATCAGTTCTATTCTTATTTAACTGGTAAGTGAAAAATTATTACGATTGAAGTAAAAAATATGTACACATATATATATATATATATATATATATATATATGCCTATTCGAGCCACCGTGTTACGCCTATGGTAGAATCTCGTCGCGCAGATTTTGATAAGTCATAGTTTCTTCTCTAAATAATCGAACTCTAGCACATAAGATATTGGAATATTTTTGAGCCTTGGAATTTCCTGATTTTAAATAAATACATACTCTGTAAGCTCTTTCCGATTATTCACAATCAATTCTGGTTGTTTATATAAAACTCGTCTTTTAATAATGACATGATTTATGTGCTAAATCTCTTCTACAAACGTTAACCAAAGTTTTCCCAAATCTAGACCTAATTTTTCATCCCATGTTATTTGTAGTTTCCACTGTTGCATAAATAACTTTTCTCTTATTATCGCAAATCGAATATTCGTGCAATGATTGCTGGAATTAATCTTTTCGCAACACATGCTTGCTTATATTCATCTGATTCTGAAACCCATGAGAGTCTCAGTGTTTTCACAGTGTAGTCAGTCGCAAAAATTATATACACACTGATGTAGAAGTTGCAATGTTCAATATATTTCTGGTCAAAATTAACAGAAATTTTGCAGTTGAGAAATATAATGATTCTTAGAAAACCATATTTCAAGTGATGTAATAGATATTTAAACAATTCGAGTCTTTCAATTAACCCCAATCGAAATTTTCACATCCCTCTTCAATAAAAGATGCATATATTTCTTAAACTTTAAGACATACGAATATGAAACTCTACAAACATATTTACAAACCTCTCAAGTTTAGACTACAGATGTTCAATATGTCCTCCATCAGCGACACGTACAATATCACATCGATACTCAAATTCCTCCCATACTCGAGCAAGCATGTCTTCGTCACTGATGTTATGGCAGTACGGATCCGGTTCTTCAACTCTTCCAGGTTCTGTGGGAGTGGTGGTACATAAACGTTGTTTTTAACGAAACCCCATAGGAAGAAGCCACAGGGTGTCGAATCCGGTGACCGTGAAGCCCAGCTAAGACATGCTAAGTCGCCAGCTCTTTGACGACCAATCCAACGGTTCGGTAGAGTTTCATTCAGATATTCACGCGCTTGGTGACTCCAGTGAGGGGGTGCCCTGTCTTGTTGAAAAATGAAGTTGTCTTCGTGCAGCCTCGGAAGCACCCAGTTTTGTAACATAGCGAGATACTGTTGACAGTTAACCGTGTTTCCATCAGAGAAGAATAGACCGTAAACAGATGATAGGGATATCGCACACAACACATTGATTTTAGGAGAACCTCGTACATGTTCAATAGCTGCATGTGGGTTCTGTAGACCCCAAATTCGAACATTGTGTTTGTTTACCAGACTAATAACATGAAATGTCGCTTCATCACTGAACCGATGCCTTGTACGAAAGTGTTATCATTGTCAATAGCATTATGAATTTCGTCACAAAATGCCACACGTTTCCGTTTCTCATCAGGACGCAGAGCTTGTAACAACTGTAACTAGTACGGCTTCATAACCAAACGACGTTTCAAAACACACCAAATTGTTGTTGTAGGCAGTTGTAACTCCCGACTGGCACGACGATTTGATTTTGAAGGATTACGTTGGAAAGCAGTTGAATTAATGCAACATTTTGTTCAAAAACACGAGGGCGGCCAGGACTCTTTCCTTTACATACACATCCTGTATCTACAAACTATCGATACCATCTGCGCATGTTCCACCCATTCGGAGGATCAATTTAGTAGCTCAACCTGAAACGTCTTTGCACTGTAGTCACGGAATTACAAACAGGTTTTTCAGTGTTCTTGACTCATATTGTTTCAAATTCATTTTATAAAGCTCAGAGAACGTATAGATTGAGAGCCTTTCGGTCAATTCAATTTTATTCAAATCCTGTCCTAAACTAATTAGTACTGTGGCCGAAAAATTCGTGAGTCAGTAGAAATCTTAAAACCCCGATAACCTAAACCAAGTTTCCCAAATTCTGGATCTAATTTTCCATCCCATTTTATTTTTAGTTTCCAAAACTGTTGCATAAATAACTTTTCTCTTATCATTGCCGGTCGAATATTCGTGAAATGATAGCTAAAATTAATCTTTTCGCAACACATGCATGTTTATTTTCATTTGATTCAGGAAGCCATGAGAATCCCAGTGTTTTCAATTCCCTTCTAACACAGATTTTAATAATTACCTCTGTGTCGTTGCTATTCTCTGCTATTTTGTTAAAAATTTCTTTATCGTATCAAGACCATTTTCTTAAATGGCATCCTGCTTTTCCTAATATACAAGACATTTCCTTGAATACTCCTAATACTTCTACTTTGGAATTCACAATAACTAGTAAATCGTCCACGTAAAATAAATTTTTAATTAATTCACAGGTACAAGGACATCTTGATAATCCCAGGCCAAGTGTTTGAATACTCTTGTTACCAAATAAGGTGCACTTATGTATTAAAATTATATAAACGTATTGCTTAATGTTAGTAATTATATATATTGTAAAAATATAATTAAGTGCTTTGCGATGGAAAGGAAATTAATGAAAATTATTATTTTCTGCTATGCCTTCGTTAATTAAAATCACAGAAATTAATTAAAAATTTCTGCGTCGAAGGACCCGAACCTCCATCGTATGTTTGTTAGACGGCTGCCTCACCAATTAGGCCACCAGGCAGTATAGCTTCGAGTCTTTTAACACGACATAAATCATAAGAAGGAAGCAGATCTAATATTTATAAAAGCTGTACTGCCTGGTAGTCTAATTGGTGAGGCAGCCGTCTAGCAAATGGCAGAGACAGGTTCGAGTCCTTCTCCAGGACAGAAATTTTTATTTAATTACTGTGACTAACAATTTTCATGTATTGCTTAATCATCATCAAGCCTCCATAAGATCCGTAGATATTTACGATCTTCTGGGTGAATCACTATTTGATGTCTGCACTAAAAAAAAACAAATTATGTATTCTTATTCTTATGACTAGCAAATGAATCATCCTGTACATTGGGTCCTATCAATAATGTATCGTGTGATCAAATGTTTAAACCTGTTTTAGCGGTTGCATTGAATACTACTCTGCATTTGGTAGTTGTTTTACTTAATTTTAATACTGCATGATGTAGTAATATATAAAAGTTACGCCTGTTCAGTTTCTAAATTAACGCCTTCTTACTTCGCCATATGGTTTAGTTGTCATACTCCATGAATTCTATATAAGTAATTTCATCGTAACTATTGTTGACAAAATTAGCTTCCAATGAATAAAATCGTCTGAATGCCATAGCTTTTGATTTCCCTAAGTTCCCAATATTTTAAAAAAATGCTAATCCGACTACAAAGCGACCATTTGCGACCCGCGTTATGGTTTTCGAAAAATGTTATTTACACAGTTGTTCAGTCGATGATAAAAAACGTTTCTGTGGAATTTTTTCTAACTGCCAGAGTATTCTTTAATTTAAAGTATATTTAACATAATTACATTCTTCCTTTTTGAAGAATATTATGTGAAAATAACACAATGGTAGACTATATACTAAATACTAATACATGGAGCTATTTTTATTCGTTCTAGCGATATTATTCCCCGTCAAAGTAAAAGCAAAGGTAAACATTGTCGAGAATGGGAGGTGATATACGTTTAAGTTTTATATTGTAGTGTTACTTGACGTATCCACTCCATCATCACGCTAGACCATTAATGTCGATCAATGTTATATGTGACATTTGGAAATATATTTTGCTTGTACGAACTTATTTTTGAACTACAATTTGATTCTAAAGCTTCCTAAACAAACATAAAGTTTACATTGAAACATTTCTATGAACTAATTATAAAAGATTTTATATATTCTAATTCATTTAAAGAAATCAAGAGAGATTTTCTCTTGATTTTGGGGGTTAAATTATTATTTTTTACAACAAATTAATGATGAAATGGCTTAAATTATGCGAAATATATTAAGTAAATGAAAAATTGTTAGTTTTTTACTTTATTAGACTTCATTTGGATACTTTTTATTTATGCGGGTGATCCCAGAAGTACCCGACCCAACAAAGAAATCACAAACATTTTAGAAAGAAATGTATTTATTTTTCAACATATTCTCCTTTCAGCTCTAGATACTTTTCCCAGCGATGTTCAATAAGTTCGATACCCTTTTTATAACAAGAACTGTCTTGCTCCTCAAAATAATCATTAGCTGCCAACATCACTTCTTCATCGTTGGAAAATCTTTCACCATTGAGCCACTCTAGCGAATATGGTGCATGAGGTAGCAATTCAAACTTTAATTTATTAATTTTCACCATTGCAATAACGGATTTGTGAGGTGGTGCATTGTTTTGATGACACAACACTTTCTTCATAGCCAAATGCGGCCATTTTTGCTGGATTTCTTCACTCAAACGTTGCAATAAGTGCGTATAATACTCGCCCTTGATAGTTCTTCCTTTTTTAAGATAGTCAATGAAAATTATTCCACGCGCATCCCAAAAAAAACCGACGCCATGACCTTTCCTACAGATGAAACAGTCTTCGCCTTCTTTGGAGCCGGTTCTCCCTTTTGAGTCCATTGTTTTGATTGTTCTTTTGTCTCGGGTGCGAAGTGATGGACCCACGTTTTATCCATGGTTATGAAACGACACAAAAATTCTGCTTTGTTGCTGTGAAACGTCGCTTAACACTTAATTGAAACATCTTCACGACACTGTTTTCGCTCGAGTGTGAGCAAACGCGGCGCCCATCCTGCACACAGCTTTCCCATGTCCAAATTTTCAGATAATATGCATACTATGTCTGCTAGCTCGCGCACTTTCAGTCGACGATCATCCAGTATCGCTTTGTGGATTTTCTTCACCATTTCTGGAGTCGTTACCTCATTTGATCGACCACTGTGATGCTCGTTTTGGCAGCTCGTACGCCCTTGTTTAAACTCTACTACCCAATATTTCACTGTTGTAAACGAAGGAGTGGGCTCACCCAGAGTAGAATCCAGTTCAGCTTTTATATCAGTTGGGCTGAGGCCTTTCAAATAAAAGTATTGTATCACGTAACGATGACCAATTTTCTCCATTTTTACCAATTCACTGAAAACGTGCACTATTGATGGCTGCTAAATAATAGGTTATAGTCTGCTTTTTTTTGCTGTATTTATTTATACAAAAACGTTTTAAAATCGTATATATTTGCCTCAGCGACAAAGTATGTTCTATTCATATTAAAACGGTATATCAAAGTTTTTACTTAAAGGAAATCTGCCTACGTAAGCTCGCAATTAGGTTTCCTTTAAGTCTTATTACGTTATATTTTAATCAACTTCAATAATTTTTTATCTACGGCATTTACGAGAAGCATCGAAAACATGAAAGAGGTTGGTAAAAATTAATTTAATAACTCTAGACTTCCCTGTTCTTTAATCGAAAGGAAAAAAAGGAAAAGAAAAACGTATTAAATCTGCGATTATGTATGAATAGCGGCGATTTTTTCTTTTACGAGTGCGAAAGAGCCACGGAGGTGCATGTCTAGAGAAAGGTAAAAACACGTCACCCTTATTTCGTGGTGCATTTATAAAATAACATAATTAATAAAAGCTGACGGATTCATCTATCACTCAAAGTATAGCCAGCGGGCAAATCAGCAATCCGAACGAATTATAGTAGTCTTCATTCGACATGGCCTACCCGATTACTCGGCCCACCCTTGCAAAAGTGATTAAATCATCATTAAGGATCTCCATCTTTCGAATTACACAAGCTTTTGCGCTACCGATTTTGTATCAATTCCTCTTTTTTATATATAGTTATATACGTAGTTGCGCGCGATGTTTTGCAACAATAAAGACTTGGAATTGCAACATTACTAATCCCTTTCAGTGAAATATTCACAACTATTACCATTGTTATTAATGTTATACTATTATGAATGCGACAGAATCGCGCTGGTGATTTGCGATTTCGCATTATTCTGTCCATCTAAATTTTATGACTTTAATTCTCGATGTGGAGTATCTAATGTGCTATTGCATTGTGATGCTGCTAAACTGATAAACAAGGTAATATTTTACGTAACATAGGTAACCTTGTATCTATTAAATTCTCTCATTAGGAAATGCGGATGTGGTTCACGTTATTTGAAAAGTTTTTAATATAAAGATCAATTAATAAATTATAATTAAAAATATGTTTTTATTAGGATTATTTCACACTTTTTCAAAATGTGCTTATGCAGAGAGATACAATATTTGGTAATTAAATTAGCCCACCCTATAATTTAAAAGTTTAACGAAATAAAATCCTAACACGTAAAATTTAAAACGTATATTTCTAAACAGAGTATGTCGCAGAGAAAACCGAACTTTTTTAAAATAGTAATTCTTAGTGGCGCCATCTATTTAAAAACATATGCATCGGTAAAGTAGATTTTCCACCAATATCATGACATTTGTATCATTAGAAGTAGAGAAATTGTACATAAAACAATATATATTTGGCATTGATCGAAAAATGAATTTTGAACAAAGAGTAAATATCAAATTCTGTTTTAAACACAGTAAATCGTTTACTTAAATGTTTAATTTTATGAAACAAATGTATGTGATGCGTATTTATCACCTACGAGTGTGCATGAGTGGTATAAACGATTTAAAGACGGTCGTACAAACATAAATGACAACGACATCGTGGTGCAAAAAAAATCTGTGCTTATGGAAAGTAACATTGAACTTGTACGTAAATTTATCAGAAATGAGCCGAAATCCTCATTGCAATACGTGGGAATGGAATTAAATATTTCCAAATATTCAATTCATTGCATTTTTACAGCATTTGGAACTGAGAAAGATTTGTTCAAGGTTTGTACGACACAAGCTAACTGAATTTAACATTGTGCAGACTTAAAGAGTCAAAAAAGAACGAAAACTTCAGGTATTCTATTGTAATTAATGACGAGACGTGGTGTTTTCAATAAGATCCAGAGACCAAGCTTCAAAGCTCTGAATGGGAGCATCCAAGCAAAGAAAGACGGAAAAAGCCGTATCTAGAAGTCAAAAGTGAAGACAATGTTGATTTGCTTTTATCATTCGAAAGACATGGTGCTCAAAGAACTTGTACCAACTAGTCAAACAAGCATATTAGTCGTGTGTGCCTTCGGTATTGTAAAAATAGTAGCTGGTATTTGTTGCATGATAATGCACCATCTCATCGCCCGACGCTTATCACTGATTTTCTAACTACAAATAGCATTTTAACCATCAACCATTCACCGTATTCACCGGATTTGGCCCGCTGTGATTTCTATCTATTCTTCAAACTACATTTGCCGATGAAAGGACAGCGTTATGTCGACATCGAAGCCATTAAAAAGGCGTTGACAATGATCTTGAAGGACATCTCTAAAGAGGAATTTAAAAATTCATTGGACATGTTAATTGATCATGCAAAACGTTGTATTGAAGCCGAAAGCCACTACTTTGAATAAAATAAAGGAATTTTGCCGAAATAGTAAGCTTTGTTTCTATTTTAAAAAAGTCCAGTTTTCTGTGCGACATATGCTAGTATAGATTTGAATACATATTTACAACTAGAATATCTGTTCCAATACTTGGTAAAATATCTCTTAGCTTGAATAATCACTTGAATCCGTTTCGCCACATAAGTATGTATGTACATAGAGACTTTTACAGTGCATTGCAACTTTCCGTTTTCTTTCCAGACTTTTCAATATTATCTCTTAAAACGCTTAAATTGGAATTTAGAGATGAGTAAATAATAGATTTAAGAACATTACAAACATTTTCCATTGAATGAAGGTCCGATGAATTTCCAGGTCAGGGCCGTACATATGGCACTTGTATAAAAATGGCAAAATTGTCTTCTGCATCTGGTAAAGTAATAAAGAATACCAGAGCATAAAAATTTTTATTTCCCGTTATACCATCGTTAATTAAAATCACAGAAATTAATTACAAATTTCTGCCCTGGAGAAGGCCTCGAGCCTCTGTCTGCCGTTTGCAAATTGCGGATTGTTTATAAACACACGCCGTTATTATCTATCCAAGCAAACAATTCGTGTGTTTTCTTAATCATGAATAAAACGAGTTTTGTGCAGTGATAAAGCACTTCTTTTAAAAGGCTTAAATACCAGACAAATAAAATTGAAATTAGACAAAGTTCATGGTCAATCTTGTCATTCGAATGCAATAGTCGCAAAGTGAATTGGTGAATGTAAAAGCGGTAGAGCAGGTATCAAAGATGCTCAAGCGTTAAAGTTGCACAAGCATCAAAGATGCACCACGTATTGGTTGGCCAAGAACAACTACCAATTAAGAAACAATTGAAAAATTCCATGAAATCGTGATGAATGATCGTCGAATAAAGTTGAGAGAGATAGCAAAGGAAGCAAACATTTCATAGAATTGTGTACATTGCATCATATATCAACATTTATACATAAAAAGGCTTAGTTATAGATGGGTGCCGCGTTTACTGAAAATCGGCTGAGGGCGATAGATAGTTGCAATGTTTAGACGTATTCAAACCTAATGAAAACGATTTAAGATGTTTTATAACTGTCGTTGAAACGTAAATACATGACTACACTTTGGAGATAAAATATTAATCAATTCGCTGGAAAAGTGTTGACTACCATCCGCTTTTGCAACATTTGGTTTCATAAAGCAGAATTCAAAATAAATGGTTAGTCCAGTACCTATACTATCTTTTGATGCGCTACATATTGGAATATGCGTCAATAATCTGAAGTGTTATGTATATAATAAGCTTGGAAGTGTTTAGTGTAGACTTCTGAAACACGTTGATTTTAATAAATACTGATCGACCATTATAATTGAGTGAACATAGTCCGTCGTGAAATTGTAGGTGCGTCTGCTTTTATGATCTCGTTCATAATAAGGGTCAACTCTCAGTTATCACTTAATTAATTTCGACCTTACAAGACTGTGTAGAATTTATACAGTGTTTTTTATTCCAATGTGCAGACCAAATATGATCTGTCAAAAATGTTAAATAATGAAAAACGAAATAAATAATTAGATAATCTTCTCTTTAAGGCTAGATTGCTATTATGAATAAAATTTACATTCATTGAATATATTTTATTTTGTTATATTATCAATAATTGTGAGGAATGAAGGAATTTAGATGATGACGTAACAAGAGTAAATTCTACCAAAAAATAGAGAAGGTACAGTAAAGTGGTATACCATATTAACCGAATGAACCCGGACCACTAGTCAGAGGAGTAATAGAAGCGGGCAAAAACTGGAAGAGAAAAAGAGGTAGACTTAGAAAAACATGGTTGGAGAATTTACATGAAGCCAAGAGAAGAAAATATTGTAGGAGACAAAGATGAAAATCGAACCGTAAGGAAAAATTAGCAAGTAAATCGGAATCAATGAGGTAGAATTCAACGCTCTAAATGACAAAAGGAACAATAGTGAAAAAGAACCGAAGAAGATATAATTGCTTGCAAATTTTGTTTATTCAATGTGTGCTTATGAACAGCATAAAATAGGCATATTATAAACTATTACTGAATATTATTGTTTCTCATATTAATCTTACTGTTGAACCCTTATCAAGTTAGAGTTTCAATAAATTAGAAAAAAATTGTTCTGCGGACCGAATTTATTAGATAAATATTAAAAATCAAGATTATCGATTACAATAAAAGGTTTTCTAATTTATTAATAAATTTATTTATATTTATATTTGTATTTATACCTATATCTTTGGAACGATATTAATTAAGGATATATTAAGGACAATAAATAATCTTGTGTAACAGTTCTACTTATTTTTCATTTCAGTATTCATTTCCTTTATTCGTTTACAGGTCAAGGACGCGTTAATCAACTTGGTGGGGTGTTTATAAACGGCCGTCCGTTGCCAAATCATATCAGATTGAAAATCGTGGAAATGGCAGCGGCAGGCGTCAGACCCTGTGTCATATCCAGACAATTGAGAGTATCGCATGGATGCGTTTCCAAAATATTAAATCGTTATCAGGAGACGGGAAGTATCAGGCCAGGAGTCATCGGGGGCTCCAAACCAAGGGTTGCGACTCCAGAAGTGGAGGCGCGCATTGAGCAGTTGAAGAAGGAGCAACCGGGTTTATTCTCCTGGGAGATAAGAGAGAAATTAATAAAGGTATTTAAAACAATTTTGGAAACTAAATTTACTGTCACTCATACGGAAAATATTAATCAATTACACTTTGAGTTTAACTTGAAGAAACTTTTAAGTCGTACGACCGCATACAGTGCTGAAAGTCTTTGAAACTTACAAGAAATTTAAGCTTGAACCTTTTCTTCAAACTCCTTTTATTTCTAAACATTTCAGAAAACAGCTTTTTGTTGTATTATATTGGAAATTGAAAGAATATTAATTAACTAATTAATACACAATATAACCTACTCAATAGATTATACCTAGTCAAGTCATAAATACTGGTAAAAAGAAAAATCGACGCCAAATGAAAATGCATTAATATTTAAAAAATTTTTTTTTTGTTTTTATTGGGTTATTCAATGGCTACAAATCTTAGAACAACTTATTTGAAATGACTTCCATTTGCCTCCCAGCATGACTTGAGACGATGTGCCCACTCATCGATCGCGAGACGCATTTCATGTAATGCTCGCTTCAACGACTCAATATTTGGGTGTCGAGTACAGCAAGCCATGCCCTCTAATACGGACCACAACTCGTAATCCAACGGGTAGAGGTCTGGACTACCAGCTGGCCAATCATCCGTTGATATGATGTTCGGAACGTTGATTTTGAGCCACAGTTGAGTCGTTTTTGCTTTGTGAGCTGGAGTAGAGTCTTGCTGGAAAGTCCATGGCTTATTGGTGAATATTGATTGGTTGGGAGGCTTCACAATGTGTTCCAAGACGGTCGATTGATATACTTTGGCCGATGTTTTTACTTCTTTCTCGCAAATATGGAGCTTGGTAACGCCATCGTAGCTCACTCCCCACCATACCATTACAGGCGCGAGATGGTGGCCTCTTTGAACCCTCAGGATCAGTTGGGATGCTTCTCTGGATGACCGAGCATACACACGATAGTTCTGTTTATTGCACGATTCTTCTACGGTGAAGATTTTCTCGTCAGTAAACAGAATTTATCTGTGAGCGTTCTTCGCGTACCGACTGAGTAACGCTTTCGATTTTCGCTTGCGCTTTTCCTTCAGTGTATCGCTTGTACGCGCTGAGTCCTAAATCTTCTTTGATAATGCGAGACATAGATTTTTGCGAAATTTGGATTTCCCGCGACAAGATTTTCTGTTTTCGCAGCGGTCTTCAGTCGATTCGTTTCTTCACGGCTTTGATCGCTTTCGGAGTTCTCACAGTGCGCGGACGGCCGGATCTTTGACGGTCTCGTACTCCACCAGTATCCTCAAACAACTTCACACCACGATACACAAAATTGCGAGTGATTTCAAGCAGTCGCAACGTCCTGTTGCATTTTAGTAGGCCAACTACAACAATACGATTTTCGATGTCGCCCCATTTCATGATTGTAAACAATTAATGTCAAAAACTTTTTACGTCACAATGAAGCATAAATGTCAACTGTCAAATCGCAATCAATACCAAATGGAGCGCCCAGTGTTGCATTCGTAATGAGTGCGTTCAGTTGTGTACCAGTATTTATGACTTAACTAGGTATATATTATTCTGTTGATAATACTAATATTTTCCGACAATGTGCCAACATTCTAATGCCTTGCCCTAAAAAAAGAGTTGATAGTTTTGTAATGAAAAACGAGTTTAATTTTTACATCTTTCAAAAACGAGTTTTTTTTCTTATTCAACTGTTTGCCAGAAATGCAATATGTAAAAAAGTTAATGGTGCTAGATGTGGATAATGAGATAGATAAATAAAAAAATATATTGGCTTAAATCACCAAATCTTTATTGGACGTGCATTGATATATATAGTTTGGTAGTATCATTATGAAATACAATTAACCCAAATTGGAAGTTTTCTAAATTATCTACTCTAGCTGATCCATTTCATGTGAATACCTATATTTAATAGATTCATTTGGGAAAAGCAACACATAAAAACTAACTCTCTGATAGCTCATCAGATTGATAATAAAATTTTTTCAATATGCAAACTAGTCATTAAAATGATTTGAAGGAATTTATTCTAATGACATAGATGGGAACAAGAGCGTTGCTATACAACTCGAACAGGGTTGATACATAAAGGAGTCTAAGATAGTAGATGGTTCTGGGGTGGACGTAAACTGAAAAAGCTTGAAAGAAGCGCGTAGTTTATCTCGAGGGAGATAAACGTCTGCATACAAATGTGATGGTTTAGTCTTCTAGGTGGTTATCGACAACGAAAATTCCTTCTGCTTCCCTAAAAAAGCAGTTGCCGCTCTTGTTGGAGAAGAGAATCACTTCACTGTCACTGTTTACATAGTATTTTGCTTTGAGGTTAGATAGTCTTGGATCTGGCCAACCTGTGGTGATAAAAGCCTTGATTTTTTTCAAAAACAGCCGAAACGGTCATGAGCAATTTACATTCCTACTAATTTTTTATTGAAGCTGAGCAATCGCGAATGGCTTCTTAAACTTTTTCAGCCCCCACTATCTCAGACGTTTTCAAACGAGGTTCAAAACGTGACGCATATTTAACATTTGAACTAACGAATCCATTTATCAATAGTGGAAAATACAAGCACACAGTTCTTCAGACCATCCTTTATCTCGTTATGAATATTTGTTACTCATAAGCCTTTAAAGAAGAAGTACTTAACGACAGCGCGAATTTCAACACTATACATCTAGTCAAAATTCTGAGATGCTCACTAAACTGAATTCTTAATTAAATCATTTCTTAAGTGGTTATCAACAAGAAAAATACCTTTTGCATCTCTAAAAATGCAGTCATCACATTTTTTGGGGAAGTGAACCACTCTACTGCCACTGTTTAGATTGCGTTTTGCTTTGGACTTATAATGATGAATCTGTGGTGATAAAATTGCGCTTATGTTCTGCCCTGCTTTTTCGAAAACGCTCCAGTCATGCGAAATTTACATTTGCAGACAATTTTTGTTCAAAGCTTTGCAGTCGCGAACAGACTTTTCAGCTTCTTCGGCCTCGGGTATCTCAAATATTTCCAAACAATGTGTAACGTGCATCTTTAATATTTGAACTTACGAACCTATTTATCAGCAGTGTAAAACAAAGGCGTCGAATTCTTCAAACATCTCGTTTTGAAAATTGACTGGTGCCCTTTTCAAAATTTAACACTAACCTTTATGCTTAATTAAGTAGTCGTTACAACGAAACTTATAAACTTAGCGTACTGAACATTAGCAGCTGATGCTATAGTGGAAACATCGTCCTAGCGAACCACCAAAACAGTCTGAAACTGCGCCATCTATCCGCCATTCCATGCATATTTCTTCCCACTCTTATAATATTGATGACTAAAGAAACCCTATCAGAAAATAGAATTCGATTACATTAACATATTGTTATTATAAACTTAGAGAGGATATTTGAATAATATTGTAAAACACTCATGATATCATATTTTATTATTTTTAATTTGTAAACATAAAAACCTTTCATTAGAAGATTAAAAAGTTCGACTAAAATAAATGTCTGTAAATTATTTTATGACAAATAACACCATGAATTTCTTTCAGCTTAATCAATATAAGTATAATAATATAAAATAAATTGCTACATTCAAATGCAGGCACAGATTAAATATAAAATAATGGCATCGAAGTTATAGTAATCAAATCGTGACATAATGTAGACGTATTAATAATACATATGCAAAAACGAACATGTGTATACAAATAATTAATAGAAAGCAGTGGTTGGATTGCATTTAAATTGTAGTAAAGCGTTGTTTATAGATATCAATTGTCCTTTTAAAACTAGTATATGGACGCTCCCAAACAACCATTGTAACGTAGATGAGGGTCTGTCTTTGCAGAGACATTAATTAAACACGAACAGGAAATTCTATTAAACGCCAAAGTATTGATTTTCTACTATAGATAGATGTATCAATTAGAATGGACGATTACATCATTTCCCCAAAGTATTTAGATTATATGATATTATTAAATACAGATACCTACACAAGTTAGTTCAAGTCTTTATGTATATACCTACAGTCTGATTTCATATGTTTGTTGTTGTCCATATACATACACACATTTGTAATTATGGAAGATTGAAAACAATTTATTAACCAAAAATACTCTATTCTGAATACTTAGTACGAGGGTAGCCGTTTAAATTTCGGAAATAGCAACCAAAAACAAATTTTTTACTACCGAAAACAGTTTTATTGCCTTTCAAAATATTCTCCTTGAAAATCAGTGCACTTTTGCATTCGTATAAACCAATCCGAAAAGCATTGCTGTCACTATGAAGGCAGTATCTCCAAAATATGAGTTTTGAATGCTTCAACTGCCTCTTCCAACGTAGAAAACAGTTGACCACAAAGTTTATTCTTCACGTGTGGGAACAAAAAGAAACAGAGGGAGCAAATGTTCCATTGTTTGAACCGACCTGCTCGTATTATCATGGTGGAGAATGATCTTTCGTTATCGGTTTGTTTTCTTTATTTCTTCAAAAGCTTTTGGCAAACAAATAGTTGTGTACCATTCGGAATTAACCGTTCTACAGCTCTCTAAAGGCACGGTTGCAACGTGACCGGTTTTTCCGAAAAAACAGGTGACCATTTGTTTTGATGCGCCTGGAGCGCGAACAATTTTTGTTGGTTTTGGCTCATCTTGGAATACCCACACAGTCGGCTGCTGTTTACTAGCGCGCTCATACGTATAGATCCAAGATTCATCAAGGACTTTATAAATGTTGTTTGAAGCACCGCCATTGTATTTTTTGAGCACCAAACGACGCGAGTCCTTTTATGAGCGGTTGTCAAATTATGTGGTACCCAACTTGAATGTAGCTTCTTAACGGCTAAATTTTCATGCAGGATCTTGTGCACGCTGATGTTACTAATACCTAGTAATGCCTCGATCTCACGGTATGTCACATGACAGTCTTGCATTATCAATTCAGACACTGCGATCATGTTTTCCGACACCATTTGTGGGACGACCTTCACGAAATACATCGTGCAAAGAATGCCGTCCAAGTTTGAATTCACCATACCAACGATATACTGTAGTTTTCGATGGTGTTTCCTCACCATATAAAGAATTCAGCTCGTTGATACATTCTTGTTGAGATAATCTACGCCGAAACTAATGAAAAATAATTGCACGAAAATGTTCGCGAGTTAATTCCATTTTTTCACTAACACAAAATTTTCAAATTACTGTCAACAATAGAAATAGCGACCAGATAATGAAACTTTTAAGGTAAATATATTGTTGAAAATGATAAACTTCAGGATGCAATCATCAGATCGGAGGCAACACTAACAGTGTTGCCAGTTTCTGAAATATAAACGGCTACTCACGCACTAGTACATATTCGGGCGAGGCAGATACATACAAAAACAGAAAAGCATTGGAAAGCAAGTCTTTTCTACAAATAGGAGCGCCTTCCAGTAGAGGGCAGCACTGAATTTTTATTTATTTCGCAAAAATTACAATTTTCCAAACCCTCCTCTCGTACAAACATTTAAACAAGTTTAAAGATTTTGTTCGCTATATTCTGATAGTGGCTACCATAATAGAATTTTTTAGCATAGAAAATGTATGTGTGTATGTTTGTGTGTGTACCTACCTACCACATAGCACTATTTTAGCCGTATGTGACTTATTTATGCCCTCAAGCAAAGAAAAGATCTTAAAGAATAACTGTTTCAAATAGAATTGGATACTGTCAAGACTTTAAAGATAATTTTGAAAACGCTCTCAATGAATAGCGTCATGTTTTTAGGTAGTAGCAGCACAGCTAGCCTAAAGCTCGGATTATATGCAAAATGCATATTTGTTATTAAAAGATATATCAAAAAATTTGTGAGCTTTTGGGGTTAATGTAATATTTTTTCACTAAAAGAAGCCAAAAGGAAAATGCATATTTTTGTTACTTGTGGAAAAATTTCTAAAATATTGCATATTTGTATAAATTTTTTCAAATCACAAATTTCGTCCTAAATACTCCAGAAGGCGGCAAAGTAATAAAAATTCGGTGCTTTTCCTTATGTTTAAACTTTACTAAATTTAACATCAGATAACTTGACGTTGAGTGGTTTGTATTTATTGTCTAAAATTGATGCGCATTAATATGTCAGTGACTTTTTTGTTTCATTCAAGTACATATACGAGTTTCGTTCATGGATTTCTTGGAATTACATTTATTCCACAGCGCCGAGGATCAGACTAGAAGACCAGAGCAAATCAGGTTAGACCGAGAGACTACCGAACTAGAAGATTAGAACAAAAGTCCGGACCAGAAAGCCAAATCAGAAAACGAGACCTGAATACCAATGTACAATATGTGGGATGTCTTTTAAGTTTTGCATAGTGGAATATAGAGGGCGCCACTAATCAAATGTCAGTACTAAAAATTAACCTCCACCTTTAGTTAACCTAAATCCAAAGTTTCAGTGCGATACGTGTAGTGTTGTAGCTACAACCAACTGTCAAAGTTGACGAGTTAGTTGAAAAATGGAATTAAACCGAGAACATTTTCGCGGAATAATTTTTTATAATTTTCGAACACAATTATCTCAACAAGAATGTCTACAAAGAAGGAAAATATAGTCTGTAACATTGAACATGGGAAGCCCAGTACATCACATTAGGTACTTTTACAAGATAATGCATCATCGTTCATTCATCATTGCTCCTAATATACTTGTATTTTCTCACCAAAAATTATTATATTTTTTTCTGTTGAACCATCCACAATATTTTTCTAATTTTGCTGGATGTGGATATTATATGTTCCTTCAATTACAGAAGGCGATGAAACGGAAGTAATGTGATATTGATATTGTCACCCTGAACAGTATTCCTTGAAATGACATTAAAAAGACCATGGCAAAATAAATGAACTTGCTCAATTTGAAAAAATTCGGGAACTTTAAAGATTAAGGGTGCGTACGAAAAGAAATAGACGCCGAAAAGTAAAAAAACACTAGCAAATTCCAACGGTTTATCCGTCATATCCGATAATGCACACCAAAAATTCCAGTAGGTGTCGAAGATGTAATCAAATGTAAGGTAATCTAGCTGTGCGCTGCGATTATCGAAGGCAGCTGTCGGCTCCGTCAAAGGCCCTCAGTGCCAGAGGACACTCGCGGGCAATAATAATAATGCTCGTTCTCTGACACGGAGAACGTGCCGCACCGCCTTCAAATTATAGAACAGAACAGAGCACACATCTGTCCGCACAAATCTTGTCGGACCGCGCGGTGGTCGATGCTCGATGTACGAACGCGCGGTTGATAATCTCGAATGGACGGGTTTGCGGTCGCTAAACGAAATATACGCCCACATTTCGTACCTTTTTTACGGTGGAAATGCAGCAGCGCACCTATTGCAACCGGAAAAAATGTTATGAACACATGACGATAGTAAACTACTGAAATTTATAATAATGTGTAATAAAAACATTTTTCTACAAATATCTACAAGAGTAGCTATGGAAAATTAATGTGGATGTACTGAATAGCAAAGAAGTGAGTCAATTTCTAAAAATTATTATTCATATTCATGATTGCAAAGAAAGATTGATTCATATGTTTTTTTTTTGTTAATACGAGTCTGCATTTCAATTATTTAAGGACTTTCTGACACAATAGCGTGTATTTGTTTTAGAATGTAGGCAAAATATATTAAAATAATATTAAAATCTACGCGTTTTCAATTTCCTCAATATTTTTTCTTTTGTGAAAAATTTATTATAGTTTTGTTTTTTCTGCCCGATCTTGTATTGTAATCTTGAAACTTTCAGTTTCCATGAAGATATTTTCGATATTTTTTTATTTACTGTAGTCCATTCGATTAGAAAACAGTATATTACGTCACATCCGCAATGAACCAATTTAGTAAGCGTCCTTCTGTTGCTAGGCAACAAACAGTGGCTCTCTGATTTTATTCACACCAATATTCCCAAAGCTATTCCGTCATATTGTTTACGCCTTTTTCGTGTGAGGTTATGTAATTTGTTTATTCCAATGTTTTCTAAGTTATTTTTGTGATTTCGTTCTGTTTAACTTTTGTGAAAGCTTACATATTATAAAAAAAAAGGTCTTTTTCAAGACTCTTGACTATGCCTCCTGCGTTTACTGGGTGTTCATTGAGTATATTTTGTTTAGTACTGTTATAAACATATATAGAAAATGCTAAACAAGAGAATCTAATTATATTAGAACTTTTGGCTTCATGGCGACTAAATCAAAGAAGCAGTAATTCATAGTTAAGGTGGTGAAATAATTCATAATGTTGCCAAATTTATGAACAATAAAATAAATAAGTAATATGACACGCAAATATTTTTATATTGTAATTATAACGCTTTTAAACAAGAAACAGAATGCATTCACAAGTATCAACATGTGCGGTGCTTCGGAGCAGCTAGCATTGCTTGATGGTATAAAAGCGCGTATGCGAGTGACCCCAACTACAGTTAGATTTTAGCTTTTTCTGTATCATAGCTAAGTTTTGAACTGTAATTACAATAATAATGAAAAGGCAACGCAATTTGACTCATGCACAGGCTTGGAGCGCTATAGGTCAATTGGAAGGTGGACGGAGACAACAAGCTGTTGCTGAAGTTTTTGCAGTTAGCCAAAATGTGATTTCACGTTTATGGAATCAGTTTTCAGAAACTGGAGATGGTCAGAGAAGACGAGAACAAGGACACCCAGCATCTACAATACCAAGAGATGATCGATACCTAACAGTATTTGCACGTAAAAACCGCACTCCTAACTCAACTCAGCTTAGAAGTAAGCTTGCCGCTGCTACGGGAAGAGTAGTATCAACTCAAACAATAAGAAGTCGTCTTCATAACGTTGGCATGCATACTCGAAGACCCCCTAGCATGTGTTCCACTAACATTACTTCATAAAAGATCACGAGGAATGTGGGCTGAGTAGCGTAGCAACTGGAATCACGATGACTGGGCACAACTATTGCTTTGTGACGAATCCAAATTCGCCTTAAGTCCAGACAATAGGCGTATTTTAATTTGGCGGAACCTGGAAGACGTAATCAGCCACAATTTGTTCGAAAAAGGCTGCAATATAAAAGTGGGGTGTAATGGTATGGGCTAGGATAAGCGTAGGGGGCTATACAGAACTATATGTTATACAAAATGGCAATCTGACTGCTCAGAGGTATCTGGATGAAATTTTGAGAACCATTGTTCTTCCGTACGTTGGCGCTATGGGTAAAAGTTCATTTTAATGGATGACAATGCTCGTCCGCATCGAGCAAACATCGTGAACAATTGGATCAAACAATTGTGAATCAACAGAATGGACTGGCCAACAAATTCTCCTGATGGCAATCCTATCGAACATGCTTGGGACACCTTACGAAGACGTGTTGTAGTAAGAAATATGCCACTGCGTACAATTCAGGAACTTCAAATTACTGCAATAGAGGAATGGAATGATATTCCACAAGAATTTTCTGATGATTCAATCAATGCCGATGAGATGTCAAACCTTTATTGCTGTTCGTAGAGATCATACAAATTATTAACAATAGATTTTTCGTCATTTCATCAATAAAACTTCTTATAAAGTCTCATAATTGTGTATTCATTTAATGATACTAATTCACTCTAGTGATGAAACAGTTAATACTGATCGCTACCGACAACAAAATATCAATTTAAACCATGCGTTGATAGAAAAACGTTCAGAATGGGCACGAATAGACGATGAAGTGATTTTACAGCACGATAACGCGCCGTTTCATACAGCATTTCGCCAACTTCGAGGAAGTTAGAAAATGACTCGATGAATGGTTTTGCTCGAAGGGCGAACAGTTTTTCTGGGATGGCATCCTTAATTGCGTGAAAGATGGGCAAGATGTGAAGAATCAAATGGCCAATATTTTGAATAAATAAATGTTTCCATTTTCTTGAAAATTATGTAGTTTTTTTACAAGAAAAACCGGTGATGACTTTCCTGTACACCTGGTAAACAAATTAGTATTCAATAGAAAGGAATTGAGTAAAACGGCGGAAGCATTTGTTTACAATCTATAGACGCTAAATAAACATCATCAAAAAAGGATAATCCATGTAAGCAGAATAAAATCCTTGAGGAGAATCGAAGCATTGAGGTTGATCGGCAAGGTGCCAAATACCGAAATTAAGAAAATATTAACCATGAAGTCTGTATAATACAAGTATGTGACAATAATCTGAATGATTAGGTTATATAATGGAATGCCTAATAAAGGTGAGGTTAATTAAGAAAAATGGGAAATGCAAAAAGCAATAGAAAAGCAGACCAAGAATGAAGGAAAAGAAAAGAAATATTCGTAAGTCATTAAGTTTACATTGCGAGCATCACATTTTATGGAAGTGCAACAATATATTAAATTATAATACCGATGTATACCTATATTTAATAATTTGATGCATCCTTTGTAACTCGTGCTTCTATTTACCTAACATTTTCGCTCACATATGTGCGATTGGTTAAATCAGCAACACACACATTCCAGAAGGGACTCGAGTGAACTAATACATATTTGTACGATATAGTTATAAATAAAATCATTCCTTATTTAAATAAACTGGTGTAGTAAAGGGTGGGCAAATTTGAGGTTAGGAAGTAAATTGACTGTCAAATGATGAAATGTCAAGAATTGAGCTGTCATCCTTTGATATTTATTTAGTAAAAAGTTGGGAAATTTTAACCATGGAACGTTACACTCTTGAACAACGAATTTTAATTGTGAAAATTTACTATCAAAATGGTGAAAATTTTACTGTATCACTTCGTAAAATTCGAGCAGGTTTTCCTCGTAATCAGGCTCCTCCTGAGACTGCTATGCGTAATTTAATGGCTAAATTCGAGGTTCGCGGTACTGCTGACAATGGACCAAAACAATACGCTCGTAGTGGCCGTAGTGATGGAAACATAGACGCTGTACAGTAAAGTGTTGAGAGTGAGCCTGGAACATCAACTCGTCGACGTTCGCAACAATTGGGCATCACCAGAGGCACTTTTTGCATAAAGATCTTCATTTTCACGTTTATAAAGTTTAACTCGTTCAAAAATTAAAGTTGGCCGACCATTGTTTGCGTCGAACGTTTGTGAATTGGCTGTTTAAGAAACTGAACGAAAACAACGCATTTTTCAACAAAATCATCTTTAGTGATGAGGTCCATTTTCAATTAGGCGGTTATGTAAACAAACAAAATTGTCGCATATGGGGCTCACAAAATCCACAAGTTGTCCTCGAAAAACCATTACATCCAAAGAAAGTGACCGTATGATGCGGTTTGTGGTCAGGCGGCATCATCGGCCCGTATTTTTTCAAAAATGAGCAAGGAAACGCCGTCACCGTGAATTCTCTGCGCTACCAAATCATGATAACCGATTTTTTGTGGCCAAAATTGGCTAATGTTGACATCAGTGACCTTTGGTTTTAGCAAGACGGCGCTCCAAGCAACACAGCCGGCCAAACAATTCAGTTATTGCATGAGAAATTTCCCGGTCGCATAATTTCTCGATTTAGCGATGTCAATTGGCCGCCTCGTTCTTGTGATTTAACGCCGCTGGATTATCTTCTCTGGAGCCACTTGAAAGGCCGGGTTTACGTGAACAAACCACAAACAACTGACGCTCTGAAAGATGAAATTCGGCGCTGCATTGACGAGATAAGCGAAGTTTTGCTGAAAAATGTGGTTCAAAATTTTGTGAAAAGAGCGGACGTCTGCCGACGTGCTAGAGGTGGACATTTGCCCGACATCATATTCCATTATTAATTTCCATATTTCTACTTAACATTGGTATCAAAAAAGCCGAATTTGTCCAAAAAAGTGTGTTTTTAAGCCAATTTACTTCCTCACCTCAAATTTGCCCACCCATTACATAGAAGACACGAATAAAATGTTTCATTTGTTAAGGAATACGTGAGCATTTTATTTGTCATTAAAAAGTGATTAGTTTTGACTAAATGACTCGCAGTTTATGAGGTAATAATACTTGAACTTCTTTCTTATTATATTTTTTCAGGGTACTAAAACTAGACTCATTCGGTGAAAATAGCCTTCGCTTTCGTTCACTACTAAATCATTTTAAAAATATTAATCGTCTAGAAAATTACCGTGTAATGAAAATAATTTTAAAGAGCACTAGTGGAAAATAATACATATTTTACTTATTAGCTCATTGCAAAAGTCTTGACGCGATTATATGGAAAATTATGATTATTAAGTTTTCTTTCTTGATTTAACATCATTAAGATATATCTCACTTAAAAGCAGGCGTATTTAGTATCAAAAATTAAATTAACATAACTTGTAGGACTTCCAAGATCATGACTAAAGTGCTAAGCAACTAACAAAAGACAAAAAAATGTTACGATAGTAGAGATCAGGAATATTTCATTTCAACTCCTTCTGCTTTCGTCCGAACTATCTTACTATATATGATTTTATACCGTCAGGATGAAACAATCTCTTTTTCGTTAAGCGGTTTTCTTTTCTTACAAAGGGTACTAGGAAAGTTTCGCAATATGATGCAACAATAAATCGTAGGAAGCTGCTGGTTGCTTCATTTTGAGACACGTTCATGCGTGCATAGTAGTCGCCGCGCCATGTCGATGGGCTCAGTTATTCATTAGCAGTGAATGTGTAAAGTGCTTGCGATGGCATCCCGATCACGAAATGAGATTAGGGCAGTTTTGCGTTATAATTTCGTGCGTAGTTTAAACATAGACCAGTGCTTCGACGAAATTACTCTTGCACTAGGTGATATTTGCCCACGTCGTACAACGATATTCAGATGGTATAGAGAATTCCAAAGGGGAAATTTAACTGTGGAGGATGCTGAGAGGCCGGGAAGGCCACGAACGTCAGTTACGGAGGAAAACGTTACTAATGTGAGAAAAATGCTAGGCGAGGACAGACGAGTGACCTACCAACAGATAGAGGGTACTTCAGGCCTAAATGCACCAGCAATTCGTTCGATTCTGTATGAACATTTGCACGTGAAGAAACTTTGTTCTCTCTGGGTGCAGCATCGACTAACTGAAGAGCAGATGACACGACGTATGACTTGGTACCGGGAGATGCTTAAAAAAGTTTAATAAGGAACAATCTCGGTATATGAACAACATCGTGACGCTCAATACAAACTTTGGGTCTTTGATGATGAGGACATACCCGTAGTTGTTAGAAAATCCCGATCTGTAAAGAAGAAAATATTTTTCAAATCGAGTGAAATTGTGGAACGCGTCACTTTGGACACACAGAAGACAGTCACAGCTAAGTGGTATACTGAACAGTGCCTGCCTAAAGTCATTAGGTCTACGAAGAATCTTTGGCCAAAATCAAGAATGTCCATTCTTGACTTTAGCCTGGTTTCTCCATGACGATAATGCTCCAGCTCACCGCGCCAAAGCCAGCACCAAATATTTGACCACGACAGGATTGAGTCTTCTCGATTACCCTCCCTATAGTCCAGATCTTGCTCTCTGCGACTTTGCACTGTTCTCGCAAAAGGAGGCGGTTTGTTTGATGAGGACCTTCTGCGGGCTTGGGACAACGAGTGTGCTTTACTCCCTAGTGAAACTTGAACTGGTTTAAAGATTGGTTTCGGAGGATGGAGAGGTGTATTGAGTGTAGAGGGAGTATCTTTGTAAAAATTGAATAAACGAAGCTATATTGCAAAACTTTCCTAGTACCCTTTGTACATAACAGACTCAATTGACGAAATTAAATGTCTTTATTGATGACTTTATTGAAAGAAAGCAAGAGAGAGTTATTCCAAAAGAAGAAGCCGATTAGATGACCCAACGTTTGGGTTCTTGAACATTGTCATGGAATCAGTTATTGACCATTTGAAAGAGGCGGTTTCCAAATTTCAAATGTCTGCCAAACAGGAGCTGTAGGTGTGTCGATCGCATAGCACCGCTCAGTTGTTTGCTTAAAGTAGATATGGCAAGTTGACAACAAAAAACTCTACTTTCTAGAATTTGCGAAAACAAATTACCTTGTTACGATGGAACGTGCTTTCCGAAAGCGATTCGACATTATGCCCCTCTCTACGGTGAATATAAGATGATGAATTAAACAGTTTAAGAGAATCGGTGTCTGCGCAAAGGGGCAAGTCCAGATTTACCGCGCGTTTTGGATGATCAAAGAAAAGAATCCATGCTACGAAATCTGAGATAGTTTACAAATCGAACTTTAGATTCCTCAATACTCTATCTGTCGTGTGTTAAGAGTACGTGTATATTTGAAATCATATAGACAGCAACTTGTTCATGGCAATTACCAATGACAGAAAAAGAAAGCAGGTGGAATTTATTATTTCTGTGCTGAATATGAAGGCGTAGCCTCTATTTAACGTTTAGTTTTTAGTTATGAAGTAACATTCCACTTGAGTGGCACAGACAATCGTCGTAACATACCCATTTGGAGACCATAATATTGGGTCTGGGAAAAAGTTCGTGGCGTTTTTTCAGTAAAATTCAACTGGTCCCCACATGGCGCGTGGACGAATTCATTTAAACCGAATATGCTCCATTATTATCGACAATGTTTCGCCATTTTTTTGGTAGATCCATGATCCCATCGGTGAAAAACTTCTGTGGTTTCTGGTCGAAAAACTGAATCAAGTAGTTTTCACAGGCTTCTTTTGAAACCAACTTAATTCCATTGAGAGAGTTCTGCAGAGATCGAAACAGATGATAGTCAGAGGGTGCTATATCCGGACTGTAAGGTGGGTGCATCAAAACTTCCCAACCAAACTCTCTCAATTTTTGACGGGTCATCAAAGAAGTGTGTGGTCGGGCGTTGTCCTGATGGAAGACAACACCTTTCCTATTAATCAATTCGGGCCGTTTTCTTTCAATCGCCTGGCGTAATCTCTCTAGTTGTGCACAGTAGAGTTGAGAATCAATCGTCTGACCAGTTGGAAGTAGCTCGTAGTGGACGATTCCCCTCCAGTTCCACCATACATACAGCATCACTTTTTTTGGCGTCAATGTTGGCTTAGCGAACGCTTGTGACGGCTCACCATCCTTTATCCACGATCTTTTACGCTTCCGATTATCGTACGTAATCCATTTTTCATCTCCGGTTATTAAACGTTTCAGAAACGGCTCGATTTCATTCCGTTTCAGCAGCGCATCGCAGATGTTAACTCGGTCCATCATGTTTTTCACGCTCAACTCATGAGGAATCCATACGTCAAGCTTTTTTTTGTAACCAGCTTTGTGTAAATGGTTCAAAACAGTTTTGTGGTCAATGCCTAGCTCCATGCCAATATCGACACTGCTGATATGCTTATCTTGTTGGACTTTTTCAAGAATTTCATCAGATTTTTCAGTGGTTGGACGACCGGAGCGTGACTCATCTTTCACATTGAAATTTCCAGAACGAAAGCGAGCGAACCATTTCCGCGCAACAGATTTCGATAAAGTACCTTCACCGTACACAGCACAAATTTTATCACAAGCCTGCGCAGCGTTCTTCCCCTTATCATAATAATATTGCAGAATATAGCGAAATTTCTCATTATTCTTCTCCATTTTCAAGTGCGAATAACTTTCCAACCACTGCACCGATTACAATGTTTCTACGCTCAAACTAACGTTCGGAAGGTCATCTATAAAACGAGCTGTCGGTGGTGTCGCTGTGACTTGTTGTTCTTTAGTTATCGGCAACCAATGCCATCTATCGGGAAAAACGCCACGAACTTTTTCCCAGACCCAATATCTACACAAAACAGTGTGGATATAATGACCTTATACCTAAGGGACACGACTTCTGCGCCTGTGTCTACGAACGAACTATTTTTCTTCGAAAGAAGCATCGTAACAACGCAGTACTATCTCAATATGCTTCAAAAATATATTTTCCTGTACTGTAACCTTATTCTAATCCATTTATTTTTAACAAGACGAGCCACCACATTCATTGGCCTCTCATTGTTCGAGCTTGTTTGAATGAATAAGTGCCCCAACGAAGGATTGGTCCGAAGGAAGCTTGCTCTTTGTGTTTGGCCTGCGAGATTCCTAGACCTCACCGTATTTTATTTTTTCTTAGAGAGAAATGTAAAACATCATGTTATGTTCTTCAATTGCCTAATAAGCAAAATAACTGGAAAAACCGAATAATAACAGCAGTTAACTTAGTGGTTTGTGTCTGGGAGGAATTCCCATATCGTCTTAATATTGTCCGTGTAGCAGTTGCTAACCACAATTAAAATATGTAAGACCTAAAATAAAACTTCATTATGAACACAAAACTTGTTATTTTCTTAGAATTTTGTATCACTTTTTTAACAAAACATTGAACTACAAAATTGATTCATTTTTTTAGAATAGCTTTGTGTATATTATGCTGATTCTTTAGCGAGAGTAGAATTTTGGTTTGGAAAACAGAAACATCTTTCTAAAAATTTATTATAACTTTGTTTTTATATACAACTGTGATAATAAATAATCTCAAACCATTAATTATATATATTACTAATTAATGTTACTGCATTACATTGATCTCAATGTACCAAAGTCTACATCACTAATGATTCCTCACGCAAAATCCCAATCGTATGTAATGGGTGTCCCAAAATTAACGCCGGATTTGAATTTGTCGCCAGTTGTGCAGTAAAGTGTTGGCAACCCTAAAAAAAAAAAACAATTCGACAGCTGACAGTATAGGGTTAGTAAAAATGGAGCGTTACACGATAGAACAACGTGTCTTCATTATTGAACAATATTTCAAAAATAATGAAAGGTTGGCGTCTGCAGTTCGAAAATTTCATACAAAATATGGTTGGAATAGTGTTTTGACTTCTACAACTCTGAAGAGATTAATTGAAAAATTCAGGAAGACTGGATCCGCTGGAGACGCCAGACACACTGGTCGTCCAAAAACAAGCCGTTCAAATGTCAGTATCGAAGCAGTGCGTGAGAGTGTCGGTGACAATCCAGGAACCTCAATTTGACGTTGTGGACAAGAACTGCAAATTTCAAGAAGCTCTCTTCAGCGTATACTCACTAACGATCTGTGTTTCCATGCTTACAAAATTCATTTAACACAACAACTGAAGCCTAATGACCATGCACAGCGAAGAGAGTTCGTCGAACGGATTATTGAACATCAACAAATAGATGCTGATTTTTCGAGCAAAATCATCCTAAGCGATGAAGCACATTTTCACCTTGATGGCTTTGTTAATCGCCAAAATTGCCGCTTTTGGGGTTCTGAGAACCCACATGTGTTTGTCGAAAAACAAATGCACCCACGACGTGTCACTGTTTGGTGTGGATTTGGGCTGGAGGCATAATTGGACTATACTTTTTGAAAATGAGACTGGTCAAGCATTGACTGTTACTGGTGCTCCATATCGCGACATGATAACACAGTCCTGTCTGCCGAAATTGGATGATATTGATGTGGCAAGTATGTGGTTTCAACAAGACGGTGCCACATGCCATACAGCCCGTGAAACGATTCAAGTACTGAATGAGACATTTCCAGATCGTGTACTCTCTCGTTTCGGTGATCAGAATTGGCCCCTTAGATCGTGTGATTTAACACCATTAGATTTCTTTTTATGAGGTTATTTGAAATCACAGGTCTATGTCAAAAAGCCCACAACTACCCGTGCATTAAAGTGCATTAAAGTGCATCAACGAAATTCAGCCACTTTTATGCATAAGTGTCATGAAAAATTTCGACAAACGAGTGCGTATGTGCATGCAAAACCGTGGAGGCCATTTGCCCGATGTGTTATTCCATAAATAACCCTATCCTATGTACTTCTTGATTTAATAAAAAAATAACAATCAAAAGTCTAAAAACTGTGTTTTCTATTTAATTCAAATCTTGCGTTAATTTTGGGACAGCCTTTATATACGCCCGGTAATTATAAATGATTCTGTTCTGGAAGGCGTTATTATCTATGATCTATTTCATTCTTATCAATAAACATATTGGTCATCTACGTGTTTAACATAGTTTCTTTATATCAATTCGTCTGTTTTTAGCTACATCTTCATTAGATATTAGTGACCACTTTTCAGTATGTCAATCAGCTCATCTGATACGTCTCTAGGATTAAATAAAACCTTAACTTATTATTAGTAAAGAAGTATACGATTCTTCTTTCACTATATTGATTTTTCCACGATCTTCCTGACACCACAACATTTAAAAATATTCAATTACAAAGAAAGAAGTTTTTACTGCATTATATAATTTTTATTTGTTTCAATACAATTCTGTTTACGACTAACGAAAACACAAATAAAATTCTTACTTACTTAACTCTGGAAACTAATGTACCTTTCGGTGTCGAGTTGTGTTGGAATTGAGTTTTCAGTTGTTTTCTTGTATATTTCCTTCCTTTTCTGTAATTTGCTAACAGTTTGATATTTTTCCATCTTCTTCCTTTTTTTCTCAGCAGCTATCGGCAACTCTTCCTTCCACATTTTTCTTAGTCTGCCCTCGTCATTTTCCCTCATTCCGTTTAACTTATTTCGAATATTTGCCTAATTAGCCAGTTCTAATATCTTATCATTTGATGGACTAACCACCTTAATTAACCTTATTCTATCGTTGTTTTGACAGGGACTGTGATTTTTATTCTCAAAAATCTGTTTTCCTTATTAATCTACTTTTTTTGTATGTTCTAGGATTCACACCCATATATCAGTGTTAGTTTTATAATTCTTCCATTTTTGCTTTTATTTATTTTGGTATTCCTTTTTGCCTGAAAAGTTGCTGCTTGTGCTATTGTAGAGTCTGCTACTTTCCGCTATTCTCTCATCTATCTCGTCTTCTAATGTTTCTTCTTCGTTTATTATTACTCCTAAGTATATCTACTTATTCTTTTATTTCATTGTTTATTTATATATTGTGTTTTTTATTTTGTTGTCCGATATAATTCTTAGAATATTTTAATCTCTGAAGCCAATGAAGGTTGAGATAGGTCCTGTAATATACATACATAAGTCCATTAACAAATTCTATTTTCTTATAACTGTGGGTTGTATTGAGATGTGGTAATATCTTAGATAGCTAAGGTGGTTACGGTGGATACTATAGAATTTGGGATTTTTATATTTAATTTCGTATGTTACTTTATAGAAACTTATTAATTGTTTAACAAATTGAGCTACAAAAGTTTTTGGAATGGAGCTCTAATTCATACAATCTTTTAAAATAATTTCCACCACGTTTTATTTATTTGCCTATTTCTTGAAACCAATTATGGAATCAGCTTTCCACGTTTCTATGAATATTCTCATTGTTGGAAAACTTCCTCCTTTTCAGCCTGTGCTCCACATGGAAAATAGTATAAAGTCTAGTAGAGCGAGAGCTACAGAATGATTACTTTAGCATCTTTGTTTCGGCTAGATACATACGTTGTATCGATGAGCTGAAGCATTGTTGTGGTGTACCTTGTCTCAAGCGAGAACAAATTTTTTGAATGCTTCAATAACATGTAGACAATCTTCGATGTACTACTTTGTGGTGGCTGTTTTTCGTATGTCCAGCATTATTCGCTCCGCAATTACTTTCATACAAACACGAACGCCTTCATCTTAAAACACTTCTGTGCTTTTATGGGTATATCATTTTAGTAAAGCCAGATTTCGTCACCTATCAGGATGCTGTTAGTATGACGAGTTATTGCATTTTCAATATACTCGAACATCTTACAGCTCTATGAATCGGATAAGGCGTACAAATCTTCACTTGAAGATGTTCATATAGGCATTCTTCAATCTCGCGATAGCTTACATGCCTATCGGACACTATTATCTTTTTAAAAGCATCGATATTCTCTTCGGTAACGGTCGAAGTGAGGCGCTCCGACCTCTTAACCGCCTTAAAGCCGAAATTTCCTTAGTATGGGTTTTGCGCGATCTCTTCCGAAGCGCTAGCTGCTGTATTTATACACTAGCTGTTATCATTCTGAGGAAATACAACAGATCTTTATTTCATTATTATTAAAAAAAGATTTCGAAACTGCTCAACTGCCTAACAATACCTATTAATGTGTTTTAGATGACATAAACCCAAATAGAAAAGGCTGTAATTTTAATTTAGTCAAATTTTATTTAAATTTAATGAAAATATTAATCCATCTTATTTAAAAATGTAATATTAATTAAATTTTGTATCATTATATTAAATTGTACCGAAAGAAGAAATACGCACAAAATATTACTGCAAATGAATAGAAAAACTTCCATCAATCAATAGCGTACATACATTTCGCATTAAAAGAATTTTTCTGTTTCATCAAATTTGTCTCTCTCGGGCTAGATGTTGTTGCCTAGTCGACAAAATCACAGCGATAAATCTCCAGGGACTTCGAATCAAATTGACAGCCAAATGCGGGTGGGTTATAACATGGAAAATATAGTGTATTTTGATAAAACGATTTACATTAGTTAAATATACCGTGAATATATTTTATAATGGAACATGCACATACATACACTAGTTGCTAGAGTAACGTAATAATGAAATGACAGCAATGTATTTTAGCGTGTATTTTATTTTGCAACATAGGATATCAAAATAAGTTACCCTATTTTTGAGGTACGAGTATGTATAGTGTAGAAGAAAAACTGTTATTAGTGAGCTGGTATAACTCGAATATGAGTTTGAGGAGAGTAGCAAATTTGTTTCAAATTACATATCCTGACCGTCCAAGACCGAGTCCAACTACAATAAGTAGGTTAGTACAGAAGTATAAAAATAATGGATGCATCGTTCCTAATCATAAAAAAAAGAATAGGCCAAGATATGTTATTACTGACGCCAAAAGAGATGAAATTCTACAAACAATCGAAAATAATAATATGCTCTCCACAAGAGCTTTAGCACAAACTACAAATGTAAGCATATCTTCCGTGCATAAACTACTAAAACGAGAACATTTTAAGTCGTATCATTTTCAAAACCATCAGGAACTAATTGCGAATGATGCAGAAAGAAGAAGTAACTTTTGTGAAATCATGTTGGATAAGCTTCATAATGATGATACTTTACTACGCAGAATTTGCTTTACAGATGAAGCAACATTTTATGTAAATGGTGAAGTAAATTCACAGAACTGCCGCTACTGGAGTAGACAAAATTTGCATAGATATCATATCCCAAGGAACAATTTTTAAATTTCGCGGGTGTTTTAATTTGCCCAAGGAAAAAATAACTACATCTAAAATTATATTTTATTTTATTACAGCATGAATATTAATAATTAAGGTGTATATTTCAAAATCAAAATTAAAACGAAAACCGTACGCATTAAAAACATGTTATTTCCTAATTTCTTGAATGAATTGAAATCATAGCTAACCTTTATTTTTACTACTACCAACTCAAAACTTCCGCGAAATTTAAAAATTGTTCCTTGGGATCACAAGGACTCAGCGGCCACAGAAAGTCAATGTTTGGACTGGGTTGATTGGACGCCATATTGTAGGACCGTTTTTTATTGAGGGTACTCTTACAGGAGAAAAATATTTAGAATTGCTTAAGTACAGAGTTATGCCAGCCCTCCACGGTTTAAATATTGATGGTGAGATTTGGTACCAGCATGATGGCGCGCCGGCACATAATTCTCATATGGTTAGAACATTTTTCAACCAAAGATTTCCAAACCGTTGGATAGGCCGTGGAGGAGAAGTAGAATGGTCCGCAAGGTCACCAGACCTGTCTCCAAATGATTTCTTTCTTTGGTCATGTATCAGAAATAAAGTTTTTCATGGAGAACCTCTAAACAATATTGACCAATTAAAAAATAGAATACGAGTTGCTGCAAGAGAAATAACTCCAGAGCTGATACAAAATACAATAAATGAATTCTACAATCGCTTAGGATACTGTCTGGCCGTCAATGGTGACATTTTTGAAAATTTGTTAAATTAGTTTTTAAATTTTGTTCAACTACTGTATTTCACATCCTATGTTGCAAAATAAAATACACGCTAAAATACATTGCTGTCATTTCATTATTACGTTATGTATGTATGTATGTGCATGTTGCATTATAAAATATATTCACGGTATAAAGCTAAACAGTGCTATTAGTATTCGATATTAATTACAATTATGAAATTAGTACATTAATTACATATCATTAGGGTATAAAAAAGAAACAATTGTATTTTAAATCGGAAAATTTTAAATATATTATAGAATATTATTTTGTTATATTTTAAAAAATTAATTACAATAAAACTGAGAGTACCCTGACGATATAATAGACTTCCAGCACTTATTTTAGAGCACATTATTTTGATTTTCAATTTGAGATTTAATAGCTATGGAAGTAACAAAACCTAAATAACAAGTCGTGCAGGTGTCGTGCGAGATTTATACGAGGGAGCGTTTTTATATTCGCGGAATGGGGGACAAGGTGTGGAAATAAAAAAACCAAATTATTTTTCTTTTTCAATATATTCACCTGCAAGACGGATACATTTTTCACATCTTTCAATTAATTTATTTATACCCTCATAAAAAAATGATTTCTCTTTATCTGCAAAATACGCCGAAACTGCCTCCTTGACTTCATCATCGGCAGTAAATTTTTTACCCCGCAGCTCTTTTTTCATTTTCGGAAACAGGTAATAATCACTCGAGGCCAGGTCTGGGCTGTAGGGTGGGTGATTCACAATTTCGAAGCCCATCTTATGCAGGGCAGCTAACGCAACGCGGCTCTTGTGGACGGGGGCGTTGTCGTGCAAAAGCAGAACACCTTTTGTCAATTTTCCCCGTCTTTTCTCTTTAATGGCTTCTTTTAGTCGCTCTAATATTGAAGCGTAATATTCTCCGGTTATAGAAACACCTTTATCTTTATAATCAATCAACAATATTCCTTCCGAGTCCCAAAATACCGTTGCCATGAGTTTCCCAGCTGATTGTGACACTTTAAATTTCTTGGGAGGTGCTGTGCCCTTTTTATGCCACTGCATGGAGTCTTGTTTGGACTCAGGTTCATAATGATGAACCCAAGTTTCGTCTCCAGTAACAATTCCACTCAATACACCATCCTTGTCTTCATTACGGAGGTCCAAAAATGCACGCGAACACTCTACGCGCTGTTGTTTTTGCGGCGGCGTGAGCATTCTCGGCACCCATCTTGCGCTGACCTTAGACATGCCGAGATGATCGCGTAGGATTTTGAAAATTGTTATATAGGATACTATAACCATTTCTGCGAGTTGTTTCTTCTTTAGTCGAGCATCTTCGAGTACAATTTGTTCAACTTTTTGGATAAGTGCTGGCGTGGTCACCTCAATGCTCCTGCCCGGCCTCGGGTCGTCTTCAAGGGATTCCCTTCCTTGTTTAAATAAACTATGCCACTTGTACACCATGGTTTTTCCTGGACAAGAGTCGCCGTAAACCAATGACATCTCATTCATTATGGTCGCGACTGATTTTCCTTGCCTGGTAAGGAACTTTATAACGGCACGATATTCGATTTTTTCCATATTTCACTTTTCACTCCTGATTATGTTACTTGGTTGACGATAGCTCAAAGACTAACTGTCTAATAACAATGAAACTTCGTATTTATACTAATCATGAGTCGCTGCACAGGCCACGCCCCCAATGCGCCTACTCACCCCTCTACAACCCGCTCATTCCGCGAATATAAAAACGCTCCCTCGTAAGTAAATTATTAACAATAATAAGTTCAAATCCCTAGTACGAAGGTGGTCCCATAAGTACCCGGCCTGACCTAGAGTTGGCGGTAGTTGTTTTGAAAAATATCACTGTATTAGAAAGTACACAATGTATAAAGCATATGTTTCAAGTTTGAAGACGCCATGAATTGAATCATTGGAAATATTTAATTCCATTCCCACGTATCGCAATGAGTATTTCGGTTCATTTCTGATAAATTCACGAACAAATTCGATGTTACTTTCCGTAACCACAGATTTTTTTGCACCAGAATGTTCGTTGACATTTATGTCCGTACGATCGTTTTTAAATCGTTTGTACCACTTATACACACTCGAATGTGATTAACACGCATCGCCATACACTTTTTCATCAAATTACACATTTCAGTACACGACTTACCGAGTTTAAAACAGAACGTGATATTTGCTCTTTGTTTAAAATTCATTTTTCGACCAATACAAAATACACACTGTTACTTTGTACGCAATTTCTCTGCTTCTAATGATGCAAATGTCATAATTTGACATAAAATTGGTGAAAGATCTACCTTACCGACGCATATTTTTTTAGTAGATGACGCCAGTAAGAATTACTATTTAAAAAAAACTCCGTTTTCTCTACGATGGACTGTGTATGAATAAAAAAAGAAAAGTACTAGATCTCAGGTACAAAAAGTTACTGACTCGTTGGGTATTAACAAATCTTAAAACCAATTGAACATATGGCATCTAGCTCTGCGGCTGTGCAGTTAAAAGCAACATAAATAAAATCCAGGTATTTCAAAATAAAGTACTTCCATACTCTATGATCGAAATGATCGTCTACACGGAGACCTAAACATTATTCAAAGAAGAGATCGAGAGACTTGCGAAAAAACATACAATATGAGACCATTCTCACATCAACATCGGCTTGTAAAAATAACCCCAAAAAATATCCTAAATATTTCATAAAATGCTAAATATGAATAAAATCACTTATACGTAGTAAATATATTCGAAATTTGAACAGTACACCACAATCTACCACACTCATAGCCAACGCTACTGACAAATTCCAAGTAGATATGAAATTGAAGCATTTTAATATTAATTTTTCAAGTGTCAACGATTTTGTTATTTTCGTTCGCACTGTATTATCTAATTCAATGCTCTTTCTGTATATAAATGGATCAAACTAATACTAAATATTATCGATAGCCAATTGTGTATAAATGTTTTTGTACTATAACTTCTTCGTAGACTTCTGCCTATATTTTTAATGGTTCGTTAAAAAGAAACGCGTTTTGTTAGACATCTCTAAATATAAATACAAGAGAAAGTTTTTATTATCAGTAGTGGAAAAATGTCAATTTTACACGCCACTGTCCGTTAGTACCGGAATAAATGGTAAACGTTATGGACAATGGGCGTCAGATGTCACGATATAACCATTACCAAATACCTGCATGTGCGTCTTGCAACAAATTCATCACAAACCGTTTCCTTCTTTTTGCCATTCTATAAGGACGTATTGCAGCGACTCTCAAAATGAAAACACTGACGTCGTCGACAAAGTGACTGTTGTACATACATACATACATAATATTACGCTTATGGTATTCGTGGAATATAAATATTCATTCAGGAAATTTTGCAGTGGTCTGGTCGCCGTAGCATGCATAAAAATGCACAGCGCTCTTCGATAATGCGGTGCATTGGCTGTCGTTCGCTGGTATATAATTTTGACAAAAGTTGTTATTTTAAAACGACAACATAACGCTTGTATCCTTTCGATCTTTCGCCTTTTCCTCAATATACGCGTTGCTTAAAAATCTCCTCTTGTATTCCATCATTTTTTAATGAATTGCAAATGCTAAAATTTGCGTTCCGCTTAAAATTTAATAACGTGCATAATATATACACACAAGCATGCATATGGTAGATATTTCAATGCAGAAGCAGTGATTCAAAGAATTTTTCCAGATATATGAATACATTAATTAAAACCACTCTTTAGAACTCTTTCGATATATTAATCATTGTACATTTTCAAATACGAGGTCTGTTCAGAAAATAATTGAATTTGAATTATGCGCTTTCAGAGGGACTTAGTGGCGTACGGTTGGCCACATTCTGTCCGGCATAACCTCATGCAAGATGCTTTAGTGTTTGCAATGTGCTATTTAGGGAAACAACGATGTAATTTAAAATTTTGCTTGTAACTGGGAAAATTTTTCTGAAACGTTTCAGCTGTTAAAACAAGCTTGGCCTACACGATTCAAACATTGTCGTCAATAAATTGAAGATGGTCTTCGACCAGGAATTTGAGTTCAACTAGTAACGCCCACATTCAGATAAACAAGGATCCAGTGAATTCAAACAGTCGTTTAACTACCAGAGAATTTACAAAAAAAGTTGGCATCTCAATAGTATCGTACAATGACACTTTAATGGAAAAGCTAAACACACATCTAGTTGCAGCAAAGTTCGTTCCCCATTTGATGACCGAAGAGCTGAAAGAAAATCAAGCAAACGTTTGCCGGCAACTTCTTGAACTAGACAACGATGATGATTCAATGCAAATAATTATAACGATAAGCGAAAGCTGGGTTCAGTGCAAAATGATGAGACAAAATTTAAAATCGTTATAGTAGATTGGCAAAAGAGATCCACGCTCAAAAAAAGTTGCGATCACATGTCAAAGTGATGCTCACTGTTTTTTCTACTTTTAATGGAATTGTGCATTTGGAATTTGGCCTCAAAATCATGTAGTCAGCCATGAGCAGTCTCAAAGTATTTTACAATAATTATGTGAAAAAATCGCAAAAATAGACCAGAGTTGTGACGAGACAACTCATGGTTCCGTCACCATGATAATACACTCGTTTTTTTCGATTTGTTAGTTCGTTGATTTTGCGCCAAAAATCGGATGACCGACTTTCCTCAGCCTCCCTATTTGCCAGACCTTGCTCCCTGCGATTTCTTTTCATTTCCTACAACTTAAAATTTGTGCTAAAAGGACTACGTTTTATGTCCATAATGACATTGAAACAAGTTCGTCACGGACGTTAAAGGCTATTTCAAAAGAAGTTTTCCAAGACCGCATTGCGAAGTGGAAACACTATCAGGACCAGTATGTGAATACGAAAGGGGAGAATTTGGAAAGAGATAAGGACCAGTAATCTATAAGATAAATAATAAAAGTTCGCTTATCTTTTGAACAGTACATACGAGAACTGGTGTTAAAATTTGCGAATGGAAGAAGGAAAAATGGAAAAATATTTAGAACTAAAAAAATTATTTTATTACTTTTCAAAGTATTCCCGTTTACAATTTACACATACCTATATTGAACAGATTCAACTTTTACTTGATAAAAATTCATGTTGGATGTTCGAAGTAAACTAAATTTTAACGTACATTGTAAAACTCCTGTGGAATCATATTTTATATTTACAGTAGGTAATAAACTTATGATCTAAATGCACGTTCGAATACTGAGGAGAACACGTTCTTCGAAGTTATTAAACTTTTTTAATAAGCAAACGAATTTAGTGAGGTTGGATTAATTACCTCGGTTCATTTACTAATTGCTTTGATTTTTTGAATTTATTATTTTCTAAACTTGATAGTTAATTTAGTTTATACTCCTTACTTTCTATACGTCTCTTTTCTAGACTCATATTTTGACATATGGTTATTATTAGTTAAATGATTGGCAAAATGAGAATTCGTTATTTCTATTTATGTACAAGTTACTATGTTCTAATATACATTTGTCACGAGATATTCCTGTTTGTCCAATATAACTCGAGCGTATACAACATATTACCTTTTTAGTATAGACTCCTGAATTTTTTTTTTTATGAATTTTACAAATAGTAACTAATATTTTAGCTAAAAAACTGTATGAGAGGTGAGTATTAAGTTGGAAAAATTTCTTAAAAGACAACGTTACAAGTAGTATTCAGAACTAATAATACTCCTTCAAAATACATTAAAAACAATAAGAACAAAATTCGATGGAGAAGCAAAAGAGATTTCCATTTCTTTTATCTTAGATGTTTAGCGATAACCTAATCATATTCATTTGTTCCTTACATTCTTTGGATTTTTTCCACCTTCGTATTTATTATTCTTACTATTATTGCTATTACTGTTATTACTTTGTTTAGATGTAAACTCATGTTCGCTAAGCTCTTGTTTTCAATCAGGCTTGATAGAGTTGAACTTCCATATTTCCTGTATTAGCATACCAATCAAACCCCTTCTCATTCTTTCGTCTTTCCGATATGCTGGAAACCCCTTCTAATGGCACAGTCAGACGTACAAGATCGTCTCTAGTCCTCACTCTCATTCATATATGTTAAGAACATAACCTTCCCATGTCTTCCAGTTCATCATGTCTCGTATATATATGGATTTTTCATATATGATAGTTAGTTATAGATAGTTTTCAGACTTTTCATCATCATTTACATTACTTTACTACTACATATGTGTTATAACATTAGCGCATATTTTCTTTCTAATGATATAAATACTTACAATTTAACACATTCCAAAGTAATATGCCTTGCATTTCCTACCACCGCATAGTATGGAAAAGTATCATCTGCTTTTTTGATTAGTTAAATTTCTGAGATGCTCATGGCCTGTTAGAAATTGCGTTAAATAATAATCGGTATTCCTAGATTTGCAATTAATCCAAGTTTTGCATTCACTTTCAATTTAGCACATTCAAAATGCATATGCCTCGCATTACCTGGTCCTGCGCAGTATGTGGAAACATCTGGTACTAGAGTACTAGAGTTCCATAAAGTAGAATGCAATTTGCGATTTCTCTGACTACAAGTCTTTTGGCCCAACCGGGACGATGTTTAGCATTCTCTTCCCTAATGAAACTACTTTTCCTTTTACTTTATCACATATACACTTTACAAGTTCCGTGAACCTTAGCTTTGTATCCAGCATGATATCCAAGTATTTCAATTTCCTCCTAGGTGTATCTCAGTACCTAATGTGAATTTTTCATGCTCTTTTTTTGTAGGGCTTTTAAGAAATATTTCTTATCTCTTATGTGGTGCCAATTTAAAGTTGAAATTGAATGCATTATTTCTTTCTGGATATTCTGATTCGTTCTAGAATTTGCATTTGCTGTGTGCAAATGTAACTTGTCCTTAATCCATATTTTTTCGGTCGATAAGCCCCTTTTCCATTTTATTTCATTTTCCAGTCGTTGTTTACTCATTAGCTCGCTTAATTTCTCTAGCATATCGATTATACATACAACAGGACGATAGTCATAAGCAGTTTCTTTTATTTTCTAAATGAAACTAGCTATCTTCCAGTGTGACGGAAACTACATTTTAATAGGTTATTGAGGAGACCATGGACGATAAAAGGACATTCTATAAAAGCTTACATCTAGGCAACTAAATCTGATAGAGCGTCAGGTCCTTGGACTCTTCCCAGTTTCATTTCATATACTGAGTCTTCCATTTCAGATTATTATTATAAAATTCAAACTGTCATTCGGTATGCAAAGAACATTTAATTAGTTTCATATGGAGAATAAATTTTAATATTTGTTGCTTTGTTAAGTATTGTATTCAAAGTCTATAAAAATAGTTAAAATATTAACTACGGCATAAATTAAAAAGCAATAAAAGTGTAAGATATTTATACAGTAATTGATATTAATAGTGTATGTAAAATTGAAGTAATAATATGTAAATGTATGTACGTACCTTGTACACGCGTGTATAAAAATAGTTCATTTTTCATAAAAACACATTAATAGTTCATATACCAAACAGAAAAAAAAAGCAAATAAAAACTAATCGTTTGCAGATATTGATTTTCCAATTTTAATAAGAAAACAAATATAAAAATTGTTTTTAATATCATTTATAAATTATTATTCCATCATACTTGTTAACGTGGTTCGAAGAGATATAATTGATAAATTGGATTATAGTCTTTGTGCATTCATTTGAAATTATTCAAAAAAATATTTGTGTTTAATAATTATCTTCGTTTAATGTTTCAAATGTGCATTAATTGTCAATTATTTTGTTGCTAGAAGAAATGGGCGTATATGATACAAAAATAGGTATAACAACTTGTTCCCGTAGTTATTTTTGGATTACAATGTAGTCGCTCTGAAATTATCCAATGGCGAATATAAATAATATATATATATATAAATAATCTGGGCCCCATACAAGTTTGATGACTCACCAGAAGCTGTACAGCTTGGATGAAATATGCTACCGAACCCACCATATTCATCAGAACTGACAGTCTCTGATAACCATTTCTTTCGATCTTTAACGAATTCTTTATATGGAAAAACATTTAATTCCAGTGAGGACGTGAAAAATCATTTGCTTCAATCTCAGCTTATATAAGCTCAGTACATAGAAAGGGAAACAAAAGGATTGTAAAAATTACAGAGGAATTATTGCCATAGCTTTCACAGATAGACTGAATGGTAGAATTTTACGCGATAGGTTAGAAAGCCAGTACGAAGACTTGAAGGACCTGGATAGATTCAGATCAGGAAGATCGCGTATCGACAACTTGTTTTGCATCAAACATATAATGGAGAAGACAATAGCATATGGAAGCCAGTTACATCTGGTTTTTGTTGATTTAAGAAAAGCATACGACACTGTCCCACTAAAGAAACTGTAGGATTCTTTGAAAGAAAACGACATACATCCCCGATACATCAACGCGGTGAAAACTGAGAAAAAAGGAAACATCAGCTGTATTAAGACAATGGTATGGTATGTCTTCCACACTTTTCAAGATTTATATCGGCTCTGAAATACTGGTTCAAAAAATGCAAACAAAGGCAGTCCAAATAGGAGAAGGCAACCTTACTACCTTATTATTTACGTCTAGGTTGTTCTGGTGGAAGATACTGAAGATGTGACAGATATGAATAAAAAACTGGTGGAGAAATTTAAAAAATGGAATCTAGAAATTAACATGTAAAAAACTAAATATGTAACAATAGAATGCATAGGAAAAGACTTAGACATTGACGGTAAAATAATTAAAAACACTTAGTAATATAAATATATTGGAGTTACCTTAAGAGACTATGAAAAAGATAAAAGGAACATATTGCAAAATGTGGGAAAAAGAAGAGGAAGTACGAATCAGTTAAACACAAACGAAGATATTCAGAAGATACCAAAAACAATACATAATCAAAACAATACTGGAGAGCACATACATACACCTCAGAAGTTCCTGTAAGAAGGAACATGCAAAAGCGAATAAATGCAGTGGAAAACGCCTATTGGCGAAGCTCTAGGGTCACATTAGAAGATCAAATAAGAACGGACAGAATCAAACAAGTAGTGAATGTAGAAAAAACACAGATAATATAGAGAAAAAACAGCTCTACAGATACGAATGACTGAAGATGATTACCGACTCAAACCTTGCAATGGATCCAAAGAGAAGAAGGAAAAAAGGTAGACCAAAGAAGTCGTGGTATAAAAGAAACCACATAATTATAGACAAAAGAAGCATTGAAGAAGAGTCGTGGAGAGACAAAAAACAGTGGCGTTTGAATTGCGGTAAACGGCCCAAGCTGTAAAAAGATGCGATATATGCAAATTCCGAAGCGTTCTTATTACGGATCTTGTACCTGCTATTTTATAGTTTAGCTAATTACCATACGTTAGGGGTGCGTAGTATCTAGCGTAGATTCACCGCCAAGTGACTTGGTTCCAATTGTACATATTAGAATTTGGTCACAGAGTGAAATGTACCAAAACTTTTTCGTCAAGTCAAGAATATTTAACAAACGTTATTTTAAATACTAACAGCTTTCATATTACTATTATAGTTTATTAATGTTCCCAAATGGAAAAAAATACGAAAGAAATACGAAATACGAAATAAATGTAAAATGAAACGTATGTTAAATTTACAATACTATAATTTTTGCTAATTTTGAAATTAAATGAGTAAGAAATTATTGCGTTTTGTATTATATTTCATGACAAAACAAAACGATTTAAATATTTGCTTGCAAAATAAAACGAAACATATACATATGAAACGTAGCAAAGGATCCAAGCGTTTCCAAAAAATTAACATTTTTCAAAACATTGCTGTCTTACTCGGATATATCTGCAGAACACCTTCCGGAACTAGCAAAAATGTTGAAGGAAAAGATGTAAAAATATAATATTCAATGAATATGTATGTAGGTGAAAATTATATTATTTTCTGCTACTCCATCGTTAATTAAATACACAGAAATTAATTAAAAATTTCTGCGCTGGAGAAGGACTCGAACCTCTATCTGCCGTTTTCTAGACGACTGCTTTACCAATTAAGCCACCAGGCAGTGTAACTTCGAGTCCTTTAACACGCCATAAATCGTATTATGGAATAGATCTAATAATACGATTTATGGCGTGTTAAAGGACTCGAAGTTACACTGCCTGGTGGCTTAATTGGTAAAGCAGTCATCTAGAAAACTGCAGATAGAGGTTCGAGTCCTTCTCCAGCGCAGAAATTTTTAATTAATTTCTGTGTATTTAATTAACGATGGAGTAGCAGAAAATAATATAATAATATAATTTCCCATCGTGAAACTAATTACATATTTATATATAATTATGACATGTATGAAGGTGTCTTGGATTCTTTAATAGAAGAATGTTCTGAAAGATTTTCAGATTTTGATGAGCATATTCTTACTATGGAACTGGTATTTGAGCCACATTTAGTAGATATAGTATCTTAGGTTCCTATGGAAGTACAAATGGAGTTATTTGAGTTAGGGAAAGACACTATCCTCGAGTTAGGAGAAGACAGAATCCTCGAATCACTTTTTGACACTAAAAATAATCCCATAAAAATGTAGAAAGACGTTGTTGAATATCCATGCCTACGAAATAATGCAAATTTCCTTTCCTACTTTGGAAATACTTACTGCTATGAGTCAACATTTTCTCAAATGCTCAAAATGCTGCCCTTTACGAAGGTTTATTCACATATCCAATTACTTTCAAGAAAGAAATAAGTGCAGATAACCCACTAAATTAAACTTGAGATACTACTTATCTATTTTCTATTATATTTTTTTTAATGTAATAAATTTATTTAAAAATACTTTTACTGTATTATTATTATTTGAAAATGTATTTAAATATATAATTGTTTAATAGAATTTATGCGACCTCCTTTTTTTTGCCTAATTTAAATGTGATCTCTAATGGTAAAAAACCTCTTCACCTGTGGTCTATGTGTTTATCTTTCCAGAAGAATACCACACTATTCACCATAACTGAGACCTAAGCAAATTTAATTGGCAGATGCTGTAATATAACAGACATAAAAAGTAAAATAAAGTTTTATTTTCATAGAATCGGTTTTATTTTTGTTCTAATGTTATAGAAAATGTAGAATATTGATTTTGCTGAATTGGAACATATTTGTCAATATTTTATGTATATTCCTGTCATATACGTACATATATATGCATGTGTGTGGGTGGTCCCGGAAGTACCCGACCCAACACAGAAAACACAAAAATTTTGGAATGAAATATATTTATTTTTCGACATAATCTCCTTTCAGCTTTATACATTTTTCCCTTTTTATTATAATTATTGCTCCTCAAAATAGCCATTAACTGCCGATATCACTTCTTCATCCTTGGAAAATTTTTGACTACTGAGCCATTTTTTCAAGTTTGGGAACAAAAAATAATCCGAGGGCGCTAAATCTGGCGAATAGGGTACATGAAGTAGCAATTTAAACTTTAATTCATTAATTTTTTTGTGAGCTGGTGCATTGTCTTGATGAAGCAACACCTTCTTCTTAGTCAAATGCGGCCGTTTTTGCTTGATTTCTTCGCTCAAACGTTGCAAAAAGTTCGCATAATACTCGCCCTTGATAGTTTTTCCTTTTTTAAGATAGTCAATGAAAATTATTCCACGCGCATCCCAAAAAAACCGATGCCATGACCTTTTCTACAAATGAAACGGTCTTCGCCTTCTTTGGAGCCGGTTCTCCCTTTTGGGTACAGTGTTTTGATTGTTCTTTTGTCTCGGGTGTGAAGTATGTACCCATGTTTCATCCATGGCTATGAAACGGAGCAAAAATTCTGCTTTGTTGAAACTTCGCTAAACACTCAATTGAAACAACTTCACGACACTGTTTTTGCTCAAGTATGAGCAAACACGGCACCCATTTTGCACACAGCTTTCCATGTCCAAATTTTCAGATAATATGCGATGTACATGAAATGCCTACTATGTCTGCTAGCTCGCGCACTTTTAGTCGACGATTATTCCTGTACTGCTTTGTGTTCTTCCTCATTTCTGGAGTCGTCACCTCATTTGGTCGACCACTGCGATGCTCGTCTTGGCAGTTTGTACGGTTTCGTTTAAATTCTGCTACCCAATATTTCACTGTTGTAAACGAAGGAGCAGACTCACCCAGAGTAGAATCCAGTTCAACTTTTATATCGGTTGGGTTGAGGCATTTCAAAAAAAAATATTGTATCACGTAACGATGACCAATTTTCTCCATTTTTACAAAATCACTGTAAACGTTCACTATTAATAGCTGCCAAACAAATACTAAACGACGTGGGTTCTTCAAACTTGAAACATGTGCTTTATAGATTGTGTACTTTCTAATACAGTGATATTTTTCAAACATCTACCGCCATCTCTAAGACAGGCCGGGTACTTATGAGACCACCCTCGTATGTATTTAAAATATACTATTCACTATAACTGAGACCTAAGCTAATTTAATTGCTAGATACTGTAATACAACAAACATAAAATGTAAAATAAAGTTTTATTTTCATAGAATCGGATTTATTTTTCTTCTAATGTTATAGAAAATGTTGAATATTGATTTTGCTGAATTGAAGCATATTTGTCAATATTTTGTGCATATTTTTGTCATATATGTACATATATATCTATGTGTGTTTTGCTGATTTTAACATGTATATAATAGCATATTATAATGCGTTAAGGTATGACATTTAAACATACACTAATTGATACACCATCTTCTTTATAAACCATTATATAAATTTTAAATAATGCATCGTAAAGATTATTTAAGCTTTCTAACAATAACCAATCGATGTTTAAAAGAGTATGTCGTAAATAATTATGTAGAAATGCAATTAAAATTCGTCGCAATAAAAAGACGTCGCAGTTTGCAAGCACAAGTATCGTAAGCTATTTGTGTAATTAGCCCTTCCAGCTATATAATATAATCAAACAAAATGATGACGGCATTCATTGTGGAAATAAAGTAATTTCCACATACATCTCGAATAGATACTATCATCGTGTGGTATTTTGAACATAATGTGTAGCATAACAACATTCATTTTATTCCAGGAGGGCTTTACGGAGCCGCCGAGCGTGTCTTCGATAAGTCGTCACCTGCGAGGTGGATCGAGGCGTGAGGATCCCGAAGGGAAAAAGGATTATTCCATAGATGGAATCCTTGGAGGTAAGCTATTTTTAGAACATTTATGATTCTTGAGCTCTAATAATGTATACCGAAGTGTTATCGTTCTATAAGACATTAATCAATATTGCGAAAGGTTGTCGTCGTTTACTAGCGTTTTGATACTAAAAATATATTTTATTAACTTTAATAAAATTATAGCACAATCGTTAAACTAACAAAATTTAAATAAAGAAGAGGAATGGCTGTATTAAAACTAAAATCACTAAAATATAAACGTTTAAAGCTGGATTCTTACAGCGTATGTATGTATAACAAATTTTATTATTATAAGAAATGTCAATGCTTTTAATTGTACTTTTACATATTAAACGCAAACTAAAACAGAATAGGTCTAAAACAAAGCAGACGGAAGAAATTATACATCTTTTATTATCGTGCTGCAATATTTCAGATTATGTTAGTGCACACGGTTACATAGTCATCAAACTAACTCTTCTTCTTCCTTAATTCTGTTTGCCCGTTACGCGATATTAATTCAGGTTTTTTGTTAAACAAAAGATAATGGCCTTATCGAGCTTACTCGTAATTTCCCGCGACCTGGAATATCATCTATGTACTTTGTTGTTTTATATCCACTTTTTTTGGCCTCTTTAAATGCGTACAGAGGAATACATTTTAACAAACAAGAACGTGTACTTCACAGAAGCATCAAGACTCAACTAATACCTACACGACGTATTAGAAGTAAGATCCCTCTACCTGACTGTTAATTCTAGTTTTTGATAATTCAGGTTTTTGTTAAACAGCATTCTCCCGCGACCTGGAATATCATCTATGGATTTTGTTGTTTTATATCCCCTTTTTTGGCCTCTTTAAGTGCGCGCAGGATAATACACTTTAACAAACAAGGACATCTACCTCACAGAAGAATCAAGAGTCAACTAATACTTACACGACGTATTAGAAGTAAAATCCCTCTACCTGACTATTAATTCAGGCTTTTGTTAAACAAAGATAATGGCCTTATCGTGTTTACTCGCATTCTCCCGCGATCTGGAATATTATCTATGGACTTTGTTGTTTTATATCCCCCCTTTTTTTGGCCTCTTTAAATGCGTGCAGAAGAATACAAACAAAAACGTCTACCTCGCAGAAGAATCAATACTCAACTAATACTTACACGACGTATTAGAAGTAAAATCCCTCTACCTGACTATTAATTCAGGCTTTTGTTAAACAAAGATAATGGCCTTATCGTGTTTACTCGCATTCTCCCGCGATCTGGAATATTATCTATGGACTTTGTTGTTTTATATCCCCCTTTTTTGGCCTCTTTAAATACGTGCAGAAGAATACAAACAAAAACGTCTACCTCGCAGAAGAATCAAGACTCAGCTAATACTTACACGACGTATTAGAAGTAAGAACCCTCTACCTGACTGTATTATCATCATCAGCATCATTACACCCCTCTACCTCTCCCCTATCCTTCCATTAACAAGAAATTAGCAGCTCGTAATTTTTGTACAGACTGTATATGTATGTCTTGTATTTAGCGACTCTGCACTCACAATTGTGAACATATCCCTTCAGCACCCAGCTGGCTGTATTTAAAACATTTAGTATGCTAATTAAATCTGAAATGCTGTAATTACCAGCATATATAATTATCAAATGTGACATAGGTTCCATATTATACTGTTCATTGGCATCTACCTTTTTGTGTTTTAATAAGCTACATATATTTGTATTATAAAATATGTTCTTTCTTTCGAAATTTTAGCTTGAAAAATGTTTTAAGTACAATAATGAATTAAAACCTTAAAATAGTTCAAGATTATGGTTATGCATGTCGGTAATTTAGAAGTTCATTCATGTCGTGTTTATATTCATTTTCATATATTATTGTATGTAGTTTATTGGCTATACCTACTTGGAGTATGTACAATTCTGGGAGTTTTTTGGCAATATTTTAGTTTCGTTTATTGGTTTACTTAGGATGTTTTTCTTTGTATTTTTCTTGATTGCTTCCATTTTTAAAGTATGTTATAGTATAACAGAATAAAAAAATAATCTGACGTAATAACTCAATGTACGAATATTGGTTCACTCGCCAGTAGCGGAGATGTATGTTACGTGTATTCGCAACAACTTATATCACGTTTATATCAATGATGCAAAACATTACACCACTGATACAGGAAATATCTTTCCCAACGTAATTGGTACATCACATGTAGTGCCCGTGTTTATTACCAGGGTTCCTTTCTCTATTCTATTTTACTCTAGAAACAGGTGGGACAATAAGTATCACCCTATTGGAAAGTGCTGCTATTTTTGCAAATGGCATCGTATGTCAGTTTGGTTTTGACATTCGTGAAATAGAGACGTGCGAAATTTATAGTGAATAACAATGAATCGATGTACGCCTCAAGAACGTGTGATAGTTGTGACAATATTTGCGCGCAATAATTCGTCAGTGGTGATAACACAACGTGAATAAGCAAAATTCTCGGTTCTGGGGGATGTAAAATCCACAGACAATTCATGAAGCAACATTACACCCTCTCAAAGTTACCGTGTGATGTGCACTTACGTCAGAAAAAATGATTCGACCTTATTTGTTCATAGGAGCCCACGGTAACGCTATTACGGTGAATGGCGATCACTATAAAGCCATGCTGACTGAATTTTTCTTATCGGAAGTTGACGATCTGCATTTGGAGGACATACATATGTTTCCAATAGTACGGGGTCACTTGTCATACTGCACGCAACACAATGCGTATTTTGAAAGATGCTTTCCCAGAGCGTGTAATCTCGCGTTTCGGTGATTCGGCTTGGCCAGCAAGATCTCCCGGTTTGATTGCTCCGGACTTCTTCCTCTGGGGATATTTGAAGCCGTTGGTGTACTCGAACAAGCCCCGCATCTTGGAAGACTTAAAGAACAACATTCGAGCCGAATGACAACGCAACACCACAAATGCTGCGAACAGTTATGCAAAAGAACCAAAATTTGTATGAACGCCGGCGGCGGCCATTTTTTGGACATAATTTTCCACAATTAATTGAAACAAAATTTATAAGTCCAAATAAACATAATCAGTTAAAGCTATCTGCTTCTGGGTTTCCGGGCTGGAACTGCGTCACTAGTATATCTGCCGACGTTTCGTACCCATTTGTATGAGACATCAGTTTCAGTGCAGTAGTTCAGCCCTGAAGATGTCCCATACAAATGGGTACGAAACGTCGGCAGATATACTAGTGACGCGGTTCCAGCCCGGAAACCCAGAAGCAGATAGCATGGACCACGACCGCTGAAGTCTACGTACCAAATAATCAGTTAAAAACCGAATGGGTTTTCACTTTAAACAAAAGTTATAGCGAAAGAAAATCGGATGATGCTTTTTGCCACACCCTGTACTATTTTGTTTTTGAGTTCATATTGGGTTTTTATTATATTATTAATTACGCTTCCAATACACTTGTATTCTTTTTTGTGATACCATGTTATGGATCTGACATAAAGATGACAGAACGCACTAATAAAAGCTAGGGAATGTAGTTGTGTATCTATTGTCAGGTACTCACCAAAGTTTCAGCCATTTTGGACGCACAGTTGTTATTTGACAATCGTTTGAGTGAGGCGATGTGAGTGTTCTTACGAAAATGGAAAAAATCGAGTATCGAGTTGTCATTAAATATTTGTTTTTGAAAGGCAATACGCCTACGCAAATCAAAGATGAGTTGGACTCTGTGTACGTGGACTCTGCATCATCATTTACCACAGTGAAATTTTGGACAGCAGAATTTAAACCTGGCCGTAAGAACTTGGAAGACGATGAACGTTCGGGCGTCCAAAAACTGCAACTACTGATGAAAACATCGCTAAAGTTCACCAATTGTTGCTAGACGATTGTCGAATTAAAGTGAGAGAGATAGCAAAGGCTATGAGTATGTCCAAAGAACGTGTTTGTCACATGTTAAATCAAGAGTTATGCATGAGAAAACAGTCCGCGCGTTGGGTGCCGAATTTGCTAATGTTAGACGAAAAACGTATTCGAATGAACATTTTCAACGCTCCGTTGGTGCAGTTTAGGCGCAATAAATCCGAGTTTTGGCGCCGATTAATTACTGTAGATGAAACTTGGATACACCATTATACGCCCGAAACAAAAATACAGTCAAAACAGTGGACTGCAAATGAGGAACCGGCTCCAAAAAAAGCAAAAACTATTTTTTTGGCTGGGAAAGTGATGGCGACTGTTTTTTAGGTTAGTCATGGAACTATCTTAATGGATCATCTTCAGAAAGGAAAAATTATTACAGGAGCATACTAGGTATCATTACTTGACAAGCTGAAGGCAGAAATTGTGGAAAAACGGCGACATTTGGAGAAAAAGAAGATACTGTTTCACCAAGACAATGAGCCGTCTCACACCATCGCAAAAATCCACGAATTACGGTTTGAACTGTTTGACAAGCGACTTCTTTTTGTTCCCTCATCTAAAAATTGCGCTCGGAGGACAGAGATTTTCGTCAAATGAGAAGGCAATCACCTTCGTGAACAATTATTTTGCAGAGAAAAAAGCCGAGTACTATTTGGACGGGTTAAAGAAATGGGAGCATCGCTAGGAGAAGTGTGTAGAGTTACAAGGAGACTATGTAGAAAAATAAATATAAATTTTAAGAAAAAATTTCTTGTATCATCATTTGATCGGAAACTTTTCACACCACCCTCGTATTATTAATTTTAATGCTTTCGTTTTCTCTATTGTTAGGTTCTTGTTAGTTTCTGTGTCTATTTTTAATCAGCCAAAAAAGTGAAAAAGAAATAAATCTCAATTTATATGTTAATTCCTATATATCAATAAATAGAGCGTCGGTCATTAATGCATTTAACGTTTATGAATCTTCAAAGCTTGAAAATAAAGAGTTTATACATGTATCCATCTTAAACTAATCTACCCTATGTAAAAATTAAGCCACTTATCCTATCGAATTTATTTGCTTCTCGATCGTGAGCAGTGCTGTCATTTTCGGCTTTCTTAAACCTGAATATTACAACAACGTATTCTTTTACAGTTAATTTATTGTACAACTGGTATCTTACCAAAAAATCTGTTCGGCCTAACTACTTCACAACGGCATTGTTGGAAATGTAAAGCCGATAGGATACATGAATGAATGAAAAGGGTACCTTTAAAAAAATTCAGGGTGGTATAATTTGGGGGGCCGCGCGGTCTACCACAGTCAGTCAAGGTGAGTGTGAGGAGGCGTTACGCACAGTCCGTCACTTCCTTCAAAAGAGTTTCTCTGAGAATGCGCCTATATTTCTACGGTTTACATCCATACATTTCACAATATAACCTGACATTTATGTCTCGGACCACAACATCTATTTTTGTGGAGATTTTGAGGGAGCCCATTTCAAACTTTACAGCACTCACATTTCAGAATTTGAAGTCTCGGCGCACTTTTAATAACAATAAATCCCTACGTTTGGACGTTATATCGATTTCTATACGCACCTGAAACTAATAAATTTATTTTCGGAATTCGGCTATTTAATATGTTCGAAACTATTTTGTTTCTTATTGCATAAAGCGAACTCTTTCATTTCCAGGTTTTAAGTTTAACGGTATTAATTTCGAACGATAAATAGATTATCCCTTTTTTCACTCTTATTATTACAACTATCGGGGATATGCTTCATTTTAAACTTCCAATGCTTGTATAATATACGAGTGTTTCAAATTAAGCAAGATTTTATTTATAGAGGAAATTTGCACAATGTAACAACAAAAAACTATATTATTTTTCGATATAGTCTTCGTATGATTAGAGCAGATTGGTTTGCTTGAGATAGTCATAAAGCTTATTTCACTGCGACCTTTTCAGATCTACAAGGATGGTTCGATAATTACGCGGCCTAACGCATAGATTTCTTTAACATTCACAACCTGTATTATGCCCATTATGACAGTACAAAGTTATCTGTCAATTGGTCTGTGTTTGATGCATCACGATGAACGTTTCGTGAAATGGAAAAATGGGTTACGGGCAGTCAAATGAAGTACGAGGGTGGTCCCAGAAGCACCCGACCCAACAAAGAAAACGCAAAAATTTTGTAAAGAAATATATTTATTTTTCAACATAATCTCTTTTCAGCTATATACACCTTTCCCAGCGACGTTCAATAAGTTCGATACCCTTTTTATAATAAGAACTGTCTTGCTCCTCAAAATAACCATTAACTGCCGACATGCTTCTTCGTCGTTGGAAAATGTTTGACCGCTTAACCATTTTTTCAAGTTTTGGAACAGAAAGTAAGCCGAGGGGGCTAAATCTGGCGAATAGGGTGCATGAGGTAGCAATTTAAACGTTAATTCATTAATTTTGGGCATTGCAATAACGGATTTGTGAGCCGGTACATTGTCTTGATGAAACAACACTCTCTTCTTAGCCAAATGTGGCCGTTTTTGCTTGATTTCTTCACTCAAACGTTGCAATACGTTCGCATAATACTCGCCATGGATAGTTTTTAATTTTTCAAGAAAGTCAATGAAAATTATTGCGCGCATCGCAAGAAATTGATGCCATGACCTAGCCTGCAGACGAATCAGTCTTCGCCTTCATTGGTGCCGGTTCTCCCTTTTGAGTCCACTGTTTTGATTGTTATTTTGTCTCGTGTGTTAAGTAATGGACCCATATTTCATCCATGGTTATGAAACCGTGCAAAAATTCTGCTTTGTTCATCTTCACGACACCGTTTTTGCTCGAGTGTGAGCAAACGCGGCACACAGCTTTATCGTGTCCTAATTTTCAGATAATATGCGATATACCGCACTTTTTGAAACGCCTACTATGTCTGCTAGCTCGCGCAGTTTCATATACCGATTTGTGGATTTTCTTCACCATTTCTGGAGTCGTCACCTCATTTGGTCGACCACTGCGATGCTCGTCTTGACAGCTCGTAGTCTATGTTCTAGCTGAATACAAATTTGACGATGAATATACGGTGGTGTACCCGATACGATGTTCGTACACAAACAAGCAACAGCAACCAACTGGACTTGCCTGGGGTAGATGCGATTCGAATGATACTGTGGTGATCGCATCGCATATGTTTGAAATTCAAACAAATTTATTTTTACTCGTACTTTCCGTACCTGTCATAGAGTGGAAATTGTGAAATCTTTTATTATAGAAGTTTACAAGCGTCATTCTTTGTGACATGAAAGAAATACCCGCTATAAGGACAGATTATCGACTGAAAAACAATGGAAATATGTTTCTAGAAATGAATATGGAAACGGATTTTTAAATATTGAGAAAAAAGATCTTGCATTTATAGAGGCCAAGAAAGATAATCGTAGTGAATTCCCTTTTCTTCAATCACTATTGTCCTGCATACAGCTCTTTAAATCCTTTGAGTCATTTTTCAAACCTAACTTTAGCTAATTCTGTACATTCCTACAATGACAATTATTCACCAAATTTAATTTAAAGAAATGATTCGTTATCTTTAAATACAATTCAACCCAAAAATACGCATTCAAATCATTCCAGTCTACAAAAACATAACTTGCCAGCGTTGCTCCATCATTTCTAGTAAAACCTAAGATAATCTCAACAGTACTCAAGCACAAATTAAAACAACTCAACCCTTTTCCCCATCAGCGAACAGCACGGAGTAATATTGATGATATATTAAGTATCATATTTCTTTTCTAAAATTAAATACAGTTTTTCTATTAAATGTTTAGTTTTATTACTTAGTAGATAAATCCATCTTATACTGATATAGGTTTCAGAAAGTTATAGTGCAATGATAAATATCATCGCGAATTGCTTTCGTTATGTAATTGAATGTGGAGGTAGTCATTCTTGGGTCTGTTCTAGGTTGGAAGTAATAATAATGCAATTCCCCAAAGTGTTATCGATCTCTATAAATGATGAGCATGTTCTTCTTCTTTTTTGTTTTTTAAAAAGCTTAGACGAGGGTAGCCGTTTATATTTCAGGAACTGGCAACACTGTTAGTGTTGCCTCCGATCTGATGATTGCATCGTAAATTTTGTCATTTTTGAAAATATATTTACCTGGATAGTTTTATTATCCGGTCGCTATTTCTATAGTTGACAGTAACTTGAAAATTTTATGTTAGCGAAAAATTGGAATTAACTTGCGAACATTTTCGTGCAATTATTTTTCATAACTTTCGGCGTGGATTATCTCAACAAGAATGCATCGACGAGCTGAATTGTTATGGTGATGAAGCACCATCGGAAGCTACAGTCTATCGTCAGTATTTCAAACACAAAATTGTTGTGTCGGAAAACATTAATGCAGTGTGTGAACTGATAATGCAAAACCGTCATGTGACATAGCGTGAGATCGAGGTATCTCGAAGTATTAGTAACACTAACATGCATAAGATCCCGCATGAACATTTAGCGGTTAAGAAGCTATGTTGACATTGGGTACCACATAATTCGACAGTTCAAAAAAGGACTCGTGTCGATTGGTGCCAAGAAATTCACAAAAAAATACAATGGCGGTGCTTCAAAGAACATTTATAAAGTCGTCACGGGTGATGAATCTTGGATCTATTCGTGTGAGCGCGATAGTAAACAGCAGTCGACTTTGTGTGTATTCCAAGATGAGCCAAAACGAACAAAAGTTGTTCGTGCTCGAAGCACATCAAAACAAGTGGCCGCGTGTTTTTTCGGAAAAACCGGTCACGTTTCAACCGTACCTTTAGAGAGTTGTAGAACGGTCAATTTCGAACGGTACAGGACTATTTATTTGCCAAAAGTTTTTAAGAAATAAGGAAAACAAACCGAAAACGACAGATCATTCTCAATAATGCCAATGCGAGCTCTCACAGGTCGTTTCAAACGATTGAATATTTGACCGGGCAAAACATTGAATTGATGAGCCATCCGCCGTATAGCCTTGATCTAGCACCCTGTGATTTCTTTTTGTTCCAACACGTGAAGAATAAACTTCGTGGTCAACGGTTTTCTATACCGGAAGGGCCAGTTGAGGCATTAAAAACTCATATTTTGGAGATACCGCCTTCACAGGGGCAGCAATAGTTTTCGGATTGGTTTAAACGAATGCAAAAGTGCATTGACTTTCAAGGAGAATATTTTGAAAAGCAATAAAACTATTTTCAATAATATACCCTATGATTCCTTTTTGGTCCCACACGTGAAGAATAAATTTCGTGGTCAACGGTTTTCTACGCCGGAAGTGCATTGATTTTCAAAGAGAAATTTTGAAAAGCAATAAAACTATTTTCGATAATAAAAATTTTTTTTGTTTGCTATTCCCATAATATAAACGGCTACCCTCGTATTTCAAGATAGTATTTTCAGCTAAAAACACTGCGTTGCATTCCTGTCAGTTACATATTTGTTAATGAAAAAAGTAGTTGATTGTTGGGGTCGTTACTTTGTGAAATTTCATTGCACTAAAAAAAATAAAACACTCAGGAATAAATGAACCACTTGTCTAAATTTCACACTATATTATATGCATTGGTCGATAATGTCCGAAACAGACGAAACTAGTTCCATTTAATATATAATATAGTGTGAAATTTAGACAGTGTTTTATTTATTTCTTAGTTAATGAATCACTTTACACTGCGTTGCTATTGTCGGATTCAGTTTGGGCCGAAACGAATTCACCGTAATTATATATATGCGATGCGTTTGATACGCACTGCACACAACCGTATTTAGCTAGGACAAGGCCTTAAAGTCCGCTCCTTCGCTTTCAATGGTTGAAAAATGGGCTTCCGAATTTAAATGCATATCATAGCCAGAGCACACATGCTCTGGACATGATTGAAAAAGTCAACCGTATCGTATTGGATGACCGTCGAGTAACAGTACACGAGATTGTAGATATAGTGTGGTATCTCAAGTGTTAGTATGCACAGAATTTTAACTAAAGAACTGGATATAAAATTCTCGGCGAGTTATGTGCCACAGTTGCTCATTCCAGAACAAAAATTAAATCAATTGAATACTTGTCGCAATCGTTTTGGGCGTTTTCACTGCAATTTGGATTTCTAGCGTCGTTTCATTACTGTCAATGAAATATTACACTCCTAAAATCAAAGAATTGTTGAAACACTGCACATACATTATCTACGGTCAAAGACGGCAAAAATGGTTTTATCAATTGAAGAGGTTATGGCAACCCTTGTAGAATAAATGGCGAGTATTAATGCCAATTTGTTCCAATAATTGAGCGAGCAAATCGAAGATAAATGGCTTTATTTGATAAAGAAGAAAGTGCTTTTTCATCAGGATAACGCACCTGCCTACAAGTCTACGATTGTCGTGGCCAAAATTCACGAATTGGAATTTGAAATAAAACTTCATTCGCCCAATTCCCTAATTTGGCTCCCAGAGAGATTTATCTATTTTCAAAATATGCAAATGTGGATAGGCTGAGAGAGATATCTGTCTAATTGCCACTGTAAATAACTACTTCAAAAACTTGGATTCATCGACCTACAATGGAGTATCACTGAAATACGTGTGTGCAAAGAGAAAATGATCCGAAAAATAAAATATTCTTCGTCCAAAAAATTTGCAATGCCTTTACTATGCCACATAGTTTTCGAACCAATTTTCGTATTGTAGTTCTCATGCCTCTTCGGAATCTTCGGGCTCTTTTGACCCTGTTTTAGGAGCTCAAGCATTCTAACCTAAAAAATTCCAGATCATTTAGCTGATAGGGTCGTTTTGGGTGACCATGGCTCACCCGCTTTCCTGGCTTGTTTTTCTCATTGACGTTGCTTACCATGCAGCTTTAAAATTTTTAACATACTTTTCTGTTTTTCACTTTTCGATTTTACTTTATCCTTTACCATACTATTTCCATAAGCTTCACGAAAAATTACAGGTTACCCGATAAGAACCTCCCTTAACGGAAGAAGACTAAATGCAAGGAAGTTGCACCTGGCGCTCGCAGGAATATATTACGCATTCTTGTGACCACGCAGCTTTCAACACGTTACCTGACATCTTAGTTTGAGTTTAGTTCGAATTCATTGAGAGTAGAAGCTTTCTAATACTTCACCAGAAGACGTCTTTACATTGTCTACATATCTGCTCCTGAATATCTCTTTTATTATTATGTTCATCATTTGAAGAAACATTTTTCCGCCTAAAAATCGTTTTAATAACAAATAAGAATCAGCGGAGATAAGATCAGGAATGTATTCTAATTAGAGAATGAGATCTCACTAAAGTATTTATGTCCATAAATGCAGCAAATTTATGCAGTGGCATGAGAACGAGTATTGCCAAGCAAGCCAGTAAAATTTTGTCCTATCTTCCGCTTAATTCTGAGTATGTATTTGGCACTCTATTCTTCACAATTTCTTTGAGAATTCCAGGAAAATATTTACAAAACTTTACTAGAAGACAAATGGGTTTTGTTCTTTAAGATTTTATTTCATTTTCTTCTTCTTTTCTTTCTTTTCTGTACGTACTTTTCATTAACTATTTGACATTCTGAAACGAAATAAGTTAACAGAACTGAGAATACAAAAATGATAGTCATGAATTTACCAAACGATAGCACAATTTTTGCTTTTTAGGGTTTTGCCCCTTTCTCTGCATGTTTCTTTAAAATTCTGTAACAAATCAACTAGCAGAACTCTTAAGGATTAAAAAAAGGTATTGTCATAACTTTTCCAATCATAGCACAATTTTTTCTTTCTTGGGCTCTGTCTCCTTTTCTGCTTGTGTAATAAAGTCAATTGGAAAAACTTTTTGACAATTTTAAAGTGTTATTGTTCAATATTTACTTCTCCCCTGTTTGAATGTAGAGTGTTTGGGTTATGAGAACGACTTGAAAATATGCAAAAGCATACAGCATCACTTTGGGATAGTTTATCTGTGATTGACAGGTAGTGTGTTACTAATAAAACACCTTTAAGTATATCAAAATGTTACATAACTACAATTGTTAGAAGTACAAATGTTGAGTGTGCTCTCAGGATGTTGGAGTACGTTTTGATTCAAAACTAAGTTACTCTCAACATATCTTTTTCATATCCTCATCCGTTTCCAAGTTTCTTGGTTTCGTTATTAGACCTTGTCGGCAATTTAGTAATACCAATTCCCTTGCGATAACTTATTACTTTTTGGAAAGAGTAAACTAAAATATGCTTGCGTGATGTGTTCTTCGCAATATACATGCCAGCAACTTTCACTTAAGAGAGTGCAGAAAAGGTTCCTAAAACACACGTCTTTTAAAGCCGATGATACTTATCTCGATTATAGTACTTACTACACTGGTTTGCTTTTGAGACACAATTTCCTATCCCTTTCCTTTAAGCGAGAACAACAGACCTTTAGGTTTGATTCGCAACTACTTAACAGTAATATTGATTATCTTGACTTATTGAGGCAGCTTCGATCTTACCCAATTAGAAGAAAAGATGAAGTCAATTTTTACATGTAACAAGAGGTAAAACCAATGTAATAATTAAATCGTATGGCAAACATTTATAACAAATTTTATTAAATTAAAATGTATTTATTTACTGCGAGTTGTTTGTAATTGTATATATGTAATATTGTATTATGTCATGAAAGTTGATTACTGCTGGACAAGTAAATAAATAAATAAGCTTTACCTAGTTATAGCACAGCTATTTATGACTTTGTCTCATTTCCCATTCGTTTCCCTCTGTCTCTGTGCTTGTGTATTTGGCCTTAATTGTTTGACGTTCCGTAATGAAATGAATTAGAAGAGCTCTTTGAGAATTCCATAAAATTACTGTCATAACTTCCGAACGACAAAATACGAGGGAGCGTTTTTATATTCGCGGAATGAGCGGGTTGTAGAGGGGTGAGTAGGCGCATTGGGGGCGTGGCCTGTGCAGCGACTCATGATCAGTATAAATACGAAGTTTCATTGTTATTAGACAGTTAGTCTTTGAGCTATCGTCAACCAAGTAACATAATCAGGAGTGAAAAGTGAAATATGGAAAAAATCGAATATCGTGCCGTTATAAAGTTCCTTACCAGGCAAGGAAAATCAGTCGCGACCATAATGAATGAGATGTCATTGGTTTACGGCAACTCTTGTCCAGGAAAAATCATGGTGTACAAGTGGCACAGTTTATTTAAACAAGGAAGGGAATCCCTTGAAGACGACCCGAGGCCGGGCAGGAGCATTGAGGTGACCACGCCAGCACTTATCCAAAAAGTTGAACAAATTGTACTCGAAGATGCTCGACTAAAGAAGAAACAACTCGCAGAAATGGTTGGAGTATCCGATACAATAATTTTTTAAATCCTACACGATCATCTCGGCATGTCTAAGGTCAGCGCAAGATGGGTGCCGAGAATGCTCACGCCGCCGCAAAAACAACAGCGCGTAGAGTGTTCGCGTGCATTTTTGGACCTCTGTAATGAAGACAAGGATGGTGTATTGAGTGGAATTGTTACTGGAGACGAAACTTGGGTTCATCATTATGAACCTGAGTCCAAACAAGACTCCATGCAGTGGCATAAAAAGGGCACAGCACCTCCCAAGAAATTTAAAGTGTCACAATCAGCTGGGAAACTCATGGCAACGGTATTTTGGGACTCGGAAGGAATATTGTTGATTGATTATAAAGATAAAGGTGTTTCTATAACCGGAGAATATTACGCTTCAATATTAGAGCGACTAAAAGAAGCCATTAAAGAGAAAAGACGGGGAAAATTGACAAAAGGTGTTCTGCTTTTGCACGACAACGCGCCCGTCCACAAGAGCCGCGTTGCGTTAGCTGCCCTGCATAAGGTGAGCTTCGAAATTGTGAATCACCCACCCTACAGCCCAGACCTGGCCCCGAGTGATTATTACCTGTTTCCGAAAATGAAAAAAGAGCTGCGGGGTAAAAAATTTACTGCCGATGATGAAGTCAAGGAGGCAGTTTCGGCGTATTTTGCAGATAAAGAGAAATCATTTTTTTATGAGGGTATAAATAAATTAATTGAAAGATGTGAAAAATGTTTCCGTCTTGCAGGTGAATATATTGAAAAAGAAAAATAATTTGGTTTTTTTATTTCCACCCCTTGTCCCCCATTCCGCGAATATAAAAACGCTCCCTCGCAGTTTACGCTTTTTTCGGGCTTCGTCTCCTTTTCCACTCGTTTCGGTCTATGTATATCTGGGTTCAATTGTTTAATAATTCCAAAAAAATATATACACAGCATTACAAAGCGACAGCACAGTTTTTGTTTCTCTACGTGTATTTGATACTAACTATTCATTTTCTGTAATAAAATAAATTGGGAGAGCCTCTTGAAAATTCCAAAACAATATTGGTATAACTTAATTGGGTGATAACACAATTTTTGCTTCCTCGAAGATGAGGTGAGCAGTCCATGCTAAAATTTTGACCCAGGAATGAAGTAATACATCTTAGTTTCATTAGTAATCAGAATTGAGTCCAAAAATTCATCTCGGCTCTAATGACAGTGCGTAAATGGAACCATAATTGCAATGTGGTATATAATACTTATCGTTATAGGCTTTTCCACAAATAAATTTTATTGGAATTGACTCGGAAATTGTCTGTTTGGATTCGCCCATCTTCGCAAGTTATAATCTGTGCGCAAAGCGACTTCATACAAATTGATCTGTATTTAGTCAGGCTTGAACTTCAAATAAATTAATACTCGAGAATCTGCTACTAAATTGAATAATTTTTCGTAGAAATATTGAATTCAAATGACCATAAGTTGAAAACGCCACAGTATTAATAATAATTGATATAGAATCAAGTGAAAATCTGACGACGACGTTTAAATCAATAAATAACGGTTTAATCGTTAGACTTGATGTTAAAGGAACATCCCCCGCTTTTTGAAGTAGCAAGAAACAACTGCATAGGGTTCAAAGTACTTGTAGTTTTAGGGGAAAGTCAATCCAAATTACTATGAAAAGCGGTAAAATCTGTCTGAAAAACTGTTACTAACACTGGCGTTACGTGTTCCCTCTTTTACTACAAATTTTGTTCTTAAATTAATATTAAGTAAGTCTATTTTTTGTGATTCTTACATTAAATTACTAAAGATTGCTAAAAGAGGTACTAGATATAAATAATAACTGGAAGTATAGAAATACATTTTCAGGCGAATATTCATATTGGATTGTTTGGCAAGTATTTTCGTTTTTTTTTCTCGCAAGAATCAATTTCATTCGGAAGATACCTGCCAATACATATTTTAAGAGTTCACATTTAAAGGCTTTCTTTGTGTGAAATGTAAGAAGTAGAAGTCTTAACAAAACGCCAGTGCCAAATCTGGTTTGCATAATTTCGTTCTAGTAATTTCGACGGCAAAGATGTATCTCGTTCTGAAAGGCCAATTGAAGCGGACGAGGACAAAATAAAGTCATTAAATTCGTGGCCGTCAACTATTAATGATTTTGTGAAAGGATTTGATTTCATACCAAAGCTAGATACAACGGGTACTAGGAAAGATTTGCAATATGACGCAACAATGAATCGTAGGAAGCTGTTTGTTGCTGCATGTTGAGACATGTTCATACGTGCATAGTAGCCGCCGCGCCATATCGATAGTATCAGTTATTCATTAGCAGTGAGAGTGTAAAATGCTTGCGAAGGCATCGTGGTCACGAAATGAGATAGGGGCAGTTTTGTGTTATTTCGCGCGTGGTTTAAACATAGAGTGCTTCGAAGAAATGACTGTTGCACTAGGTGATGTTTGTTCACATCGCACAACGATATTCAGGTGGAAAATGCTTGGCGAGGACAGGCGAGTGACCTACCAACAGATAGAGGGTACTTCAGGCCTAATTGCACCAGCAATGCATTCGATTCCGCATGACCATTTGCACGTGAAGAAACTTTGTTCTCTCTGGGTGCCGCATCGACTGACTGAAGAGCAGATGTCACGACGTGTGACTTGATGTCGGGAGATGCTAAAAAGTTTCATAATGGTAATCTCGGTATGCGAACAACATCGTGACAGCTGACGAGACCTGGCTGTACTATTACGATGTGCTAACCAAAGTTCAAAACAAAGTTTGGTTCTTTGATGATGAGGACACACCCGTAGTTGTCAGAAAATCTCGATCTCTAAAGAAAAAGAGTTTTGGACACACAGAAGATAGTGACAGCTAAATGGTGTACTTGGATCTATGAAGTACCTGCGGCAAAAATCAAACTCCCTACAACCGACATCTTGCTCCCTGCGACTGTTCCCACATGTGAAAATGAAGCTAAAAGGGAGGCAGTTTTCCAGTGATGAGAACCTTCTGCGGACTTGGGACAACGAGTGTGTTTTACTCCCTAGTGAAACTTGGCAGAACTGGTTTAAAGATTGGTTTCGGAGGATGGAGAGGTGTATTGAGTGTACAGGAAATTACTTTGAAAAAAGTAAATAAACGAAGCTGTATTGCAAAACTTTCTTTGTACCCTCTGTACTTGGATTCCACATGTTTTCAATGACAAAGATTTACTCCGCCGCATTCACATTTGTGATTTGCTGTTAAAATGTAAACAAAATGATTCATTTCTGAAGCGAGTCATAACTGGTGGTAAAAAATAAAATATTTGCAATAATGTTGAATGCAGACGATCATGGAGAAGAAATGATGAGTCGGCGGAATACCCATCAAAAAAGTGTCCTCCGGTTGATGGAATTTCAAGGAATTTGTCTTTTTGAACTTCTATTAGACATTTTCACAAATAAATTTGGAAGTGCACTGCCACCTATCGCACAAATTGAATGATTCCATGAAGCAGAAGTGGCCGGAATTGATTAAGTGAAAATTTGCAGTTTTTCACAATGATAACATCAATACACATACAAGTTTTATGACTCTCTAGACGTTATTGTAGCTCGGACGGGATGTGCTACCACCTTTATCGTATTTTAATATAATACTTCACCAGAAGACGTCTTTACATTGTCTACATATCTGCTCCTGAATATCTCTTTTATTATTATGTTCATCATTTGAAGAAACATTTTTCCGCCTAAAAATCGTTTTAATAACAAATAAGAATCAGCGGAGATAAGATCAGGACTGTATTCTAATTAGAGAATGAGATCTCACTAAAGTATTTATGTCCATAAATGCAGCAAATTTATGCAGTGGCATGAGAACGAGTATTGCCAAGCAAGCCAGTAAAATTTTGTCCTATCTTCCGCTTAATTCTGAGTATGTATTTGGCACTCTATTCTTCACATTTTCTTTGAGAATTCCAGGAAAATATTTCCAAAACTTTACTAGAAGACAAATGGGTTTTGTTCTTTAAGATTTTATTTCATTTTCTTCTTCTTTTCTTTCTTTTCTGTACGTACTTTTCATTAACTATTTGACATTCTGAAACGAAATAAGTTAACAGAACTGAGAATACAAAAATGATAGTCATGAATTTACCAAACGATAGCACAATTTTTGCTTTTTAGGGTTTTGCCCCTTTCTCTGCATGTTTCTTTAAAATTCTGTAACAAATCAACTAGCAGAACTCTTAAGGATTAAAAAAAGGTATTGTCATAACTTTTCCAATCATAGCACAATCTTTTCTTTCTTGGGCTCTGTCTCCTTTTCTGCTTGTGTAATAAAGTCAATTGGAAAAACTTTTTGACAATTTTAAAGTGTTATTGTTCAATATTTACTTCTCCCCTGTTTGAATGTAGAGTGTTTGGGTTATGAGAACGACTTGAAAATATGCAAAAGCATACAGCATCACTTTGGGATAGTTTATCTGTGATTGACAGGTAGTGTGTTACTAATAAAACACCTTTAAGTATATCAAAATGTTACATAACTACAATTGTTAGAAGTACAAATGTTGAGTGTGCTCTCAGGATGTTGGAGTACGTTTTGATTCAAAACTAAGTTACTCTCAACATATCTTTTTCATATCCTCATCCGTTTCCAAGTTTCTTGGTTTCGTTATTAGACCTTGTCGGCAATTTAGTAATACCAATTCCCTTGCGATAACTTATTACTTTTTGGAAAGAGTAAACTAAAATATGCTTGCGTGATGTGATCTTCGCAATATACATGCCAGCAACTTTCACTTAAGAGAGTGCAGAAAAGGTTCCTAAAACACACGTCTTTTAAAGCCGATGATACTTACCTCGATTATAGTACTTACTACACTGGTTTGCTTTTGAGACACAATTTCCTATCCCTTTCCTTTAAGCGAGAACAACAGACCTTTAGGTTTGATTCGCAACTACTTAACAGTAATATTGATTATCTTGACTTATTGAGGCAGCTTCGATCTTACCCAATTAGAAGAAAAGATGAAGTCAATTTTTACATGTAACAAGAGGTAAAACCAATGTAATAATTAAATCGTATGGCAAACATTTATAACAAATTTTATTAAATTAAAATGTATTTATTTACTGCGAGTTGTTTGTAATTGTATATATGTAATATTGTATTATGTCATGAAAGTTGATTACTGCTGGACAAGTAAATAAATAAATAAGCTTTACCTAGTTATAGCACAGCTATTTATGACTTTTTTAGTTTAGGACTTTGTCTCATTTCCCATTCGTTTCCCTCTGTCTCTGTGCTTGTGTATTTGGCCTTAATTGTTTGACGTTCCGTAATGAAATGAATTAGAAGAGCTCTTTGAGAATTCCATAAAATTACTGTCATAACTTCCGAACGACAAAATACGAGGGAGCGTTTTTATATTCGCGGAATGAGCGGGTTGTAGAGGGGTGAGTAGGCGCATTGGGGGCGTGGCCTGTGCAGCGACTCATGATCAGTATAAATACGAAGTTTCATTGTTATTAGACAGTTAGTCTTTGAGCTATCGTCAACCAAGTAACATAATCAGGAGTGAAAAGTGAAATATGGAAAAAATCGAATATCGTGCCGTTATAAAGTTCCTTACCAGGCAAGGAAAATCAGTCGCGACCATAATGAATGAGATGTCATTGGTTTACGGCAACTCTTGTCCAGGAAAAATCATGGTGTACAAGTGGCACAGTTTATTTAAACATGGAAGGGAATCCCTTGAAGACGACCCGAGGCCGGGCAGGAGCATTGAGGTGACCACGCCAGCACTTATCCAAAAAGTTAAACAAATTGTACTCGAAGATGCTCGACTAAAGAAGAAACAACTCGCAGAAATGGTTGGAGTATCCGATACAATAATTTTTTAAATCCTACACGATCATCTCGGCATGTCTAAGGTCAGCGCAAGATGGGTGCCGAGAATGCTCACGCCGCCGCAAAAACAACAGCGCGTAGAGTGTTCGCGTGCATTTTTGGACCTCCGTAATGAAGACAAGGATGGTGTATTGAGTGGAATTGTTACTGGAGACGAAACTTGGGTTCATCATTATGAACCTGAGTCCAAACAAGACTCCATGCAGTGGCATAAAAAGGGCACAGCACCTCCCAAGAAATTTAAAGTGTCACAATCAGCTGGGAAACTCATGGCAACGGTATTTTGGGACTCGGAAGGAATATTGTTGATTGATTATAAAGATAAAGGTGTTTCTATAACCGGAGAATATTACGCTTCAATATTAGAGCGACTAAAAGAAGCCATTAAAGAGAAAAGACGGGGAAAATTGACAAAAGGTGTTCTGCTTTTGCACGACAACGCGCCCGTCCACAAGAGCCGCGTTGCGTTAGCTGCCCTGCATAAGGTGAGCTTCGAAATTGTGAATCACCCACCCTACAGCCCAGACCTGGCCCCGAGTGATTATTACCTGTTTCCGAAAATGAAAAAAGAGCTGCGGGGTAAAAAATTTACTGCCGATGATGAAGTCAAGAGGCAGTTTCGGCGTATTTTGCAGATAAAGAGAAATCATTTTTTTATGAGGGTATAAATAAATTAATTGAAAGATGTGAAAAATGTTTCCGTCTTGCAGGTGAATATATTGAAAAAGAAAAATAATTTGGTTTTTTTATTTCCACCCCTTGTCCCCCATTCCGCGAATATAAAAACGCTCCCTCGCAGTTTACGCTTTTTTCGGGCTTCGTCTCCTTTTCCACTCGTTTCGGTCTATGTATATCTGGGTTCAATTGTTTAATAATTCCAAAAAAATATATACACAGCATTACAAAGCGACAGCACAGTTTTTGTTTCTCTACGTGTATTTGATACTAACTATTCATTTTCTGTAATAAAATAAATTGGGAGAGCCTCTTGAAAATTCCAAAACAATATTGGTATAACTTAATTGGGTGATAACACAATTTTTGCTTCCTCGAAGATGAGGTGAGCAGTCCATGCTAAAATTTTGACCCAGGAATGAAGTAATACATCTTAGTTTCATTAGTAATCAGAATTGAGTCCAAAAATTCATCTCGGCTCTAATGACAGTGCGTAAATGGAACCATAATTGCAATGTGGTATATAATACTTATCGTTATAGGCTTTTCCACAAATAAATTTTATTGGAATTGACTCGGAAATTGTCTGTTTGGATTCGCCCATCTTCGCAAGTTATAATCTGTGCGCAAAGCGACTTCATACAAATTGATCTGTATTTAGTCAGGCTTGAACTTCAAATAAATTAATACTCGAGAATCTGCTACTAAATTGAATAATTTTTCGTAGAAATATTGAATTCAAATGACCATAAGTTGAAAACGCCACAGTATTAATAATAATTGATATAGAATCAAGTGAAAATCTGACGACGACGTTTAAATCAATAAATAACGGTTTAATCGTTAGACTTGATGTTAAAGGAACATCCCCCGCTTTTTGAAGTAGCAAGAAACAACTGCATAGGGTTCAAAGTACTTGTAGTTTTAGGGGAAAGTCAATCCAAATTACTATGAAAAGCGGTAAAATCTGTCTGAAAAACTGTTACTAACACTGGCGTTACGTGTTCCCTCTTTTACTACAAATTTTGTTCTTAAATTAATATTAAGTAAGTCTATTTTTTGTGATTCTTACATTAAATTACTAAAGATTGCTAAAAGAGGTACTAGATATAAATAATAACTGGAAGTATAGAAATACATTTTCAGGCGAATATTCATATTGGATTGTTTGGCAAGTATTTTCGTTTTTTTTTCTCGCAAGAATCAATTTCATTCGGAAGATACCTGCCAATACATATTTTAAGAGTTCACATTTAAAGGCTTTCTTTGTGTGAAATGTAAGAAGTAGAAGTCTTAACAAAACGCCAGTGCCAAATCTGGTTTGCATAATTTCGTTCTAGTAATTTCGACGGCAAAGATGTATCTCGTTCTGAAAGGCCAATTGAAGCGGACGAGGACAAAATAAAGTCATTAAATTCGTGGCCGTCAACTATTAATGATTTTGTGAAAGGATTTGATTTCATACCAAAGCTAGATACAACGGGTACTAGGAAAGATTTGCAATATGACGCAACAATGAATCGTAGGAAGCTGTTTGTTGCTGCATGTTGAGACATGTTCATACGTGCATAGTAGCCGCCGCGCCATATCGATAGTATCAGTTATTCATTAGCAGTGAGAGTGTAAAATGCTTGCGAAGGCATCGTGGTCACGAAATGAGATAGGGGCAGTTTTGTGTTATTTCGCGCGTGGTTTAAACATAGAGTGCTTCGAAGAAATGACTGTTGCACTAGGTGATGTTTGTTCACATCGCACAACGATATTCAGGTGGAAAATGCTTGGCGAGGACAGGCGAGTGACCTACCAACAGATAGAGGGTACTTCAGGCCTAATTGCACCAGCAATGCATTCGATTCCGCATGACCATTTGCACGTGAAGAAACTTTGTTCTCTCTGGGTGCCGCATCGACTGACTGAAGAGCAGATGTCACGACGTGTGACTTGATGTCGGGAGATGCTAAAAAGTTTCATAATGGTAATCTCGGTATGCGAACAACATCGTGACAGCTGACGAGACCTGGCTGTACTATTACGATGTGCTAACCAAAGTTCAAAACAAAGTTTGGTTCTTTGATGATGAGGACACACCCGTAGTTGTCAGAAAATCTCGATCTCTAAAGAAAAAGAGTTTTGGACACACAGAAGATAGTGACAGCTAAATGGTGTACTTGGATCTATGAAGTACCTGCGGCAAAAATCAAACTCCCTACAACCGAGATCTTGCTCCCTGCGACTGTTCCCACATGTGAAAATGAAGCTAAAAGGGAGGCAGTTTTCCAGTGATGAGAACCTTCTGCGGACTTGGGACAACGAGTGTGTTTTACTCCCTAGTGAAACTTGGCAGAACTGGTTTAAAGATTGGTTTCGGAGGATGGAGAGGTGTATTGAGTGTACAGGAAATTACTTTGAAAAAAGTAAATAAACGAAGCTGTATTGCAAAACTTTCTTTGTACCCTCTGTACTTGGATTCCACATGTTTTCAATGACAAAGATTTACTCCGCCGCATTCACATTTGTGATTTGCTGTTAAAATGTAAACAAAATGATTCATTTCTGAAGCGAGTCATAACTGGTGGTAAAAAATAAAATATTTGCAATAATGTTGAATGCAGACGATCATGGAGAAGAAATGATGAGTCGGCGGAATACCCATCAAAAAAGTGTCCTCCGGTTGATGGAATTTCAAGGAATTTCTTTTTGAACTTCTATTAGACATTTTCACAAATAAATTTGGAAGTGCACTGCCACCTATCGCACAAATTGAATGATTCCATGAAGCAGAAGTGGCCGGAATTGATTAAGTGAAAATTTGCAGTTTTTCACAATGATAACATCAATACACATACAAGTTTTATGACTCTCTAGACGTTATTGTAGCTCGGACGGGATGTGCTACCACCTTTATCGTATTTTCCAGATCTGGCGCCTTCTGTTTACATGTTTCGATCTTTACAGAATCCTTTATGTGGAAAAAACTATTAATTCCAATAAGGATGATAAAGATCACTTGGTTAATTTTTTAATTAGAAAAATCAGAAGCTTTGCGAGGGCGGAATCATGTTACTACTAGAAAGATGGTAAAATATATTGAAATGGTCTATATATAATTGAATAAAATGTTTACGAGTATATGCTATAAAAGAATTATCGTTGATTACCATAAAAGACAAACAAAATTCCTTTTTAAACGATTCAACATATTAATTTAACATGGTTTCCTAATCGAAAAATCAATATATCGAGAATTCAGTGGTTGTTTGATTAAACCTATACGCCTTACCCACTTTACGAAAATATTTATCGAACTAATTTCTCACCTCAAGGGCGGAATAGTCAGCATTCCCCGTCTGTCGAAGTGCTATCGGATTTGCGGTTTATAGACATTACAATGCAGTGGTGAAATTCTTTGGCAAGTGTTATTTTATTAATTGCAAAACTCAATAAATCGATTGGAACAGTATCTAAATTCCATTAGTCAACATTTAATGAAGATGCATTTAGTAAAAATAAACGCTTATTTCAGTGAAAGTGTTTTAAACCAAACTTACAAATTACATTTACAATTGTGCTCTAGAATAACATTTTTTACCTTTTTACACTGCAATCTAATAGATTTGTTTGTACTGAAACCGCGAATCAAGTATCTATTTCGTAATCCAACAAAATATTTTACAGACAACAAAATATTTCGCCCATTAAAGACATATACTAATCGTTAATATTTATAGTATCCCTATCATTTCGCGACATATATAAATTTCGACACGACTTAAAAGTTAAGAAACGCCGCTTTAAAACATATACATACAATGTAGTGTCTAATTATGAAAACGAGATTTTTCAACATTCTGAGACAAGTGTGCAAACTTTGTTCGATTTTGACTACCAAATAGTAACGTTACATTTTAAAGAACTAATACAACGACAAATATCCAACAGAATGCACTTACTCAAACCCTGTTGCCTTTTACCACTCTTTAAGTTAAACCATGTGATGTTGACTTTTTCTCTGGATCTCTTTTCCAGATTTCTCTTCATTTTTTCCAGTCCTTTATTTATGCTAGCACTTCCTGTGGTTTTCCCCTTTCTTCTCTATTTCTCCGTTTAATTTATCTAGCTATATTTTTCGAGTCGTCCTATTTCGTTATTCTTTTGTTATCTATTCTTTTTATATGACCGAACGATCTCTAATCTTTTTCTATACATTGTTTTAGTGATTAAATATAATATGTTCTAGTGGTCAAATATAGTCTTCCCGTGTTTTATTTTCAATTTTTCTAAGGGATTTATTTTAATTCCTTCCGTTTAAACCGTTTTCCTGTGGGTTTCCATTGTTGTCTATGATTTTGAACTATAGATCAGTATGGAAACGACCACCTTCTTAAATATTTATACTCTTGTTTCTTTTGGTTTGTTTTTGTTTCCTAGAAATGCTGTATTTTTCTTATTGAAGAATTTTCTAGTGTTTGATATTCTTTCTGTGATTTCGTTGCCCTATTTTTTCATCGCTTGAAATGATTGTTCCTAAGTATTTAAACTTTTCTATGTTCTCTTTGTCTATTCTTAACTCTTATAGAGGATTGTTCTCCTTGGCTCAGCATCATAGCTATAACCTTCGCTGTGTTAATTTTCATACCAAATTTGTAGTGTTGTGTTGTATACGAGGGAGCGTTTTTATATTCGCGGAATGGGGGACAAGGGGTGGAAATAAAAAAACCAAATTATTTTTCTTTTTCAATATATTCACCTGCAAGACGGATACATTTTTCACATCTTTCAATTAATTTATTTATACCCTCATAAAAAAATGATTTCTCTTTATCTGCAAAATACGGTGAAACTGCCTCCTTGACTTCATCATCGGCAGTACATTTTTTACCCCGCAGCTCTTTTTTCATTTTCGGAAACAGGTAATAATCACTCGGGGCCAGGTCTGGGCTGTAGGGTGGGTGATTCACAATTTCGAAGCCCACCTTATGCAGGGCAGCTAACGCAACGCGGCTCTTGTAGACGGGCGCGTTGTCGTGCAAAAGCAGAACACCTTTTGTCAATTTTCCCCGTCTTTTCTCTTTAATGGCTTCTTTTAGTCGCTCTAATATTGAAGCGTAATATTCTCCGGTTATAGAACCACCTTTATCTTTATAATCAATCAACAATATTCCTTCCGAGTCCCAAAATACCGTTGCCATGAGTTTTCCAGCTGATTGTGACACTTTAAATTTCTTGGGAGGTGCTGTGCCCTTTTTATGCCACTGCATGGAGTCTTGTTTCGACTCAGGTTCATAATGATGAATCCAAGTTTCGTCTCCAGTAACAATTCCACTCAATACACCATCCTTGTCTTCATTACAAAAATGCACGCGAACACTCTACGCGCTGTTGTTTTTGCGGCGGCGTGAGCATTCTCGACACCCATCTTGCGCTGACCTTAGACATGCCGCGATGATCGTGTACGATTTTAAAAATTGTTGTATCGGATACTCCAACCATTTCTGCGAGTTGTTTCTTCTTTAGTCGAGCATCTTCGAGTACAATTTGTTCAACTTTTTGGATAAGTGCTGGCGTGGTCACCTCAATGCTCCTGCCCGACCTCGGGTCGTCTTCAAGGGATTCCCTTCCTTGTTTAAATAAACTATGCCACTTGTACACCATGATTTTTCCTGGACAAGAGTCGCAGTAAACCAATGACATCTCATTCATTATGGTCGCGACTGATTTTCCTTGCCTGGTAAAGAACTTTATAACGGCACGATATTCGATTTTTTCCATATTTCACTTTACACTCCTGATTATGTTACTTGGTTGACGATAGCTCAAAGACTAACTGTCTAATAACAATGAAACTTCGTATTTATACTAATCATGAGTCGCTGCACAGGCCACGCCCCCAATGCGCCTACTCACCCCTCTACAACCCGCTCATTCCGCGAATATAAAAACGCTCCCTCGTAAATCTAAATTTTCATTCAAAGTTTCCTTGTCTTCTGTGCATATGACAATATCATCCACATAACGTATTTTAGCGATTTTCATCATCACCATTTTGGAGTGGCTCACCTCGTACCCTTTAACTTTATTTTTAACTTAGTGTGAGTTCAGTATGCATCGTTCTCTTACTCTTTCATTTGTTTCTTTTCTTTGATATCTCGTGTTTTGTTCTAATATAATTTTCATGTTGTTGTACAAACTCCCAATAATTTCAATTATGTTTTAGTTTCTTCTTTCCAGGATGCTTCATGCATAATTTATATTTATTATATTGAAGGCCTTTTCTAAATTTATAAAGCACATACATACGTAGATTTCTCCATTCAGGCAGTGCTTTTTCTGATACTTATTTTGCAATAAACGTTGCATTTTGAGTTCCTTTGTTGGATCTGAAATCAAAGCGATACCGTCCAGGGTTTCGTTTAATTTCAACAAAAATTTTGGAAACATTGCTTAATAACGCAATGGCTCTATAATTGTTATATTCTAGGCTATTTCCTTTCTTATTTACCTTCTTGGTCGTATTTGGGGACTATCTTTGTTTCCATTAGTCTATTCAATAATTTTTAAGGGGAATTATGACTTCATCCAATAGTGCTTTTAATATTCTATTCGTGATCCTATCATGTCCAGATGTTTTAATCTTTTTTGATTTAATTATTGCCTTTTAATTTCTGTTAATGTGATTTATTCCTGACGAGTGTCCGTTATCACATTCTCTTCTTTGATTATTCCTTGCATTAAGGCTTTCCAAGAATTCTTTGTAATATTTTTTGCATCTCTCCATGATCTGTTCTTCTTCCATAATTACTTTACCATTTTTATCTTTTATGTTTCGTAATGTTACTCATTTCCTATGTTGCGTTCTTTTGATAGTTCCAAAGAATAATTTTCGATTATCCTTATTAAGTCGCATTAATCATTTTTTGTAAAAGACTTTCCCAGGATTTTTTTGTTTCTTCCTTTTTTTTTAAATATTTCTGTTTTCTTGAGTAAGGAGCCGATGATGAAAATCTGAGCTGGAGTCGTTTTTACAGTGACCAATCTTTATCTATTGCAACCACAAAAGGACCAGTACATTTGAACAACAAAATAGACGCCAAAAAGTACATGATGTAGTGCTAGCCGCCTGTGGAATGAAATTTCGCGTAGTAGCTGCTGTTCTAAGTTAATGTGGATCAGCGGTTTCAATTTTTCATAATGAAGTGAGTATGAAGAAATTATGTGCAAAATGGATGCCGGAGTTGTTAAATATAGACCACAAATGCAATCAAGAACACAGTTCAGCCTTCAATTTAGCAAAGTTAAGATATGATTCGATAGATTCTTGGCGCCGAATAATAATTGTAGATACAACCTGAACACACCATTATACACTCGAAATGGAACAACAATCGATGCAATGGATTGATACTGGCACAAATGTTCCGAGGCTGACACAAACCGTATATTGATCTGGAAAGGTTATGGCTATTGTCCTTTGGGACTGAAGCGGGAATCTCCTTACTGATTATCTTAAAGAAAAATAAAACGATAGCAAACGAATACTATCCACCTCCCTCAGGAATGCAAAGTACTCACAATGCAATGCAAAACAAAATGCCACACTTAAAGGAATATCATCGTGTCTTTTCTTCAGGATAATGCACATGTTTACACTTCGACTGTTTCAGTGACAAAATTTCATGAACTACATTTCAAAGTGATTCTACATCCAATTTATTCTCCTCTCAGGCTTTTTTCTTTTCCCAAAACTTGAAAAGAGGTTTCTGTGGCAAGACATTTCGGTTGAGTGAGGATGTAATCACTGAGACTAATGTATAATTTGAACAGTGTGATGAAGGTGTCTATGCCGTAGTTAATTAAGCTTTACTATCTATTCCTATCAAGATATATTCGTTAATAAACGTTCAACCATCACTAATTTGTGCAGTTTCACGCAATTTGTTGCAAGCGCTCTAGAATCTAGAAAAGGAGTGCGTTTTATATACAGACTTCTCAAAATCTTTTGAGTTACAAGTAAAATACGTTGGAAAATAAAACTTTTTGCCCAAAGTTTATGTCTTCTTGGGCTCATTATTACTAATATACTTTTGCATTGGAATAATAATTTGGAAGAATATGTAATTATAGTATACCATCATAATTTTCAACTAAATAGAGTACTATTATTTTGGCTTTTTCGTATTGCTATGAATTATAAAGTCTAGAATGTAAATCCTATAGTTATATCCAAAGTGAACAGTTTTAATTAATTGCAACTTCTAATTTCCTTTGAATATTTTAAGAATATTAATGTTGAAGGGAATCAATTAGTTTGAATTCCAAACAATGCTTGTTATATACCTTAAATTATACACAATATTTTATGTGATAGAGCTACATCAAAAATGAAAAACGAATATTTTTATTTAGTTAAAATCAAACCTGAAACAAACTACAAAAAAGAAAATATTCTTCAGGGAATTATATTTACTATTATTCTTTCATTGCATCCACTCTACCAATAACTGCTGCTTTATGTACATATGTACATGTCTATGTAAGCATTTTAGTAAAATCATTATGCTCAGTTACTGCCAAAGTGTTCGTAAACATCTTGAAAATTGAGAGAGATAAAATTGGCTTACACGAAACTGAATTTTTCTTTATATAATACACATGCATCCCTCTGTAAATGTAGGTCTTCACCAATTCACAAAATACAAATAGCGCAAAAGGCGGCATGTTTACAAGCAATTGACTGCTTTCACTGCTATTCAGAACATTCAGTTATTGACAGGGCAACAAGTCTGCGGCATTTGCAGTGCCCTTTATGTCGTACCGAATGCGCTTCATTTGATCCTGTGTTTGCTAATTTGTACATTGGCCTTTTTACATACAACAATTGGTTTACGGTCGATAATAGGATGTACAGCATAACTTTGTTCGTTTCACAATAAAAAAAAGATAAATACAAGTCAGATGTCCATTTCAGTGTCTGTCGGTACAATAATTCTAGGAGTAATAGTGACAGGAACTGTTAATGTTCTTCTTCCTTTACATAATAAAATATAAGTGACATACACGTTCTAGTATATCGTTTATTATTAAATTAGTATTTTCGATAGAGTAAACTATTGATTTTAAAATTATAATTACCTCTCATTTATCCATGTGCCTATTATCCTGACTTATTATTTAAGATGCGAATATTGCGCTGCACTTCATGAGTTTAGATATGTAGAGCTCCACAAATGTTCGCGATTCTCAGTTATGATTTGCTCGTCGAATGGAATGATCGTGTCGGACACAGATGTGTAGGCTTCCGTATGAACTGTTGTACATTGTAGTTGTAGTTTGAGAAAAGTACCATTGTCAGACGCAGTGAATGAGTATATTGAAAATTTTCCGGATTTAATTTACGATAACTCAAAAATCAAGTATGTAGTTTATAAAATAACGGGTCTTCCAATAGGGACTTCCGAACTTTGACAGTTGATAGCGGCCATATTGTCGAAGCTACATCTGTCGAATTGGCTGTCATTTATTCAGTCTGTTTTGCCAAATCACCATGGACGGATATAGCGTTTAACAACACGTGCAAATGATAAAATTGTTTTATCAAAATGGGAGAGGACTATTCGTGGTATGGTGGATAAATTTGAGTTCACATTATTAAATTTAGAATTTTAGTAGAGTAAACTATCTATTTTAAAATTATAATTACTGTGACGTCTCATTTATCCATATGCCTATTATCCTGATTTATTATTAAAGATGCGAATATTGCACTGCATGAGTTTAGATATGTAGGGCTCTAAAAACGTTCGCGATTCTCAGTTACGATTTGCTCGCCGAATGGAATGATAGTGTAGGACACAGATGTGTAGGCTTCCATATGAACTATTGTACATAGTAGTTGTAGTTCGAGAAAAGTACCATTGTCAGGCGCAGTGAATGAGTAGACTGAAGATTTTCCGGATTTAATTTACGATAGCTCAAAAATCAAGTGTGTATATAGTTTGTGATATATATCAAATGTGCTGGACGAAGGCACAATTATAAGGAAACTGTCGTTCAATCGAATGAGCAATTTCTATTCGGTTTATGTGTAAGATTTATTTTGTGCATTCTACCGTTAACAACTAGTCATTTGTTTTATTCTGGAGTGAATACACGAACTGTTCATTACCTAGTCGGCAAACGTTATAAAATTTTATACCATCTGGTCGTGAACGTATTGAAAATAGAATTAAATCGGATCTAAAAAATAAGAAACTGGTTATGTGCGGACGATGTGATTTGTTTCGTATTCCTTAGAAAATTCTTCGTAGTTTATTTTCACGCGTATCGCCCATTGAAATATATAAATTGAAGGCATTAGTATTTCGGCCGATCGAAACTCACCTATACAACTTTCTATTGGTCGTAATATTACCGTCTGTAGTTGATTTTATTTTTCCAGGAAGCATCCTACAAAATGGACTACAGCCGGTGGTATTAATAATAATAATAATAATAATTTATTGATGTATATGTACATACACACGTCATTACATGATATAAATAAATAAAAACACAAAAAACCTTTGTGGCTCAAATACGCCACCAAACACTTTAAAACCCGCAAGATTTATTCAAAACACCAGAATAACAATGAGAACATAGAAACACAAAAATGGCAATGTCATAGTTTATATTTCAGAAAGTCATTTACTGAATAGAAACAATTCTCCACCAGCACTGTTTTTATTAATCTTTTGAGTCTAATCCATGTTAAGCCCTTAAACTTATCAGGCAAAACATTGTATATCTTGACAGGCAGGTAATTTGAACTTAGCTGACTTTTCCTAATACGATGATACGGTATGACCAAACTACTCTGGTTTCGTGTTTCATATTCATTTTCGCAGAACCTACTTGGCGACTTATGAACAAACTCCAGGCAAGCAAGTATATACAAGGATGAGAGGGTCAGTATTTTGTGTTTTCTGAATAGATTTACGCAACTTGTGGTATTAGATACACCACTAAGGGCTCTGATTGCACTCTTTTACATCCTGAAAACCGCCCCAGCAGCGCCAGGCGCGCCCCACATCGATAGGCCATACATGGCCCTACACTGAAAATTTGCATAGTACACAGTCCTAGCCGCCTCGGGTGTAGGCACTAGTTTTACTCTTCGTATAGAGTATATTGCTGATGCCAGATTGCGACACAAGTTATCAATGTGGCACTCCCAAGTCAGGTTGCTCGCAATTTGGAGGCCCAGAAACTTAATATTCACTTTGGGCCATTGATATAGTTCATAATACAGTTTGTCGAATGTTTGTCATATCAAAGTATGAGAGCTAGCGGACATTGCATAAATTGCAGATGGCAAGATAAGATATGTTTTATATAGGTATTTACATATAAAAAGACGGTAGTTTTGATGGAGTCTGTGGCTGATTAACTTAATCACTTAAAGTTGATATATAACCTCTTTCCACATTAATTTTCGTACGGAGTTTGTTTCGTGCGGGTTTTTTCCGTAGTTTACCAGGGGCGACACTGTTTAATTATCTGCTGATGATGACAACTTAGTTGTCGAAACACCTATACAGAATATGAAAATTAATGTGGAAAGGGGTTATATATCAACCTTCAGTGATTAAGTTATCCTAAAGTGAAGCAGAATCCATAAGTGACCCATAGATTGTGCATCACTTTGGAATAGTTTACCTGTGTTTGGCAGGTAGTGCGTTACTAATAAAACACCTTTAAATATATCAAAATGTTCCATAGTTACAATTATTAGAAGTACAAATGTTATTGCGTGTGATCTCAGGATCTTGGAGTAACTTTTGATTCAAAATTGAATTACTCTCAACATATTTTTTCATATCCTCATCCGCTTCCGAGTTTCTTGGCTTCGTTATTAGATCTTGTCATCAATTTAGTAATGCCAATTCCCTTACGACAACTTATTACTTTTTGGAAAGAGTAAATTAAAGTATGCTTCTGTGATGTGGTCCTCGCAATATATGTACATACCAGCAACTTTTACTTGAGAGAGTGCAGAAAGGGTTCCCAAAACACTTACCTTTTAAAGGCGATGATATCTATTTCGATTATACTACTTGCTATACTGGTTTGCTTTTGAGACATAATTTTCTATCTCTTTCCGTTAGGCGAGAACAACAGAGTTTTAAGTTGATTAACCTTAAGTGATTAAATATGAAAAGGCCTGTAACGAAAATTGCAACAAATTGTAAAAAACCCTGTTCTTAATGGTACGTACAGTGGAATCACATCAACCGTCATCTTCAATCCTACTAGTTTCCATATCAGTACAACAATGCACGAAGTAATAACAAATAACACATTGGAAAAACTTTCAGGAAATCAACTTTTAATATTTATGATTGTCTCTTAAAGAAGACTGGTAACTTCTTATATGTTACGTGTAAAATCCATACCTTATATCTTGCAGCAGAAACTATTCGCAGTTATCCAGAGGTAGATGTATAAGTCCACCCAAACGTACTCGTAAATTTCACAGAGTGTGTCTGCACATCCTTGAATTACCACAGCCGATTCTTGCGCATTGAGAAACGGAATTTCTATCACAAATACTTTGAGGATATAATTTTTTAAAGCCGTAAGGCGAACACAGTATTAAAACTGATCTAAGACCAACCAACCATTAATTTAATTCTAAAATCAAATGACTATGTAAACCTAATATCTGAAGTTCACTCAATGGAGTCTTTTATTTTCCTCTAATTTCTCCAAAAGATTAGACATTGTAACTGTGTGCTCTGCTTTTAATCACAATACACCAGCACAACAAAATAAACAAGCTCGTATGGTTTACTACTATTAGTCTTTTATTGAGATTTTTAGTATCGAGGAACTTAAGTGTATCAATATTAGTATACTGGTTTAATCTTGCTTCACGCTTTGCTGCGAATCTACATATATCGCAGAACACTCCTCGTATTCAGCTATGTACGTGAAACCCCTTTAATAATATTGCGTAAAACTCGGAGTTTTACGTATATTGCTGAACACGTCCTCGCTGGGTACACTCACCAGAATTACTCGTGGAATTGACATTTTCGAAAACTTCAGAGAGGTATGCCATCAATACAATTAAATGTAAATAATTTAGTCAGTGTCTGCACCGATGGTGGACCTTCTATGAGCGGTAACAAAAGGATTCGTTGCTTTATTGGAAAAAGAAAATTTAACTTGAAGAATTTGATATCATTTCATTGCATCTTGCACCAGCAAAATTTTTGAGTAAAATCCACCGTTTTTCAAGACGGTCAGAAGAAAGCTATTGCGATTATTAATAATATTCGTGTAAATGGAATGCGCCATCGCGAATTTCGGCAGATGTTAACTTTAGACGAGAAAACGTACAGTGTAGATCTGCTGTACTATTGCAATGTTCGTTGGTTATCAACAGGACAGGTTTTGATTAAAGTTTTAACTTTACGACGACAAATTTTGAGCTTTTTTTAAGAACAAGAAAAACTATGTCGTCTATCAGATAAAGCATTTTTCAGAAATATTGCATTTTTGTCTGATAGCATGACATAACAAAACGATTTAAATATTTGCCTTCAAGGTAAAGCAAAACATATATATATGAAATGTGGCAAAGGATCCAAGCGTTTCAAAAAAATTGACATTTTTCAAAACGTTGCTGTCTCGCTCGGATATATCTGCAGAACACTTTCAGTATCTAGCAAAAATGTAAAAACAAAATATGCGATGAATATCTAGGTGTCTTTAACAGAAGAATATACTGAAATTTTGATGAGCACATTCTTGCTGTGAAGCTGATATTTGAGCCTCAGGTACAGCTAGTATCTGAGGCTTCTACAGAACTAGAAATCGAGTTATCTGCTTCTGGGTTTCCGGGCTGGAACCGCGTCACTAGTATATCTACCGACGTTTCGTACCCATTTCTACGTACCAAAAGAAATCGAGTTATTTGAGTTAGACGAAGATAGTATCTTCAAATCTCTTTTTGCCGCTAAAAATGACCCCATGAAAAAATGCTGTTAAATATCCATGCCTATGAGATAATGCACGCCGTTTACTTTCCTGATTTGGAAGTACTTACTGCTGTAACTCCACATTTTCTATCGTTACAACAATTAAAACTAGTTTAAGAACTAAAATTACAAATGCTCGTTTCAAAATTTTATGCAAATATTCTCGTAAAGATCGTATCTGAGTAATGGACATCACTGCGTTTCTTTCGATAGCTTCTCTCCTCATCTCTTTATTATCTTCATAAATGACGTCACTACCGAAATACTGCCAGATAATTTGCTATTTGCTGACGATCTAAAGGTTTATCGTATACTTTGGAAGATTGTGAACAGCTTCAAGCAGACATAATTAGTATATAGAATTGGTGAAAAACTAACAATCTACCTCTAAATCTTGACAAGTGTAAAGTGATAAGCTTTTCTAGAAGATCGAATACGTTTCATTTCAATTATGAAGTTGATGTTACACTTTTAATGCACACTGAGTGTGTAAAGGATTTGGGTGTGTGTTTTGATTTTCATCTATCACTAAGCGGGCAAGGAATAATCTGAATTTTATTATTCGTAATTATAGGGCATTTTCCAATATACTACTCGTAACTTTGAAATCTCTATATTATTCGCAGGTGAGATCCCGACTTGAATATACTTGCATCATTTGGCATCCATATTATGAGGTGCAAAGGCAGGAACAGGAAAGTATCCAAAAGCGTTTTGTCAAATTCTTATGGTTTCAAGTCGATTTATTATATCCCCCTCGCAACTTCGACCGCGCTACGCTATTGTCTCGTTTGTATATATCCTCTCTATCTTTTCGATGTGATTATATTAGTTTGTTTCTTGTATAACCTTCTTCACAGCAGTATTGATTCTTCACCCATTTTGGGCTTATTAAATTTTTATGTACCACAATTTCTATCTCGCCCTTCTGTTTACTTTCTACCTTCCATTTCCACGAACCAACATACTTGTTAAGTCACCATTATGTTATGTATTATAATTTCAATAAAATGTCTCAATCTAGAGACATTAACTTTTCAAGTTTCAATTCCTTTAACCCATTCCTAGCCATTGTACCTGCTTAAGTGCAGAAAAAAGGCAATATTTAAATATGCATAAATTTTACTAAAAGAGAAATTACGCAACGTCTCTTTTGGTTTTGCATTCAACATAATGTGTTTAAAAAGCACACAACAACAAAGTGTTTAGAAATAGTACCGGTACTGTATATTTTGTTTAGTTTTAATACCTTTGCGTCAATTTTGCAAATATTAGCTAGGTCAGTGATTATTCAGTTGCGTGGAGTAAAACCTGTTGTATTATAATAATTGTTTGTTATAGTTTTGCATAGGGGAATAACTGTGTTTCTAATTTATAAAAAGGTGAAAGATAAAAAACTAATGGAACAACTCTGGGTGAGTAGAAAAATTGGTGTACCCAATTGAGTACAATGGCTTATTGGGTATGCATTTTTTTTACATTTTTGCCCACAAAAAAGTGGAATTTCCTACTATAAAAACGAACTGTGCCCTGAATTATGTTAAAGCTGAGGAAGATCACCGCGAATTTGAAATTGCTATTATACCTCCAAGCGCCGAAAATATTGAAGTTAACCGTATACCATACGATGTGCCAGGTGAAATAGAGGTATTTTGTGGCAGCGATAGCGAAGACGATATTTCACTTGAACAATTAAAAAAATAAATAAAAAATAAAATTTCGAGGAAAGAAATGGTGGTGGCCGCTTTTTGCCACAATGTTGAGTTCCGTTGTGGTCAATGCGTGGAAGTATAAAACTGCAAACAAGTCCCAGATGGACCTGTTAGAGTTTCAGCGTCATACTGTTCGCTACTATCTTCGAAATTATACGCAGACACTGCCAACTTCGCTCGCTGGCATTTGAAGTAGCTACTATTGCTGGAAACCACTTCCCAAAGAGAATAAAAACCCTTTACGATGCCGCGAACGCCATAGTAGAATTAGATGGATGTGTGAACAATGTGACATTGCACTTTGTCTAGAAAGGGAGTGTTTTAAAATATATCACACTAAAAAATAAGCATGCTATTAAGCCATTGTACCCGTTTGGGTACAGATCCAAAACTTTTTTTTATAATTTTTTACTTTCTTTATGTTCCTTATGTATATTTTAACAAAATTAAATAAATGAATTAAACAAGTTTTCATTTTTAATTGCCTTGGTTTTCAATGAGTTAAGAAGGCTATTGGTAACTATTCTGCTCACTTTGCACTGTAATTTTCTATTGCATACATTGCGCCTTTATTTTTATTTTTCGGAATATTTAGTTTATTCTTCTTTTATTTTGCATGTTTCTTTTTTAAAACGCTTATTATTATTATTGTTATTACCTTTGCCTTGTAATTGGAATGTTATGTATTCTGTTGGGCAAATAAATAAATAAATAAACTAAACTGTTTTTTCAAACCTTTTCAATTTCATATAAGTTTCGTATTTTGTTATTTTGATGCTCAATATTAATATTTTTCTTATTTTAAGTCTCGTTTATCTTATTTCTATGTGTATTACCTTCTAAATATTATTAAATTATACGCTACTGCTTCATTTCTACTGCGAGACGTGTATTTCAGATGGATATATTTAAACCCATAATATGGGAAGAGCACTGATATTTTTCGCTGATTATGGTGTACAGTATAATAAAACTGGAACAAAAGAAATAAAATAATAAAAACCCCGCTCGGTAATATCCAGTTATTTTTATTGTTATGACCTACGACAACAAATGACGCGAAAGAAAAAGTAATTTTCTGCACTCGCTTTTGGCTTCACATTCTTGAAGTACGAAATCGCGTCTTTCGTCACAAGGTATGATGAAATCCGTTAACATAAATGCACTTCAGACTTTATGGGTTTCATTATTATAACATATAATAGAAAATTTCAAATGAAAGCGACGATTATTACTACATCTTTGTAGTAATAATCGTCGCTTTGCAAAAAAAGATTTTAGTTATCTCTTTAGATGCAAGAACTTTCTCATTCATCCAAAGGAGAACTTTTATTACATAATTAAAAATTTTTTAGGTACATAAAATCGATGTTTAATGAACAATACACGCAAGTTTATGTTTTTCATTTACGCGTGCGTATATTGTTTATTAAACATTTTAATTACGACATTGACCAATGTACAATTAATTAATATTGCGGCATTTTTCCTAGTTTTAATACACTAAAATTACTTTGTTTTTATGGGCTTTCTTTGCTGTTAATACTACCTCGCTCAATAATTTGATTGAGCATTTCCAAAATGTGAGAATAGACTAATAATAACATAGTAATGGAATCGTACATATTAGAGTGCGATCAAAAATGGTAACGACTTTGGTACACTTGAAAAATTGGTATTCGTATGTTTCAAGTTCACACCTGCTTGGCATTTGTCAGTGGCGTTGCTCATAGGTGTCTAAGTAATAGTAAACCAAGTTTAACTTGTTCAACAATATATTTATTTTAATACACTTGATTACAAGCATGTTACAAGTCAAGAAGCCATTTTGCGGAAGTTACAAAAATATACTACAAGAGTAGTCGTTTATATTTCGGGAACAGCAAACAAAATAAAAATTTTTATTATCAAAAATAGTTTTATTGCTTTTCAAAATATTCTACTTGAAAATTAATGCACTTTTGCATTCGTTTAAACCAATTCGAAAAGCATTGCTGCCTGCTACTGTGAAGCCGGTATCTCCAAAGCATGAGTTTCGAATGCCTCAACTCCCTCTTCCGGCGTAGAAAATCGCTGACCACGAAGTTTATTCTTCACGTGTGGGAACAGAAAGAAATCACAGGGTGCTAGATTAGGGCTGTACAGCGGATGGCTCATCAAATCAATGTTTTGCCCGGTTAAATATTCAATTGTTTGAACCGATCTGTGAGAGTTCGCATTGTCATGGTGGAAAATGATCTGTCGTTTTCGGTTTGTTTTCCTTATTTCTTCAAAAACTTTCAGCAAACAAATAGTTGTGTACCGCTGTAGAGCGGTCAATTCCAAGACCGCTCTACAACTCTCTGAATGCACAGTTACAACGTGGCCGGTTTTTCCGAAAAAACAGGTAACCATTTGTTTTGATGTGCTTCGAGCGAGAGCAACTTTTAGTTTTGGCCCACACCCTCGACTGCTGTTTAATATCCCGCTCATACATACATGTAGATCCAAGATTCATCGTTCTTTTCTGAGTTGTTTTCAAATTATGTGGTACCAAACCTAAACATACCTTCTTAACGGCTAAATGTCCATGCCAGATCTTATGCACGCTGGTGTTACTAATACGTAGAGATGCCTCGATCTTACGGTATGTCACATGACGGTCTTGCAATACCAAGACACACACTGCATTAATGTTTTCCGACACAACAACATTTGTGGGACGACTTTCACGAAATGCATAGTCCAACGAACGCCGTCCAAGTTTAAATTCACTTTACCAACGATATACTGTAGTTTTCGATGGTGCTTTATCACCATATAAAGAATACAGCTCGTCGATGCATTTTTGTTAAGATAATCCACGCCGAAATTTAGAAAATTCCATTTTTTCCCTGACATAAAATTTTCAAGTTACTGTCAACAATAGAAATAGCGACCGGATAATAAAACTGTCAAGGTAAATATATTATCAAAAATAACAAGCTTCACGATGCAATCATCAGATCGGAGGCAACAGTAACAGTGTTGCCAATTTCCGAAATGTAAACGCCTACCCTCATATATTATTATTGCCAAAATATAATTTACGAAATACCCTAACGTAGATTATCAAAATATTGCATTTCAACGCTATTTATAATTGATTTTTTTTATATTTAGGATAATGTGAAATATTTAGTATAAATAAAACTGACAAATTTAATCAAAGATACGTGTATTACTGATAACATGTATGTATATCGTTGTTCTGATGAAATTATTATTAATAAGTATAAGTTATGTCCACTATTTTCCAAATCTCTTCTTTTCAAAATTTCAAAAACATCAAATGTTCTAAATTTTATTCTGATTTGCTGCCTGAATTTCTTTAATGTTATGAAATATGTTATGAAAGATTTATATTTTTAAGGATCCAAATAAATAGAAATCTAACGTAGTCAAAACATGTGATCTAGCACTATTTTGGCTGAAGTTTTGGGTTTTAGAAAGCTGTGCGCAAAATGTGTGCGGCATTTTTTAACGATGGAACAAAAACATATTTGAATGCAACTTTTTCAGCAACATTTGAAGCGTTTTAGAAAGAAATTCATCACTATGAATGAGACTTGGGTCTACCACCATGATCATAAATCACGACAAGAGGCTAAGGAGTGGCGTGAACCTGGTACTTCGGCTCGGAAGCGAGTTAAAGTCCAGAAATCAGTCAAGAAGGTGTTAACATCAATTTTTTGGGATGCAAAAGGAATTTTGTTCGTGGATTACCTCCAAACTGGTAAAACAATAAACTCATATTATTACTGAAACCTTTTGGACCAGCTGGATGTAAAAACTCGGGGGAAAAGACCTGGTTTACGGAAGAAACAAATCGTTTTTCATCAAGACAACGCACCCGGTCACACATCTCAAAAAACTATCCCAAGATCTAGATGGCCTTCTTCCATTAGTTATTAATCTTTGAGAAAAAAGTTTTCTAAGTACTGCAATTTATCAGAAATTGTATGCGCATCTTCAATTCGTCTTCGTTTTATTGATTTAAGAAGGGATTCAAGATTACTTCTCTATACTTCGCCGCAATACTTGTTTCATTGACAAAAATAGAACCAGTAGGTCATCTTCGAGACATTGTCACCTACATACCTGTTGTAATAGGATGTAAATTAGTTTTAATGAAAGTATGTGAGTTTTCGGTCTATTAAATTCTATAATTTTGTGAGTTTATATAGCCAAATAAATGAAACCAAACTCCGTCTTATTGAAAGTATCCACGCAAGAATTCATTCAAATTTAATTAATTTAGAAAGGGATTTAAACTTACTTCTATATACTTATCTCGTTGACGAAAATGGAGCCAATAATCGTTTTCGCGTCATGGTCCCCAGACCCTATCTTTATGGGATGTAAGCTAGTTTCAATGAAAGCGTTGTGAATTTTCTGCCGATCAAGCTTGATGATACAATAAAGTATATATCATATATGTAGTTGTTATCTTTTATATCTTTAACTTTACTCATTGTTTCATCAAATACTATGTCGATGTATTTTTTTGCTTTTGATGATTTTATCAGGTGTTCCAAAAATATTTTAAACGTTGGACTATCTAAATTCGCAAGTGGAATATTTGAGCTAAATAAGACATAGAACAAGGCGAAACCGGAATGGTTGCTGTTCTGTATTATTCCACGTTGATGCAGACAATTAGTTAAAAGTAAGCTGTGGTGTAGATTTAAATTGCATTGACTTACGTTTATGTCAAGGCGCTGTGTTAGAAACTTTTATTGTACGGTATCTAAAACGGGTAACAATTTACCTTAACACCAAAACACCTAAAGAAAAATAACTTGCAGTTTTACTATAATACAATATTTGCAAAGCACGCTGCCACTGTCGAAAAGTAGTTCGGGATAATTTTTTATCCACTGTAATACTAGTGAATTTGCATTGGGCATGTTAACTAGTATGATTGAAATGTTAAACAGCTCTCTTCCAATACAGCATCGTCATTTGGCTTAGCAGGATCTTTCCAGGTTTCTTTAGGGACTTCCCGGGCCTATTTAGATACGCGCACTGCAGTCTAGATGGAATGTTTCGGAGTAATTCATAATAGTTCACACAGATGATCGGAATATTCTATTTATTCCGTGTGTTAAAATGTATTCGGAATATTCTGATCGTTTATGATGAATAAAGAAGTAGCCATAGATTTTATTAATAAAAAATTACTGAAACATTATATAAATATGACCAATTATTCAACTTTGAAGACAATATGCTTAAAAAGGTATAAATATGCAGATTTAAATGCTTTCTCTTATAATCCCAGTTTTAGGTATAATATGTGGGGCTCTTTTAGTTAGTTTCGCTAACCATGGTCTTTTAGTAAGATCAATGTTTTGTGTAGTAGTTTATATTTTCATTAAATGCTTGTATTGCTTCTGTTTTATTTCTATCATAGATACCAGGTTGTTCAAAAAGCTTTGCCTTTCGATAAGAAACGGCGCTAAGGTTTCCAAAGTGTGCGCCGCGGCGTCCCGGGGTGCCGTAGAGAGTAAATAAGGGTCCGCAGGACATTCCTGCGGACTTGGGCAGATATAGTGTGAGGTTTTTCTTAACAGTTGCTTTTATTTCCATGCCTAATTTATGTCATTGTACCCATATTTTAAGGGCGCCGGAACAAAATATTAAACCTATAAGCGTGCCGCGTACTGATAAAGTTTGAGAACCCCCGCCTTAAATACATATAATAAAAAAGTTAAAATACCAGGTTGTTTAATACGTTTTGTCGTTTGTTATTTTATTTTTCTAAAAATTGTACTATTTTTTTATGAACACGTGTGAAATTTTCCCATTTTATATTTTTTCATTCGTATATTTACAGGTATTCAAAATTGACGTGTCATAATATTTCTTTACAAGGGAAAGAATTGAATACCGTGCAGTGATAAAATTCTTATTTTTGGAAGGCATCAAAACAAATTCATGAACGATTGTTAAAATTGTACAAGGACTCTTCATCTTGAATTGGAACAGTAGAAAGATGGGTTGCTGAATTTAAACGTGGGTCTTGAAGACGATCCACGTAAAGGACGTCCAAAAAGTGCATAAAAAAATGAAGGATATGGTTTTAGAAGATCGTCGATAAACCGAGAGAGATTTAGTAGAAACCCTAGGCATCTTCATTAAGCAGTGTGAGCAATATTTTGACTGAACTTTTGGGTTTTAGAAAGCTGCGCGCAAAATGGGTACCGCATTTGTTAACAATAGAACAAAAACGCATTCGAATGCGACTTTTCTATCACCATTTGAAGCGTTTGAGAAAGAATAAAAACTATTTTGTGCATCGTTTCATCATGGGTCAACGACCATGATCCTCAATCAAAACAAGAGGCTAAGGAGTTATCAGTTAGCATCAGTTTTTTAGGATGCAAAAAGAATTTTGTTCCTGGACTAGCTCCAAACTGCTAAAGCAATAAACTCAGATTGATGAAAACGATTTTGTGCGTCGTTTCATTACTGTGGATGAGACTTGAGTCTATCACCATGATCCGAAATCAAAACGAGAGGCTAGGGAGTGGCATGAACCCGGTACTTCATCTCCGAAGCGAGTTAGGATCCAGAAATTAATCAAGAAGGTATTAGCATAATTTTTTTGGGATGCAAAAGGAATTTTGTTCGTATATTACCTCCAGACTAATAAAACAATAAACTCAAATTATTATTGTAATATTTTGGATCAAATAGATGTAAAAATTCATAAAAAAAGACCTAGTTTATAGAAGATAAAAATCATTTTTAATCAAGACAACGCACTCGCTCACACAGTTCAAAAAACCATCGCTAAAATCAGTAAATTAAAGTTCAATTTGTTGACTTCTTTTCTTCTTCCTTTGACTTCTGACAGTTCTCACAAAATTCATACGTGGAAAACAATTTTTATCGAATGAAGAGGTAATATCAGCCGTGGAAGAGTATTTCGACAGTCTTCTGGATTCCCACTTCAGGGAAGGAATTCATAAATAAGAAGATCACTGAAATAAGTGTATCGAAGTTCAGGCAGTTATGTTGAATAATAGAATGTATTTTTTTTATTATTTATTATTTTTTCTTATCGAACGACAAAACATATTAGACAACCTGGTACTATTATTATTTTCTCGAATGTAACCTAAATTATATTGAAGCACACTTCAATTATATATACACATCTTTTCTTTCACTCAAAAACATTATATACTTAATGTTCTTTGCTAGAAGAAAGTAGCTATCAGATCTATTTCCGAGCTTTCCCGTTTTTCAAACCCATTTGTAGTTTACTCCATTTTCTATAGATACGACTATAATCGGACTAGTTCCTATCTAGATTCCCTAATTCTGACATTATGCGTTCTACACAACTCCAGGAACACTTTCCTACTTCCATTTCGTTCACCAAGTACTTGTTTGTCTGTTATCTCTTTTTGTACGTCTTTGTTGTTCTTCCCAATTTTGATACAGGAATTATCCACAAATATCATCACATTAACTTTCGAAATTTTTCTCGCAAACAGAATTCAATAAATATAACTATCTAGAGTATGTAATTTTATTTTCATTTTATCAACCCGAATCTTCTACTTACATTGTAAGTATTGTATTGTTTACTAGCTTTTCTTATATTCTTATTATGCTTTCGTGTTTATACACATTTATTTTAAAATTAGTTATAATTCACTGTTGTTTTAGCACTTCCTGTACTTTGTAAACTGCTTGGAAATATTAAATTAAAATGAAATTCACCATTAGGGCTAATATTTCGTTTTATTGCAGCTATAAATTGAGATCACATATACCTTGTTTCAGAATAAGAAGGAATGATTCAAATATCCCTCTAAAACGCGGAACACAGCTTAAAAATGATACTTACCATAAAAATTAAACATAAACAATTGTGAATGTAGTAGTTTGTCAACAATATTAATCTTTTTCTTTATTATATAAAAAGGAATGAAAAAAAATTCATTTTAATGCAAGTATGATTGTACAAACATTACTTTTTCGATTAATATGTACAACCTATCCAAAAATAAGATTAAATATTAAAATAAATATTTCATGAAATTTTCTTTTCAATAAAGTAATATACAAATATATATATATTTGTAAGTCATAAATTATTGATATTCATATCACATTTATTTGTGAAATTCAAGGTGAAATGTAAACTACTGTTGCACTGAAACTCGACAGACAGTAGCAGTAGTTGAGCCCTGAAGTTGTCGCTTACGAGTGGGTACGAAACGTCGGCAGTTACACCAGTGAGGCGGTTCCAGCCCGGAAGCCCAGAAGCAGATAGTATGGACCACGATCGCGGAAGTCTACGTACCAGATTACTGTTAAAATTTATTATAAAACTCCATCAAAAATATAACAAAGACTATAAATATAGAAACATTAACAGTACAACTAATCGGATTCACTTGTGCTTGACAATAAATCACTTTCACTGGCACTGTTTCCAGCACGAATAATAAATGGCCCACCTGATAACTTCATCCTTTTCTATTGGCATATTCTTCGTGTTGCGCCTTACATATCTGAAATATAAATTAAATATGAATATGTTATAACATGAACAATATATCATTAACACTTACTTATTAATGAGTTTCAAGAATCTGTGTAGAGTTACTCGACTCATTTTTGGTATGGACTCATCTCTAGTTATTTCTCCCAATATTTTATTAAGTGTTGGAAGTTCGTTTTTAAAAAGGAAACCATGTCCCATCCGCCGTACAGTACTTTTGACAGATTCATCAAATTCTAGAAGTCTTAAATGATCGCCTACTCTTTCTTTAGAAGGGCCGACTTCACCTGTCTGTTTATATTCTTGGATAACTCGATATACAGTTGATTTGGCCAGCCCTGCAATACATTCCTTATAATATATTGTTATATACGTAAGTAATACCTACAACTTACTTAGCGTTTCAGAGATATTCGTTACAATTGCTGTCGTTCCCATTGGTGGAGTTTGCAGCGTTAACATTTTATAAATATTCAAAACTGTTTGCTTTTCTTCATGCGTAAGTTGTCTAAGTCGTTCACGCTTTCTATGTGGTGATACTAACTGTTTGCTAGAACATTGGTGATCACTCATTTTATTTTTGTACTTAAAAGTACAGATTTTATTAAGTAATACAGAAAAATATAATAAAACAATGCAAAAATGTAATTAAACTTTTACAGGTTGTGAAAAATGGTGAATGTCTGGCATTCATTTATCCATATTAAACTTGCCTATTCAAGAACCAATAAAATCTCTTAAAAATATGTACTATTTTGGCGCAATATTTGAATCACTCCTTCTTATTGTGAGACAAAGTATAGTACACACAAAATATAGTTATCAATTCTCGCTGTACGTGAAAGCCCCATGATCCGTCAACAGCATTGATGTTGTTATCTAATGTAATAAAAACTGAAACATGAAGTATGTTAAGAGTTGGACTATGGTACGATATAATGTTGCAATATTAAATTTTAATGTCAAATAAAAGTGGCAATAAAATCAGTATGGTACGTAGGACGTGTAACAACAGACGTCAAAAAAGAGGGAAAAGAAAACTGAAAAAGTCTTCGGTCCGCGTTTCAGAAATATTTCATCCCATTAACAATCTCCGCTCAATATAAAGAATCAAAATAGTTGACCATAACCCCGAGCGCAAACCAATAATATGGGATTGTTAAAATCGGCGGCCTCTTTGTGCTATACGATACCCTATCGGTTCCAATAGGCAGTGTGTAGTGGCCAGCCGAGAAATGCATCGAACGTCGTCGTAATGCCGACAAGGATACGAGATGCAAATAGCTGGAACGTTTGACGGTGACAGACGAAGACAATAACGAAACTTCAAAGGAGAAGAAGGTGTAAAAATGATAAAGTATATCGGAAAAAGGAAAGAAATTTCGTACGAATGGTTGTTAAAGAGAGAACGACACATTCTGTTGGTGAAACATATCTCATGCACGAAGTTACTGGTGCAAGTGAGAAAGACATCACACGTGTTTCTTAATAATCTGTCTCATTAACATATTAAGTTTGCCTTTGTGAGCTGTGCCGCCTTTTGCTTTGATTTCAATGATTAGGTTTAGAACTTATTGTGTGTAATAGATTGCGTTTTGTTTTGCGACTGCAGAATCGTTTTATTTCTGCCAATAATGGTTTCCTACCTTTGTAGTTCTGTTTTTGGCGTTGTGGATTTTTAATTAAGATTTATTCAATCATATATACACAATTTATGAACTATGAAAATTAAATTGTGAATAATATTAAAATGGTTTAGGGTGCGGAAAGTAATACAGGGTATGTAAATAAATTGAAATTTTATATAGGTGACTATAAAATGCAGAACGAACACTTATAGCTAAGCTAACGCTCTTATTACATAGAAGATATTCCAGTATAAGATATAGAAACAAAAATACGATTCATAAATTATATAAATTAAATAAATTTATTTTAAATTTCAAGCCGTTAAAACCTTTCAAGTAAATACATTAGTTACTAAGGTCTGCAATGAAAATTTTCCAACGAAACTTAAATAACATGTAACAACACATAATTAATAAGAAAATAAACTTAATTAATTTTAGCAATTCTGTCTTTTCAATGCGGACAAAATTATATAAGTGCTTTCACTTCTATCTATTGGAGTTTCATTTCTATTCGATACAAAGGGTACTAGAAAAGTTTTGCAATACAGCTTTGTTTATTTCAAAGTAATTTCTTCTACTCTCAATACACCTCTCCATCCTCCGAAACCAATCTTTAAACCAGTTCTGCTAAGTTGCATTAGGGGGTAAGTCACACTCGTTGTCCCAAGCCCGCAGAAGGTCCACATCACTGGAAAATCGGCTCCCTTTTAGCTACATTTTCACATGCGGGAACAGTGAAAAATCGCAGGGAGCAAATTCTGGACTGTAGTGAGGGTGCGCGAGAAGTTTCAATCCTGTCGTGGTCAAACATTCGGTGCAGGCTTTGGTGCGGTGAGCTGAAGCATTATCATGATCGAGGAACCAGGTGTCCATTCTTGACTTTGGCCGCAGGTTCTTAATAGATCCAATGGCTTTAAGCAGGCACTGTTCAGTATAGCACTTGCCTGTGACTGTCTTCTGTGTGTCCAATACGACGGCTTCCACAATTCCACTCGATTTGAAAAATACAGCTATCATTTTCTTCTTTACAGATCGGGATTTTCTGACAACTACGGGTGTGTCTTCATCAGCAGAGACCCAAACTTTGTTTTAAACTTTGGTCGGCACGTCGTAATAGTACAGCCAAGTCTCGTCACCTGTCACGATGTTGCTCACATACCGAGATTGTCCCTTATTAAACTTTTTTAGCATCTCCCGGCACCAAGTCACACGTCGTGTCATCTGTTCTTCAGTTAGTCGATGCGGCGCCCAGAGAGAACAAAGTTTCTTCACATGCAAATGATCATGCAGAATCGAACGAACTGCTGATGCATTTCGGCTTGGAGTACCCTCTATCTGCTGGTAGGTCACTCGCCTATCCTCACCAAGCTTTTTCCTCACAGTAGTAACGTTTTCCCCCTTAACTGACGTTCGTGGCCTTCCCGGCCTCTCAACATCCTCCACAGTTAAATTTCCCCTTTGGAATTCTCTATACCACCTTAATATCGTTGTGCGATGTGGACAAACATCACCTAGTGCAAGAGTCATTTCTTCGAAACACTGGTCTATGTTTAAACCACTCACAAAATTATAACGCAAAACTGCCCTTATCTCATTTCATGACCACGATGCCATCGCAAACACTTTGCACTCTCATTGCTAATGAATAACTGAGCCCATCGACATGGCGCGGCGGCTACTATGCACGTATGAACATGTCTCAACATGCAGTAACAAGCAGCTTGCTACGATTCATTGTTTCGTCATATTGCAAAACTTTCCTAGTACCCTTTGTAGATGGACATATTATCCTCTCTTAATACTTTGTATTAACGTTACGATAGCATGTTTTCATTATAATTAATGTATTCTAGAATCCTTTTTTCTCGTTTATTTTCCAATACATTGTTTTAATTTAAGAGAAAACATTCCACGATTTAGTGCAGTCTTTATTTTATATAAGATAATTTCTATAATTACCTAAATACTGCACTAGGACCTAACCTTCGTATCTATTTTCAAATTCAAGTACTTATCTTTGTGCGGAGTGAAGTTATGTATTGTAAGTACAAACGCTCGGTGTGAATAGTGACAATGTGTGTAGTTAGACCCGAGCTGTAGCACAAGATAGATAACTGTTACGCGGTAAATATAATAATTATTGAAGCTGCAGTGTGACTCATAATACAGGGATGTATTGTGTTGTGGGGCAGACGACTGAACTCACTAACAGCCGTGAACGACAGTCTGACTCGATGTATTCAACAATATATAAGGATGTACAAACGTGATGGAAAGCCTATGAAGTGAACATGTATCGGTAAGTATCCTAAATTAAAATATAATGGTGCTAAAATTGTGAACAGTGTGCAAAAAAATATAATGTGCTGGAATTAACGGGACTACAGGAAAGACGTAAATACTGGACTACATATTAGAAATAAAAGAACAGATGTGCCATCACATGCTGAATTTAAGTTTGATGTAATGTGCATATTACTTGCTTACAATTTACCACTTAATTTACTCGATCAAGAACTATTTCAAAAATTTTGGAATAAATATAATGCAAGTTTTAAATGACCAAGTCGGCGAACGTTGCAGCGAATTGTACTAACTATGCACGAAAAAAAAAATTAATTCTGGCTTAGCAAATAAAAAACTGTTGTTAGGTGTGGACGAGACAACAGGTATAAAGAAACATTATATTTTCAACAATATAGTCGCACATTTTTAAATCATCGCCCCCTTTGTTAGCACGTAAAGCACCGAAACTATGTAACGAAGAAGCAATTACGACACTAGTACAAGATACATTAGCATAATTTGAACTTTCAACATAGCAACTATTAACGTTTGTTAGTGATTGAGCTAGTACAATGCGCTGTGTAGACCGTGCTCTTAAAAAAACAAAGCGGTAATTTGTTGCATATTATGTGCAAAATTCAGGCGTTTCATCGAAACTATTCGAAAATTTTATCTAGAGATAGATGCATTAATCGCAAGTGCAAGGATAGTGTTCGCAAGTCCCCAAACATATTTGAGAATTTCACAGAGAGTAGTCCCCCATCCCTGAACCACCACAGCCGTTTCTGTTCCGTTGAGAAACCTGGTTACAGTCAGCACTTTACTATTATAAATATTTGAAGAAATACGAGGGTAGTTTAACAAGTAGTGAGAATGGAAAAGAAAAACCAATTTTTTAAGTACAAAATAATTTTTATTTTTCAATATATTCTCCTAAAAGAGCAATACATTTATTCCAACGGTGCTCCAATGCCCTTATGCCATCTCTAAAATGCGATTCCGGAAGGCTTGCAAAATACTCATTTACGAAGATGATAAGCTTCTCGTTAGACGAACATATCTTTCCACCTAGTGCCGTTTTCAATTTTAGAAGAAGGTGGAAGTCGGAAGGGGTTAGATCCGGCGAATAAGACGCATGCGGTACTACAATAATTGGAAATGCAACTCCTGGATTTTGGACATCGCAACTGTGCTGGTATGCGAGAATTGGGCCTTGTTTCGTTAAAATGTGGTGCATGCGTTCTGTTGAAATGTTTACCATGTCTGCTATCTCTCTCACTTTGAGTCGTCGATATTGCGTAATAATATTATGGATTTTTATAACCATTTCCTTAGAAGTCACGATTTTGGATGCTCCAGGGCGCGCTTCATCAACACAGCTTGTTCTACCACGTTTAAATTCATTTACCTATCTACTTATTGTGGCGGATGGAGCAGATTCACCTAATGTTTCCCGTAACTCATCTTTTATTTCGGTAGCTTTCATGCCCTTAATTACGATGTATTTAATCACTACATGATACTCTGCTTTTTCCATTTTAATAAAACGACCTGTTGCTTCTTTTTCAATCAGCTGTCAAAAATAAACTAATCAACCTATTTATCTAAATGTCGGATTGTAAACATATAAATAGGCAACCTAAATTACAGTGCATTTGTTTTACCAATTAGAGCGCCACCTATGTGTCATTCTCACTACCTGTCAAACTATCCTCGTAAAGTTCGTTGTTTCACACTTCAATCCCAGAGAAACTGAGACTATCAAGAAAAGTCAGACTAAATTTCTTATTAGTAATCAAATTATTATTATTATTAACCGAAAACGTCTAGGTTTGCGTCTCAAAAAAGTCCCCCTTCTTCATGACAAAATGCGAATTCAAAAGGTAGTCAAAGACCAATCCATTCTCCGCAAATGTACCTACTTTGAGCTGGACCATCCGCAATATAGTTAGAATCTGGTTCAGTCCGATTCATTTTTATTTAGAAATTTAAAAAATCCTTCAGAGGAAGCCATTTTGCACACCATAACCAACCAGAGGAAACGATTGATGCCTATTTTAAAGACCAACAGAGATCATGTTCCTTTTTTTGATGGAATGAAGTCGTTGAAAGGCAGGTGGCACAAGTTCGTTGAACTTAATAAAGATTTATATTGAAAAATAAAATTATCAAAAAAGTTTTTGCTTCATTGTTAAGTAGAAAACCTTTTGAGTGTTCCTTGTAGTGGCATATCTATGAAGTTCGAAGTAGTACAGCGATTTTGATATGCTGATGTGTATCAGTGACAAATATGAAATGTGCTGTAAAGTAAATAGAAATAATTTAGAAAATGCCCGCAATATTTAAATAGACCCGTTCGGCAGAGCAATAAGTTAGATTTGAATTCAATTCCTACAAGCCTATATAGAATAATAACAAAACACATGTTCCTTACTGTACTACATATGCATATACAAAGGAAAATTTAATCGTATATACATGCACTGCAATTAATAGTGTTAGCCTGTTAGTGTATAATCAAATAGCCCTACGTAATGATTAAATCATGCACTTACCTGAGATATTACTCCTGTATGTACAGACTAGATATTTCTTCCGGTAACATAGGCATCGCCCTGACTAGTAAATTTGAATATTGAACACGGCTATGATCAGTGCTCCCATATGATTGATCGATTATCCTAGTCCGGTTTCAGTAATTAACTCAACCATTGAAAATAAATTGAGCAAATATGTATGGTATATTACCTGCGCAGCAACAGATGAATGTTCTATAGAATTAATTAAAACTCCTGCTTCGTTAGTTATTCTCATATACTTACACTCAAAGTCAAAAAAATAGTAAATTAATTTGCGTATGTTCGACCAATCCTAATTATTTAATAGTAACGAAAATGACTATTTAAAGTTTTAGATTTCTTTTGCTTGATTTGTATACACACATACACTGCCGTTCGCGGAAATTCAGACTAACTTGCAAACAATCCTAACAAAACATTTAATTCACCTGGTAATTAAACGCTTTGTTTGGATTGTTTGCAAATTAGTCTGAACTTCCGGAAAAGGAAAGTAATTACCGGTTTTTCTAATAGACGTCACTAGGCTTAAATATGTTATGATTTGACACATATGTCATTTTATTTTGCTCACATTAAGCTTCTAAACCATACATGTTATATTTTGCGAAAGTAATATCGAGTTTCGTACCTGAAAAGTGAATTTGCGGCACGCATTACTTTTCTTATTTAATAAATAAAGTCACTGAAAGTCATCGTTTGCTGGTAGAAACTTACTGTGAGCATGCTCCAGCCATAAAAACGTGTGAGGTGTAATTTCGACAATTCAAAAGTGGTAATTTCGATGTGCAAGACAAAGAACGTTCTGGTAAGCCTAAAAAGTTCGAAGATGTGAAACTGCAGGAGTTATTGGATGACCACCCAACCTAATCTCAAAAACAATTGGTAAAAACGAGGACATAAATCGCACCCACTGTACTCTCCAGACCATTCCTCGGCCGACAAACAGCTTTTGTGGGATGACATCCATAAATTACCTGCAAGATGGTCAAGATGTGTAGAATCAAATGACCAATACTTTGAATAAATAAATTATTTCATTTTTTCAGTTTTTCACGAAAAAAACCCTAATAACTTTCCGGTACACCTGGTATAGTAAATATAAATAGTATTAATTTCGAATTTGTAATCTTCGGTGATCTACAATAAGAAAACATCGAACGAAAAGGGATAGAAAAGACAATGACTACAATTTTAAAGAAAAACAATTGAACTAAATTAAAAAAAAACAAAATAAACTACGTGATTACGTCTATTCTAACTCTAAGAATTCTTTCAGGTCATAAGGTCCTAAATCTATTAATAATATTTTAATAGCTTATTTATATTTATTTAAATTGTTTAATTACTTTTAAATTTTGAGGTAGGTAGTTGTGTAATTTTATGAAGTTGCACCCTACATTCTTTCCTGTTAATGTTAGAGGATATTTAGGAAAATTAAAATCGTTTGCTCTTGTTTGTTGCTCTTGTTTTTCTCGAGTTTGATTGCAAATAATAAATATTCATATGGATGTATATATGGTAAATCTTAATAAAGACTAGTTCATTGATTTACTCAAAAAAGTCCCTTAACGCATACATGTTCATATTCTGTATACGTATTTCGACAATTAAGTTGTCATCTTCAGCAGGTAATAATCACAGTGTTGCATCCGGATCCACGGTAAAATTCGCACAGAATAATTCTACTTTACTAAACTTTAACCGCTAAATGCCCAACACACATTAATGTGGATTAATATATATATATATATATATAATATATATAAAGGGTGTTTCAAATTACTCGGATTTTTAAGAATATATAAAATATAGATGGCGCGCTGAATTTGTCTGGATATGTGGTCATTTAAAAAGTGCGATGTATGACATTTATAAAAATGGTTTTGTGCACGGTGTAACAACGCGTTCAAATTGTTGAATTATTTTATGAAAATCAGCGTTTTGTGAAAAGAGTTTTCAGAAAATTAAGTGAATTTTATGGTTTACATAATCGTCCATCTGAAAGCACTATTGGTCGAATTATTAAAAAATTTCAAGAGGCCGGTTCCGTGAAAGATCAAAAAAGTGAAAAATACAGTCGTAGTGGTCGTTCACAAGAAAATATCGGTTTGGTTCGTGAAAGTGTTGCTGAAGATATAGGACGTTCACAACAACTGGGACTTAGTGGATCAACAACATAGCGTATTTTACACAAGGATTTAGCTCTGAAGGCCTATAAGGTTCAAATATCACAGGAACTGAAGCCATTATATCATTTAAAACGTCGGTCATTTGTCAATTTCATCAATAAACAACCAGCTGATTTTTCTCAAAAAATATTGTTTACCGATGATGCACATTTTGAACTTAGTTAATAAACAAAACTGCCGTATCTGGGGTGAGAAAAATCCACGACTTATTCATGAGAAACCTATATGCATCCTAAACGAGTTACTGTTTGGTGTGCATTATGGTCAGACGGTGTAATTGGACATTACTTCTTTGAAAATGCTGCTGGTGAAGCTGTAACTGTCAATGGTGATCGATATCGTCGGATGATAATCGAATTTTTGTGGGCTGAATTAATGAATATTGATCTAGAGGATATGTGGTTTCAACAGGATGGCGCTACACCTCACTTTGCACACGAATCAATTGATTTATTGAGAGAAAAATTTCCTGGACTTGTAATCTCAAGAAACGGTGATGTTAATTGGCCACCAAGATCATGTGATTTGATACCGTTAGACTATTTTCTTTGGGGTAATGTGAAAAGTCATATTTATGAAAACAATCCACAATCAATTCCTGCTTTGAAAGATGAAATTATTCGTGTCATTGGTGAGATAGAGCCTCAATTATGTCAAAATGTCACTGAAAATTTTAACAAAAGAGTGGACGTTTGTGGAACTGCTAGAGGAGGCCATTTGGCAGATATTGTTTTGCGCATATAAATGTCGTAACTGATACTTGAATTACCAATAAAAAGTTTTTGAAAGTGAATGCAAATTATGTGTTTTATTTATTCTTTAAAAAAACGAAATTTGAAACACGATTTATATATATATATATATATATATATATATATATATATACAATATATATATACTATATATATATATATATATATATATATATATATATTGCTTATACATTGCTTTGAAAACACTATATAAGATGATTTTTATAAATTATATACTTAGCAAGTTTATTTTTACTACTTCTACTGAGGTTTACAACATGCACCCTTGCTTGCAACAGCCATAGAGTTCTTCTTTAAATGTCTTTGTGCAAATACCTGTTGTGTAGAATAAAATAATTTCCAATGTGCCAAATGGGAAGTCTATAAGTAGTGAAAAACATGCACTAATCATAGCATTCATTAGGAAGGCCTCTCAACTCGCGAAATGGATAAAAAACTTAAAATTAAAGAATCTACGATAAGTGATAATATTCGCCGGTACAACGGAGCTGTAAATATGTAAGACCGTGTGCTAGCCGAGCCATCGCGAATCATTTCTTGCGCAGACGATGAACGAGTAAAACTAATTAGTAAGAGAAATAGGAGTTATTCGCACCCAAAATCACCGGTGAAATCAATCGCGGCCGTAAAAGAACAATAATAATACTGTAAAACGACAACTTCAAAAAGCAAATCTTCATGGCCATGGAGATGTACAAAAACCATTGCTACGTCGAGGTAACTACCGAGGTATAAAGTGTGGACAGTCGACGAGAGGAAACGTGTTTTATGGACCGACGAATCTAAGTTTAAAGTGTTCGATCAAATGTTTTGTCAGAGAGCAAAGCACGTAAGAGTACTTCCTAATTGTATTGTGTCCACTGTAAAGCAAGGAAAAGGAGCTGTGTTTGTGTGGGTTTTTTCATTTTGTGGGCATTGAAGATCTACGGAAAATTGCAGATACAATGAAAAAAGAAAGTTATTTTCAAATATTAGAAGTCACAGGCGATAACTTTACATTTATGCATGACAATGATCTAAAATATATGGTATTAGTTTTACAAAAATAGATTAAGTGAAAATCAGGCAAACAATGTATCGAAAATGACATAATAACCACAGAGTCCAGATCTCAACCCCGTTAGTTAATTAAGAAATTTTACTTTTCCATTTACAGATATTCCTAATGTTGTTTTATGTAGGTATTAGTATATTGTTATTAATTTGTATTTCTCTTTGCGTATTAATTCTGAAGCGATAGTTGTTTGAATTTCAATGTATTCTTGCTCGCTATTATTACTTTGATTTTGATTATCATAATTAGGTTTTCCAATTCCAACTTCTTCTACAATCTCTGCCTTTATTCTTTGTCTTTCTCTATCACTTAATCATTTTCAAATGATTATAATTCATTTTTGATTCGAGAAAATCCTATGACGTTCTGGTGTATATCCAGTCTTTATTATTTCTAATTTGTGGCTTTGTACTCGTAGTATTTGTAGCAATACAAAATTTATGTTTATATCAAATTTAGTGGGTACCTATTGCTCAGGCATTATTAAAATTATGGTTTTTCGTTCTTCGCCTATTTGCATAACAGATATTGACCCAGTTATCTGTAATTTTTTTATATATGCTCTGTGGTCAATAAATCGTTAATAATAACGATTTATTGGTTATATATTATTATTGTGGCCCAGATTTTTCTTGTACTTCCTCAACCTAATGCTAGGAAACTTTTCTCTTAACCCGCGTATCCGTGTGTTTGAGTTCGGATTGTACGCGGCTGATCCATTGATATTATTATACATCGTAAAGTAATAAATTGGTACGAACATTATATTGCTTTGTATCTATATACGAAGGAATATTATTACTATCACTATTATTATTAATATTTGTGTTCACTTATGATTAACTTTGTACTTAAATGCAGGTGAAATTAGGTTTTTTTATCATGTATTCAGAAACCTTTTAAATAATAATAAACACATTTTGAAAGAAGTAGTATATATTTTTATTACAGATTGGTGTTACAGATTACAGGTTATTAATTTATCAATGAAATTAGAAATTATTATTATTATTATTATTAAATCGCACTGTTACATGGACAATTAATGACAGAAGGTTTTGATCATCGTGGGCGTAATTAGAATGAAATATTTAGTACTGAAATTAGTGTCATTTAGAATAAGTTTAATCTTTCTTTGTAATTTCAGTTTGTTTTGTTTCTTTCCTGAAACTTCGGTTACAAACACGCCATGATGAAAAATGTTCTTGTATAGAGGAAGACCGTTCAAGACCTAGTGATATAATTAAAGTAATATTAATGTTCATGCTTAACGTATCTGTGTACTCACTATCACTTAAAATTCGTTTTAATGCGGTAAAATCTGCATATTTCTTTAGAGCACTATCTACTTTAGCTATAACTAATATTTTTTAGTCGATGCATGTAGCTGTGTTTATACACTGTTCAGTATCTGCAGTAAATACAACGCAACAAATGGCAACGAAAGATTTTGTAATCTATCAACTACTTCAATTATTTCTTTGAAATTGTTATAAGTTATTTGTAAATCTGCTTCGACTTCAGCAACTTGGATTCGTTTTGACTTTCTTTAATGGCCGATGGTTCTTTGGGATCACATTAAAAAACTACAAGCTTAATTTTGTGGAGATGCAAAAAATAATTCCTTTAACCATGTTTCTCAGAGTCTAAAAATCAACTGTGGAGATTCTGGGGAACCATTTATCTCTGGATAACATCGAGTCGTTTCTGCTACAAGAAATATAAAACATAAATTTTACACGTAACATGTAAGTAGGAAGTTACCACAGTCTCTCAAAAGTTCAAATATTTTCATTGTTTTAACACCATTTTTGAAATGACTTCGGTAGCTCATTCTTGTACTCTTCTGAAAGCTAACTAATGAGATTGAAGATGGTGGTTTAAGTGATTCCATTGTACGAATTATGGCATTAACAATAGAATAGAAACAATAGGTTTCAACAAATGTTTCTCGCAAACATATTTCGCCTAACACATGAGCGGTCTATCGCAAACCGAGCATTTTATTTGCATTATACATTAAATCAGGAAATTCACAAATAATAGTCGTTGTTTCGACCCATCTAACCGCATATAATTCTATACAACGTACAAACTGCATTACATACATACATATCATCGACGAAATCCCTCCTACATTACGTATGCCTTACGAAGTGAAGATTATTATTATTACTATTTTCACATTTTACGCCATTTCAGAAGTAGCTCAAAACAACATTCACACAATAACAGTTGTATTTTGTTTACCATTACCAACTTAAATTGAAGAAAAATAATTTCATGGCCTTTTTAAGGTATAAAAGATTTCGATCATGCAAAGGGTACTAGGAAAGTTTTGTAATATGACGCAACAATAAATCGTAGCAAGTTGGTTGTTGCTGTATTTTGAGACATATTCATACGTGCATAGTAGCCGCAGCGCCATGTCGATGAGCTCAGTTATCCATTAATAGTGAGAGTGTAAAGTGCTTGCGATGGCATCGTGGTTACGAAATGAGATAAAGGCAGTTTTGCGTAATAATTTCGTGCGTGGTTTAAACATAGACTAGTACTTCGAAGAAATGACTCTTGCACTAGGTGATGTTTGTCCAGATCGTACAACGATATTAAGGTGGTATAGAGAATTCCAAAGGGAAAATTTAACTGTAGAGGATGCTGACAGGCCGGGAAGGCCACGAACGTCATTTACGAAGAAAAACGTTACTACTGTGAGGAAAATGCTTGGCGAGGACAGGCGAGTGACCTACCAATAGATATAGGGTACTTCATGTCTAAATGCACCAGCAATTCGTTTGATTCTGCATTATCATTTGCACGTGAAGAAACTTTGTTCTCTCTGGGTGCCCCATCGACTGACTAAAGAGCAGATGACACTACGTGCGAGTTGGTGCCGGTAGATGCTAAAAAAGTTTAATAAGGGACAATCTCAGTATGTGAACAACATCGTGACAGGTGACGAAACTTGGCTATAATATTACGATGCGCTGATCAAAGCTCAAAACAAAGTTTGGGTCTTTGGTGATGAGAACACACTCGTAGTTGTCAGAAAATCCCGATCTGCAAAGAAGAAAATGATAGTTGTATTTTTCAAATCGAGTGGAATAGTGGAACGCGTCGTTTTGGACACATAGATGACAGTCACAGCTAAGTGGTATACTGAATAGTGCCTGCCTAAAGTCATCGGATCTATGAAGAACCTGCGGATAAATTCAAGAATGGACACCTGGTTCCTCCATTAGGACAATGCTCCTGCTCACCGCGCCAAATCCTGCACCGAGTATCCTCCCTACAGTCCAGATCTTGCTCCCTCCTAGTTTGCACTGTTCCCGCATGTGAAAATGAAGCTAAAAGGGAGGCGGTTTCCCAGTAATGAGGACCTTCTGCGGGCTTGAGACAACAAGTGTACTTTACTCCCTAGTGAAACTTGGCAGAACTGGTTTATAGATTTGTTTCGGAGGATGGAATCGTGTATTGAGTGTAGAGGAAATTACTTTGAAAAAATTAAATAAACAATGCTGTACTGCAAAACTTTCCTAGTACCCTTTGTATGGTATAATATTCAGAAGCACATAATAAATTAAAATGCTCGTCAAAAGGTTGTAAAAACTGTTGTTGGTATAAATAATAACCATAGGATGAACTCGAAATTATCATTTTCTGATATTGATTTGTGGAATGTATTTAAAAATGCACCTGCAATGCATATTGAAATGATAATTTTGATGATAATCAATTGGAAGAAAAGCGGAACTTTACAAGCAGAAATACTTTACACTTTTCAATAGTTTATTATTCAAAGGAAAGTCGTTACCAATAGTGTGCTCATACAATGTTAACTAAATATTTAATATATATGCACCGTACTAGTAAAAGGCATAATAATTCATCAAGAACAATGAGTGGCTAATATCATTTCGCGGGAATTCTCTGCGGCATATCTTGAAACTCCTTTAGAAGTTATGACTAAACTAGAAGTATTGTTTGAAGTGACATGTATATGTGGACCGTGCAGATGTTCGCTTTTAAAATAATTATTTCCCAATAAATAAGACTTACCCAGGTTACCTTTTCTCATTAATTTGCTTCGTGTTTTGTGTCATAAATATGAGATTAGGTTTCGCTTCAACGTTTGTATTATTCAATACTCTCACTTGCTTTGACTTACTCCATAAAGTTTCAACATTTTATACTTTAAATATAAAATAACAAAATAACAATGAAAATAAATAAAATATTTTGCATGAATTAAAATTCGAATTTCGAATTGTTCATTCCCTTCATCTGCTTTATATACACAAATGATCATATAAAATGACAAAAACAGATAATAAAAAACCTCTTCCCCTACTGTATTTATATCCTAGAAACGTATTTCAATTTCAATTCAATTCAATTAGGTTGTTATGATCAGTAGAAGGTAAGCGGCGTGGAATATGGGCTGACAGTAAAGCTACACAGAAAAAACTACGAAGCACACAAGACCTCCGCGCAAATTCTCAGTATATGAGTATAATGTAACATACCACAGAATATTTAAACCATGAAATTACAGTCATATTCACTAGACTTACACACATCTAATAAATTATCACTTTTTAAACCTCTAGATACCTAATTAAAATAAAAAGTCTTTTCTAGTGAAGAAGGTATCAAAAGCACCTTCAAAATCTTGATCAGTTTCAAATATTTAAGTCTTTAAAAATGATATTTATGCCTTTGGTAATCGTTGGCAAAAGACGGACATTATTTTGTTTAATAAAAAGTTGTTTTCTATTTTCTGAAAACTAGATTAATTATGGATTTCAAAATTTTAATATATTATTTCATCTAAACCAACATAATTATACGAGGAACGCCCGCTATTTACGTTTTTACAAAAACTAGCAAAGGGAAAGTTATTTTTTGTACAAACTGTTTTATTGCTTTTCAAAATATTTGCTTTTAAAATTTTAAAATTTATAACATATTTGCATGCGTTCTAATTCTCGAAATTTTTGCCATTCCGATGTTGATTTCTCAAAAACATGGCTTTTGAAGGCTTCGGCAGTTTCTTGGGGTGCTAAAAATCGCTGTCAACGCATTTTTTTGATATTTGAGAACAGAAAGAAGTCGGTAAACGATCAATCAAGTGAGCGACGGCAAGGAAACCTTAATTCGGTGTTTTCTTTTACAAATAATCAATTATTTAATGCGCTATGTTAGAGCTGGCATTATCATGATCATTCGTGAATGAACAACTTTTGTGGAAATCAGTTCATCCTTTAACACTTAAACAAGGAATTGTTGCTTAGTTTCTTGTTCATGCGAATATATCCAAAAATCGCCATCTATTACGATTTTGCCGTTCTTGAGCATTAACTTACGCCAATTAAGGCGGACTTTCTTACTGAGCTCGGATCTAATTATACGGAATTCGTCGTGGACAAATTTTTCCACAACTAAATAATCATGCAAAATGAAATCTATTGTAGTCTTAGAGATGCCTAAGAATATCTCTATTCTACTGTACATTACATGTCTATCTTCTTCATTCATGTTGCGCATAGCATCAGTGCTTTTTTTTTGGAATAGCAACCAATTTAGATCGACCTTCATGCTATTACTTCGCTCATTACTGGCGGACACACGATCATAATTAAATTCTGCAAACTAATTATGAACAACCTTTCCTGTTGGTGCTCATCGTTGTTGAGTTAGGCTTTTACAAAAGTCGTAAAAAATAATAATAGTTCACGTGAAATTTCCACAAAGTTGATTTTTTTTAAGCGCTTACTGTAAACAAACTATTCTACCATTTTCTAAGCTGCTACTGTTTTTACAATAACAAATGTCGAATTTTACGAAAATATTAGCGACGTATCCCAATAACGCCAACTAATGATCGTAAAGACATAGACGGCGCCCCTCATACATATATATGTATATCTGACAATACCTTATTTATTGCTTGTTAGTTGTGTAATTAGGTTTATAATTTTATTCACTCATTAATTGTTTCCAGTCGTTATTATCAGTTAAAAATAATATTATAACACTTTAAAATATGCATTCATATCTGTGTGCTCTATGAATTTCAATTTGGAGCTAAAACTATTATTACTGGTCTAAGTCAAAAGACTATCAAATTTAGATTCTTTAAAACTGAAGATAATAACTAAAGAAGATTAAATTTTGGCATGTAGGGTGTATTATCAGAATTTATTAGTAAAATGAATGAGTATTACACGATTTAAATCCTGATAATAAAATAAAGCATCGCACAATCTTTGTGTGGTGGTCTAATAGAGTGCTTTGCGATTTATTTTGTGAAGTTTTACTGTGAACTAATGTTCAACACTATATTTACTTCCTACGGAAGATGACCGTTTAGTTGTAGTAATATTTATCAAGGATACAAATACTGGTGTGATAAGGGGTATTTTATTGCAACAGTCTCCAACGTAATCGCACTTAAATATTTGTCAGAAAACAAAATTTAGTTAGTAATTCATTTATAATGAGTACAAGCACTGTAGAAAATGCCTGTTATATTTTTAAAGTAAAACAAATGTAATATTTGAAAGGATTCATCAAAAAACTAGTAGTATTATATTTTCCATAACTTGTACGAAGATATCATTCAGACGCCAATAAATATCTTCTTTAAAAATTCGTTTTGCTTTAGAAAGAAACAGAATTAATAGCTTTTCTCGATAGTAAAAGTTAGCAATAAATTTAAATTAATTTATCTCGTCAAATGTGCATGTCTTCTTTTCAAGCAAATTTTATTATACAATTTTTGGAACTAATTGCCTAGAACCATCATATACTCCTGTTTCTTTTCTACAGTATTACTGTGAGCGCATATATAATCTCGGTTAATTAAACGACTAAAAAGTGGATTCTTTTCACTCTATACTAGTAACAATGAATAAATTTTGGCCAAGTTGGTGTTTTATGATCAATATTGGAACAAAATTCCTGTTAAGTATCATCGACACTAGGAAACGAGCAATGTATTGTATTCGAAAATTCTGGCATCTCTTCCTAGTTTAGGATTACTTTTAAGATGTCAGATAGTTTTGTACGAACTAAGGCAGGACTTGAAGGACTTGACCAAAATGTATTCATTGTTACTAGTATAACAATGAATAAATTTTTATTCATTGTTAAATATATAAATATTCATATAAGGAAAAATTTTTGCTTTTACTGTGAAGCCCTTGTTCTAAATTTTTACAGGCATATTCAAAGAAATCATTCTAGGTGCGAAAGATTAATTCATTATCCGTAGGAAAAAAAAGTAAAGGGTGTTTCAAATTTCGCAGTTTTTTTAAAGAATAATTAAAATACATAATTTGCATTCACTTTCAAAAACTTTTTATTGGTAATTGAAATATCAGTTATGACATTTATATGCGAAAAATAATATCTGCCAAATAGCCTCCTCTGGCGGCTCCACAGACGTCTACTCTTTTGTTATAATTTTCAATGACATAGTTAAGGTTCTATCTCACCAATAACACGAATAATTTCATCTTTAAAAACAGGAATTGACATTGGATTGTTTTTATAAACCTGACTTTTCACATAGCCTTAAAGAAAATAGTCTAACAGTGTCAAATCACATGATCTTGGTGGCCAATTAACATTTAACGTTTCTTGAGATTACACGTCCAGAAAAATTTTCTCTCAATAAATCAATTGATTCGTGTGCAAAGTGAGGTGTAGCGCCATCCTGTTGAAACCACATATCCTCTAGATCAATATTCATTAATTCAGGCTACAAAAATTCGATTATCGTCCGATAATATCGATCACCGTTGACAGTTACAGCTTCACCAGGAGCATTTTCAAAGAAGTAAGGTCCGATTACACCACCAAGTTCAAAATGTGCCTCATCGGAAAACATTATTTTTTTGAAAAATCAGCTGGTTGTTCATTGATGAAATTGACAAATGAACGACGTTTTAAATGATCTAATGGCTTCAGTTCCTGTATTATTTGAACCTTATATGCCTTCAGAGGTAAATTCTTGTGTAAAATGCGCCATGTTGTTGATCCACTAATTCCAAGTTGTTGTGAACGTCGTGTAATGGACATTTCAAGATCTTCGTCAACACTTTCACGAACCAAACCAATATTTTCTTGTGAACGACCACTACGACTGTATTTTTCACTTTTTTGATCTTCCACGCAACCGGTCTCTTGAAATTTTTTAATAATTCGACCAATAGTGCTTTCAGATGGACGATTATGTAAACCATAAAATTCACGTAATTTTCTAAAAATATACATACATCACACTATTTAAATGCGCACATACCCAGACAAATTCAGTGCATCACCTATATTTTATTTATTCTTAAAAAAACCGCGCAATTTGAAACATCCTTTATTTACTGGCAGTTTTAAAAAAGTTATGTTTTCTCTACGACAGACTGTGTAATGTCGATTAATAAAAATAATATGAAACTTGAAAAACTTGCTTCTGTGAATCATTCACATTTTAGTTAAATATACAATGTAGGAGATAACATAAGATGATCTAGTAATGATTTTTTATTAATATATATAGTATTATACCAACAAATGCGAATGTTAATAAGCGTTACTGTAGATTTTAAATTGAAATCTTAAATCCACATTCCATCAATATTCCTTTCAAAAAGATATACAAATTAATCTCTCAGTTTCATCTTAAATACTTATTTGGACTTAAATAAATTAAAAAAAAGTGTTAATTTATTACTTATAAGGATGAAATGACAGATGAAATATATAGTTCATCAATGTGTTAAATGATAAATGCTCAGTTATAAAAGACGATACCTTAGGGGTCTGATCTTTGCTGGCCCCCCTCGACTAACTTATGAATCATGCTTACAAAACTCTAATTTGAATAATTAATATCGGTTTTAAACAGTTTTAAATGCCTTCTCTCTTCCTCAACTTCGTGCAGAGGTACTTCCATCAAAATAACTTAGAGCTAATTACTCATTTATTTTTAATCATGTGTATTCCAGTTTTTCCTTTTTGTATATCTTTCCTTTTTTCAAAAAAGCGAAGTTTAAAAGAAAGTATTTTCGTTATAAAGTTAATGTTTTTCATTTCCTTTCTTTCCGTAAATTATTTTCAACGAAATAAATACTTTAATGTCTTTCTGCGTAATAACGAATTTATTTTTAAAAATGGATTAATTTAAAGTATTTAAAAAACTGAACGCTAGGTTTTAAAAAGTATTAAAATTATATAAGGTACATTATGCGAAAGCTATTATGTTTTGTATAAAAACTGCCTAAATACGAGGCGTATTTCCTAAGTAAGTACCATTTTTAAATATGGACGCTATAGCGTTGAGATCGTAATTCCGTGCATGCGCACTGAGTATTTACATCTGTTGGTTAGTCACAGACGCCAGTACGGAAGCATTCGTTCATATTTGCGTTTGTTTGTGGCTATTTAAAATGCCTTAGATAATTGAAAATCCCGCCGGTTGTAAAATATGCACTATGGTTTGTTTTCTAGATAAAAAGATCGTGAAAGTGGGTGAAATTGGTCGTCAGATTAGTGAAGTGTATGGGGAAAATGCTATAGGCGAGGGAATTGTACGAAAATGGCTTAGAGCATTTAAACATCTCCGTACTAGTGTTCATGATGAAGAGCGTAGTCGACGACTAAAGACTTGGTGCGGAAAGTTGATGCAAATGTTTGAGAAAACAAAGGCTTTACTATTTCACCATTGTCTGATGAGTTTCCACAAGTCTCAACGAAGTTCTTTACAAAATTGTGGTAGTGTAAATCATCGACGGCAAATTTCTATGATGATGCAATTTGGAAGCGGGCTGTACGATATGATAATTCTGTCAATATTGGTGGTAATTATATTGAAAACTAAGTTACGATAGAGGCTTTCTTATAAAATTAATTGTTGAAAAAATTGCAGTTGTGTTCTTTTCATATAAAAACGGTATTTATTTAAAAAACACTCCCCGTATTATCTAGTCGTAAAAGTCATGTGTGTTACGACGCATTTCATTTATTAATATAAAAAGAGGTCAATCAATTATCCAGAGGCCGCCAAAAATAGACACCCAGTAAATCGTATATTTTAACGAATTTTCAGGAAACATATATTTTATTCACATTAAGAGACTATGAAAATTTCAGAAGGATATGATCGTTACAATTCATATAAACACTAATAATTCGACGATTCTCCCCCTGTTTCTTAAGCATTTAACTAGTTTCTTAGGCATACTAGAAATTGGAGAATCAATGATAGTTTACGGTATGCTTCCGCAAGTTTCTAAGACCCTTTGTTGAAGAATATGAACATTGTTTGAGAGTGGTTACAAATTATTGATTTTCAAGTCTACATTTTTCACAAGAGTTCTATTGGTGTCAAATCCGACGAACAAGAAGATTATGGTAAACGATCGACATTAGCATTATCCAAATACAAAAATAACTCAACAGTTGATATTAACTCTGGTTAAAGAACATTATTAACGTAATGAACGGCTCCTTGAATTACTCCTAATGAGGATCTACCTCCATGCCAGACAGTTCCCACACCATTATACCGTAAGTGAAAGCCGTATATCGCTGTACAGAAAACTTTTGTTACACCACCCTAACTGTCTAATTTTTGTCGTGGAATCGGAGATTAACAAAGAAGATCGAATTCTTTGATATATACCAGGTGTACCGAAAAATCATTACCGGTATTTTCGCAAAAAAAACTACATAATTTTCGAGAAAATGAAATAATTTATTTATTCAAAGCATTGGCCATTTGATTCTACACATCTTGCAGTAAAACTATTCATCGAGCCATGTTCTAACTTCTTCGAAATTAGCACAGTGCTGCTCTGCAAGCGCGTGTCCCATTGATGCGAAAAGGTAATAGCCGGACGGGACAAGCTCTAGAAAATATGGCAAACGCGTTATTATGTCCCTTCTAAGTGCTTCCAGCCCTTCCTAGACCGGTTTTCTTGTAACAGACGGCGCATTATCGTGCTGTACAATAATTTTGCCGTGTCTTCGGGTTCATTATGAACGTTTTTCTATCAATGCATGGTTCGAATTGATAATTCGTTGTCGGTAGCGATCAGTATTAACTACTTCACCAGGCTTCAACAGTTCGTAATACACCACGCCACTCTGGTCCCACCAAACACCGACCATTGCCCTGCGACCAAAACGATTTAACCTTGAAGTGGATGTGTCTACTTCACCAGGTAATAACCGTGAGTTTGGCGCTTCAGGTTTTCGAAATAGATCCATTTTTCATTACCCGTCACTATTCTATGCAGAAATGACTACCGATCATACCTTTGAAGCAACATTTTACAGACGATTTTTCGATTTTCCATTTATCTGTCATTCAATTGATGTAGCAGCTATTTTCCCATATTTTGGATTCTTCCATTGCTCATAATCGTTTCTTGCGCCACATGCTTCTGCCAATTATTTTTGAGTTTGGGTTGGATCTTTATCCAATAACTCCTGCAGTTTCATATCTTTTTCAGTCTACCAGAATGTTTGCCACATACATAGAAATCGCCACTTTTGAATTGTCGAAACCATGCCTCACAAGTTTTATGATTGGAACATGCTCACCGTAAGTTTCTACCAACAAACAATACTTTCAGCGGCTTTTTTCTTTTGATTAAATAAGAAAAGTAATGTGTGCCGCAAATGCACTTTTTCACGTAAGAAACTCAACATTTTCAAAGAGGTATAAATTTATGACGGTGTAACTTTCGCAAAATATAACATGTATGGTTTTGAAGCTTGATATCAATAGAATAAAATGACATATGTGACAAATCATAACATTGCAAACTGAAGCCTAGCGACATCTGTAAGATAAATCGGTAATGACTTTCCGGTACATCTGGTTAATAGATAAATAAAGAAGTTTGTTAATTAACTAAACCTCTCGATTTACCACAAATTTTTGTTGTTGACAAGAAGCAGTCCCTAAGAGTCACAAGTCGAAGCACTCAAGTCTTTCGATTGTGTGGGATGTAAGCCGTAAACGTCATCATTCCTCATAATTTTCTGAAAAGCTTAATAGAGACAATTTTCTCTTTAACATTTCATTATTAATAAATTTTCATGCAGCTGATTACACTACAGAAATATGTATATTCTCCTTCTCATAATAGTAAAAAATTTCTATTTTTGCAGTTATTTGACGTTAGTGTCAATTAAATTCCGTTTGTTAGTGTCAATCAGTAAACAGTTTCGAGTGCAAATATTTTGAAACTTCTCAAAGACCTATACAATATGTACAAACGTTGTGAAATTCGACTTACATCATTATCAGTGTAAAATCTTTATAAATAATCAAAAGATACTTTAACTTATCGAGTCTGAAGTTGTTTTTTTTAATAAGAAAATAAACAACATAGTCACATATTAAAGCAATTGGTTCTCCTGTTTCAACAGTCAAAAACTTTTAATACTATTCTGTTATGCGTGTTATTGCTATGGAAAAATGAGTTTCCGAACTGAGATGCCAAATTAAATCAAAACCATTATTAACAATAGGAAATATCGTCTAATTTCACTGGCGTCAAGCTTGATCTAACTGCTCATAAAATACCTTCAAAAAAATGAAACTGTCACAACGAATAGACGATGTAATTCTTGTGTAACATAAAATTAATAACTACTGGAACACTTACGAGAGATATCATTTAAATTTAAATATTACAGTTTTAGTACAATAAAGTAAAAATCGCATTATATAAATGGTAAATAGTATACACAGTCGCCTTTTACTAAAATTGACAAGTTTTGGTTTTTTGATGAAACAAACAAATGATTAGTACAAAGGGTATTACGAAAGTTTTGCAATACAGCTTTGCTTATTTAATTTTTTCGAAGTACTTTCCTCTACACTTAATACACCTCCCCATCCTCCGAAACCAATCTTTAAACCGGTTCTGCCAAGTTTCACTAGGGAATAAGGCACACTCGTTGTCCCAAGCCCGCAGAAGGTCCTCATCACTGGAAAACCACCTCCCTTTTAGCTTCATTTTCACATGCGGGAACAGTGCAAAGTCGCAGAGAGCAAGAACTAGACTGTAGAGAGGGCGCTCGAGAAGTTTCAATCCTGTCGTGGTCAAATATTCGGTGCAGGCTTTGGCGCGGTGAAGTGGACCATTATCGTGATGAAGAGACCAGGTCCATTCTTAACTTTGGCCGCAGGTTCTTCATAGATCCAATGACCTTAGGCAGGCATTATTCAGCATACCACTTGTGACTGTCTTCTGTGTGTTCAAAAGGATGCGTTCCACAATTTCACTCGATTTGAAAAATACATTTTCTTCTTTACAGATCGGGATTTTCTGACAATTACGGGTGTGTCCTCATCATTAAAGACCCAAACTTTATTTTGAGCTTTGGCCGGCACATTGTAATAGTACAACCAAGTCTCGTCACCTGACACGATGTTGTTCACATACCGAGATTGTCCATATTAAGCTTTTTTTAGCATCTTCCGGCACCAAGTCACGCGTCGTGTCATCTGCTCTTCAGTCAGTCGATGCGGCACCCAGAGAGAACAAAGTTTCTTCACGTGCAAATTATCATGCAGAATCGAATGAATTACTGGTGCATTTAGGCCTGAAGTACCCTCTATCTGTTGGTAAGTTCGCCAAGCATTTTCCTCACAATAGAGACCTGTCACGATGTTGTTCACATACCGAGATTGTCCCTTATTAAACTTTTTTAGCATCTACCGGCACCAACTCGCACGTAGTGTCATCTGCTCTTTAGTCAGTCGATGGGGCACCCAGAGAGAACAAAGTTTCTTCACGTGCAAATGATAATGCAGAATCAAACGAATTGCTGGTGCATTTAGACCTGAAGTACCCTATATCTATTGGTAGGTCACTCGCCTGTCCTCGCCAAGCATTTTCCTCACAGTAGTAACGTTTTTCTCATGTCAACATGAACGAATTTAACTTCGATGACCCAGAAACGTTAGAGTTGAAACGATAAGTTATTATTCAAAATATAGCAGTTGGAGAATATTTTAAGAAATCTTCAAGGAATCGTTATCGGCTAATATATCGCCAAGCTCACACTTACTTATAGATACGCAATTCATTGTCAAAAAACGCATTTTCCCCAAGTTGGGTCACACACAAAATATTTGTGCGATATTTAAAAACATAAAAGCAAAAGTTTCATGTTAAAGCTTCAAGACCAAGAATCTCTAAATTTGTATTTTTTACTGCAGAGTTATCGTAGTTTTTAAAACATCAACGAAACATTCTTGTGAAGTTACTTCATCCTCTCTCTCTCTCTCTCTCTGCTATTCCTTAGCCTGGTCGCCTAATTATTTTCAATAAATTTAGATTCGCTTACTACAAAGTAATGGTGTTCTTTATATTACACAGGTTTCTATTTATTTCCATTTATGTTTAAATATCTTAGTCCACGTCTCGATATATCTCAGAAGATTGTCAAAGTACCTCGCTGAAGGGGGATACAATTGTATATTTGAAATAAATAAATCGCAATTAATTCTATGCTGTTATTCAATTTATGCATATATTATGGTTAAATAAATTATATAAAACCTTAAAATAAAAAAAAAGTTAACACTCAGAGAAGATATAAATTATCAAATTACCTTTCTCTCTCTTCCTTTTTTTTATTGCAGATGTATCATATCTCATAAATTTCATTGCAAGATTTTTAATTTCGATACTGCAATTTCAATAAACGAAGGAGTCTCGTACAAAACATTAATAAAACTGAAGCGTGTTGCTTTCACTTGTATAACAAATTAGCCCACGAAACACTGCAAGTAACCCTTAATGGCACTATTCTAACTCACAACCTGAACCCCTAATATCTTGGGATAACGTTGGATAGAACGCTTTCGGACGGGTAGCATTTGTGCGATGTCGCTGTGAAATTACATATTGGGAATAGTATCCTTTACAAATTTACTGGGACGTCATGGGGAGCACGGGTAGCTACTCTGGAGTGGCAACTCTTGAACACCAAGCAGGTTCCGCACAGATTTGATCTATCATAATGCCACAATGCCAGAACTGCCAGAATTGGGTATCTCTCAATAGAATGCGAACATGACAAATGTGATTACATGCTACACATGTGGGGCAAGAAGCTGAATTATGGATTCGACTGTGGCGCGGAGAATCAAGCAATCGAACACATATAGTGCCCAAATATGGTCGTTGAGCAATCCCTGGTACGCAAGAAGACGTAAAAGCCACCCCTTAAACTGTTCAGTGGCTCTAAAGTCTTGATTCGAAGTTGTGATTTTTACTAGTTTAGGCTTAAATGTCTGTCTTCGTTATATGGATATACTTATATTCTTGTATTATTTTATTTTTTTTACACCTTTTTTGTGATATATATATATATATCCTTTGCGGTAGGCTAAATAAATAAATAATAATAAATAATAATGTATTTGTTTCAAAAAATTTTAATCCACTAATTACTTTCGAAGTGTAAGATCACAGTTAAGGCAGATAATTTCTATACAAATCTATTAATGTTCCTCTCATCTTTTTCCCACTTTTTAGAAAATAATTCCCTTAACAATAATTAATTAGGAATTTCAGAAATCTCTAATTATTCTGTTACGTTAGTTATTATTTATACACGTAATGATATGAAGCAACCAACAGAATATTTAATGTTAAGCGTAAGAGTTACTATACTCAAAACAGCACTACCACATAGAAATATTGAGAAAAAATATATCGTAGACAATCGGATATAATTCCTATCTATCAACGAAAATGTCAAAAGCTAAATAAATGTACTTAAAGATCTTTTAGATGACCTTCATCTCCGAAAAGTATTAATAATGAGAAAAATTCTCAAGTCAGAAAAACATGCTTACTGACAAGAATGGGTGTTTCCGTCCCTCTCTGATCTTAATGAGCTAACATTTATCTTTGTCGGGTACGTATTAATCACAGAAACCGACTTGGCCTCCTGCTGGTCAATTAGGCAGATATTGGGCCCACACAAGAAGTTATTATTCCCTATTGGAAGTATATATATGGTCGAGATTAGCAGTGGTTCGGGCTCGTGCCAGTGCATTCCTAATGCGATAAAATGTCTTGCATTATTACAGATACTTTTTGATTGAATATTAGACGCGGAATAAGTGTCTTTCTTTTTTTTAAGCGTACATATATGATTAAAGTGTAGACATTTATAGGAAAGGAACGAATTTTGAGATAATTTGTATGCACCATAACATTGGCAAAAAAACTTAATTTAAATGAAAATGAAACTATTAAATATTTCGAATATTAATTTGCGAAGAATGAATTTATTTTTGTATTTTTTAATTTTTGTCTGCAAGGATCTGTTTTTTCGTTATCAGTTAATACCTTACTATACTTTGTTCAAAACTATGCTAAGGTTTTTACAAATTCTCTAGACTTTTTAATTTATCTAACATTGGGTTATTTATCAAATACTAATGTTGTTTTTCTCGCGAGAATTGTATTTCGAATCAGTCCACCTCCTTCTAAAGCTTGCTATTATTATATATTTTGATAGCTCACATTTCAAGGTTTAATTATAAAGCAAAAGATTTTGATTCTATCTTTGTTTTTTTTCTGTCATGATTTCGAAAATGAACAACAAATAACTGGTTTTGGGCTTCCGGGCTGGAACCGCATCACTGGTATAACTGCCGACATTTCGTACCCACTCGTATGGGACATCTTCAGGGCTCAACAACTGCTACTGTCTGTGGGTACGAAACGTCGGCAATTATACCAGTGACGCGGTTCCAGCCCGGAAGCCCAGAAGCAGATAGTATAGACCACGACCGCGGAAGTCTACGTACCAGATTAACAACAAATAAGTTTGTTCATTTCTGAAAAAGTAAGCACGCAGTCGAACCACAAAGAAAGTTGTGTAAAGTATATGGGGAAGACATTTTAACAGAACGCCAGTGCCAAAACTGATTTCCAGAATTCCGTTTGGTAATTTCAGCATCAAGAACGCACCTCGTTTTGGAAGGCTAGTTGAAGGTATTGAGAACAAAATAAAGATATTCATTGAATTAAACCATCGAATAACAATACATAGAATAACAATACATAGAATAACAAAACAAATATTTATCGCCGTCGTTCATGATCATGTGGAATGATTTGGTTTAGTTATTTGCGTCCCATATTTCCAAAGAAAGAAAATTGCTCCGTCATATTGTCAGTAATTTGTTGATAAGAAAATGATCCATTTCTAAAGCGAATAATTGAGGATGAAAATTATTTACATTAATACAATATTAAACGCTAATGTCATATAAAAGATGAAGCGACTCGAAGCGCTACGAAAACTGATATTCATAAAAAAACGATGTTCTCTGTTTGATGGAATTTCAAGAAAATTGCATTTTTAAACTTCAAAGGCAATCGGGTACGCAGACTTCCGCGGTCGCAGTCCATACAGTATAGTATGTTCTACTAGACAATTTCGCAATTAATTCCGAAGTATATCTCTATCAATTGGACGACTTAAGTGATTTCATAAACCAAAAGCAGCGAGAATTGATTAACAGAAGAAATATGTAATTTTTCACCATGATTCCATCAGGCCTCATATAAGTTTGACGACTCGCCAAAAGCTAGCCAGCTTGAGTGAGATGTGCTACTGCGCCCACCATATTCGCCAGATCTGACCCTCTCTGATTACAACTTGTTCAGATCTTTACAAAATACTTTAGGTGGAAAATATTTAACTCCATTGAGGACATCAAAAATCACTTGGTTCAATTTGTTGCAAGTAATGATCATAAGCTTTACGAGCCCGAAATTATGCTATTACCAGAAAGGTAGTAAAATGTATTGGACCAACATGATCATTGTTTAATTGAATAAAATGCTCGCGACTATATTATGTAATGCAGTCTTCTTGAGTATCCAACCACGTATTGTTTCGGTTCTTATAAACAAACATTCAGTCACCTTTTCATTCTTTTAATATATAGCACTATACAACTCCAGACGAATGTCATTGAGATGTCGTTGCAACAACGATTAAATGGTTCTTTTAAAAAGCGGGAAAATACTCAGTCGAACATTATAAGCCAGCATCACGCAATATACAATCTGTTTACTAAACACTCGGCAAAATGTAAGGGGCTTTTGCTTAAGTTATTTTAAGGTTTTTTTGTCTTAAGATTATTCTCGGAAAGACCCTTGGTTTGTATATTTTTTAAATTGTTAATGCGCCCTAAGTAAAACGATGGTGTTCTACATTAGACATTTGAGTTGGAATTGTGGATGAGCTGATCGTAATTTTTTCGAAGAATCACTACTTGGGTTTCGAGAGGTCTTACCACTGGCAACGAGACATATGTATAATGTATTGGGTTAGCAACTAAGTACTTTTAGTTTTGTAGTATAAAATAAAACACTTTTTTTTTAAACAAAGAATAGTTTTTAATCAATTATATATTTTCAATTTTGCCGAATGATCTTTTGCCATCTTTCTTTCAGCTGCATGATTCCGCGCTCATAAAATTTCTGGTCCTTATCAGCAAAAAACTGAACCAGGTGCGAGTGAAGGTCATCGTCATTTGTGAAAGTTTTACCATTCAAAGAATTCTGCAAACTTCGAAATAAATGGTAATCAGATGGTGCTAGATCAGGGCTGTATGGGGGATGTGGCATCACTTCCCAGCCAAGCTCCAATAGTTTCCCACGAGTTGTCAAAGATGTGTGAGCCCTTGCATTATCTTGGTGGAAAACTACACCTTTCCGATTTGACAATTCTGGCCGTTTTTCTTTGATTGCTTCATCCAGTTTTATTAATTGTTAACAATAAACATTAGAATTGATCGTTTGGTTCCTTGGAAGCAGCTCAAAAAACACAACACCTTTGTAATCCCACCAAACTGACAGCATGATCTTTTTTGGATGCAATTCAGCTTTCGATGTGGTTTGAGCTGGTTTATCGTGTTTGTTCCATAATCGTTTTCGAACTATGTTACTGTGCAGGACCCATTTTTCATCACCAGTGATGATTCTTTTTAAGAAAGGGTCGGTTTCATTTCGTCTAAGGTGCATATCGCAAAAGTTGATTCTTTGTGTTAAATGAATTTCTTTCAATTCGTGAGGTACCCAAATATCAAGCTTCTTAACTAGTCCAAGACATTTTAAATGTTTTTCAATTGTTGTGTGCGATACATGTAGCCTCTCCGCAACCTCCCGAACAGTTATATGACGATCCTCTTCAATTATGACTTTGATTTGGTCATCATCAACTTCAGTAGGACGACCAGAACGTTGCTCATCTTTGAGGGAAAAATCTCCAGAACGGAATTTTTTATACCAATTCTGACACGTGCGCTCTGTTAAGCAATTAGCACCATAAACTTCACATATCTTTTTGTGAGGCGCAGCAGCTTTCTTTCCTTTACGGAAATAAAATAGTAAAATATGTCGAAAATGTTCGTTTCTGCACTCCATTTAAAATTAACCCACAACTAATAGCTTTAATAAAAATCGCGCACTACTTGCTTCTGAAGTTACGTCAATGTGACTAGTATCACGCGACAAACGGTAAAGCACAGCACTAACATACATTATACAAAAAATAAAGCAACGCTCTCTATCAGTAAAAACCGAAAGTACTTAGTTGCCAACCCAATAGTTTTGCACATCGATACTAGCACATTTTAGTGTGGTTGCTGTTTGGTTAGACTTATAGACTTAAATCTTTTGAATTTTATCCTCTGAGACTATTTGAAGGCAATAGTGTACACTTCTTCAATGGATAATGAAGATTTAAGAAATCGAATAGATAATGAGTGTAATACTATACGTCTATATCTTCGAAACAAAGGGTCTTTCTAAAAATCACCGGAAAACAAAAAATTTTAAAATAACCCAAAGAATAGTCCTTCGAATTTTTGTCGCACGCTTAGTAAACATTCTACAATATATATATACATACATATACAATCATTAAGACAGAATAACAATTATAACTTTCTTGTGTTACATACTAAAGATATAAAGTACTGATATGAAATACTATACAGATCGATGGCCGAAGCTAAGTTTAGTAGCATAGACGTCTAAAGGATATGCCTGCCATAGTCAGTCCTATGAAATGGTGCATAAAATTCCCTAGACAGACGAGAATGAAAAGGTAGGTAGGCCAGAATTAAAACGTTCAGAAGTATATAGATGCCTAACACCTATCTGAACTAACAAAATAACTGCGAATGAATCGATATGCATTTCTTATAACGGACAAACTATTTTTTTTTAATCATTGAAGGTTGATGTATAACCCTTTTCCACATTAATTTTCGTATTCTGTATACGTATTTCGACAACTAAGTTGTCATCACCAGCAGATAATTAAACAGTGTCGCATCTGTAAATCTACCTCAAAATACTCGTACGAAAACAAATTCCGCACAAGATCTGTACAGTTGAAAGCCAAAACACACCAACGTGCGTTTTGGCTTTAAGTTAAGTTTGGATTTAAGTTAATCAACTACAGGCTCCATCAAAATTACCGGACAAACTATATTGAGATTCCAGAAATTCCATGTTCAGCATGTTTAATCTCATTGTAGTTCATACTTACTAATATGGAGTTTTAATAGTAAAAAAGTATACGAATTTCCTTTGATCACGCATAGCTGGTAGTAGTTATTTCCAATTTTTGTAAATTAAGGACCTTTACATCCAATAGCGAGTAATAAAGTATTGTTTTCTTATTGAAAGCGCCTTTCCGAAAATCATTTGATGATAAAAAATTTTAAAATAGATCAAGAAATAACGCCTGAATTTTTGTGCATATCGAGTAAACACTCTGTATATTATAATATGGTCATTACATTGGATAAATTATTTTCCAAACCACTCAGTAATGTTTATCGAATTTTATTTAATTCTTAGATGTTTAGTTTATGTTAAGTATAATTTTATTATTAAATATTTATTTCTTTTGCTGATATTATTACTAATGTAAACAGTAATATTTTATTTCTACGAAATCAGTGACATTTAGGGCTTCTCGTAAAATATATGTGTCCTATCCTGCAACAAGGTGGTAAAATTATGTAGCCTATCCATTAGAATAAAATAAAAACAGAAACCTATAGCCTGAAACTCTGCAACAGAACTTGGTCAAGAACTTTATTTGCATCTTTAGAAAACTCCAATATGACCAAAAATATTCTTAAAAGTGCTTCGATAGGCACACGAACTGATTAACTTTTGCCTACTTTTTTTTCAAACAGGCTTATAGACTCGACTGACTTTTAGTAAACAATATTAGATATCTTCCATGTTACACTTTAAAATTAACAAAAGAGTTGCTTTTGCGTAAATTTAAAATGTTATTTAAATGTTAGAATAGATGATGAAGCGGTTATTTTCATTATAGAAACCTATTTTGTATTTCCATATTAATAATGGAAATGTATTAGACTATCGAGAAGCTCACGGAGCATTTTGGCATCAAATAACGCTAGTTTATTTTGCAAGTACTAGAATTGTCTACAACTATCTTCATGCTATATCATATAGCAGCTGAGAGTCCTAATTTCGTTTTGGAAAACAATCGAGCGATTAGGTTCAGTGTTTGAAAGCTGGAAATGGCAGAACAAAGTATACATTTTCGTTATATTTTGCTCTTTTACTTTTGGAGATGAACCAACGCGCCTCAAGCATCTAAACATTTGTATAAAATTTAAGGTGACTGTACAAGAACAACAATGCCAACGATGGTTTACAAAATTCCGTGCTGGTGATTTTAATCTCAAGGGCGCTCGGTTAGGGAAACTTACTGATGTTGATGACAAAATAGAAACGTTGTCCGAGTCAAACCCATGGCACATGGGAGATTGCAGAAACGTTAAACATCCATCTTTCAAGCGTATACGATCACTTAAAAAAGTTAGGATATGTTAGCTAGTTTGATATTCGACTTTCTCATTAATTCAAAGAAGTTAACTTGACGGTTCGTATAAATATCTGTGATATGTTCCGTAAACGTGAGGAAAACTATTTCATTTTTAAACGCAATGATAACTGGTGATGAGAAGTGAATTGTTTATAACGATGTAGTGCAAAACGCGAAAACTCTGTTGGTCCCGACCTGAAAATTAGCTTCAAACATAATTAAAAACAGACATTTATTATAAGAAGTCATTGTCATCAACCTCAGTAGGTCTCCCTGACCGAGCTCTGTTAATATTAAAATCACCAGCACGGAATTTTGTAAACTATCGTTGACATTGATGTTCTTATAGAGTCACCATATATTTTAGATAAATTTTCAGATGCTTGAGGCGCGTTGTTTCCTATTTATTATGAGAAGGCTATGCTCTTAGTTTGGTAGGATTTTAAAGGTGACGTGTTTCTTGAGCTACTACAAAGGAACGAAACAATTAATTCAAGTGTGTACTGTCATGACACATTTTGGCAACAAATAACGCAAGTTTATTTTGCAAGTACTAGAATTGTCTGCATCAGTCTTCATGTAGCAGCTGATAATCCTAATTTCGTTTTGGAAAACAATCGAGCGATTAGATTCAGTTTTTGAAAGTTTATAAAAAGTTAGAAATAGAAGAACAAAGTGTACATTTTTGTTATATTTTGCTCTTTTACTTTTGGAGATGAACCAACGTGCGTCAAGCTTCTAAAAATTTGCCTAAAATTTACGGTGACTGTACAAGAACAACAACGCCAACGATGGTTTATAAAATTCCGTGCTGGTGATTTTAATTTCAACGATGCTCGGTCAGGAAGACTTACTGGTATTAATGACAAAATAAAAACGTTGGTGTCAAACCTATGCCACACGAGAGATTACAGAAAGGTTAAACATTCATCATACAAGCAAGCGTTTAAGACCACTTGTCTCTCCGAAAATCATTAGATGACAAAAAATCTTAAAGTAGACCAAGAAATAACCCCTAAATTTTTGTGCCCGTTGAGTAACCACTCTGTATATTATAAAAAAATGGTAATTCATTACATTGGAAAAATAACAAATTATTTTCCAAACAACTTAGTAATATATTATCGAATTTTATTTCATTCTTAGATGTTTAGTTTATGTTATGTATAACTTAATTATTAATTATTTATATTTATTATTTCTTTCGCTAACATTATTATTAATATAAACAGCAATATTTTATTTCTACGAAATCAGTGACATTTAGGGCTTCTTGTAAAATATATAAGTGTCCTATTCATATATATATATAATTCCATTTCAAAGATGGAAAGATGTAGGTTAAAAGAGAGATTACGTAAGCGATAAGGCGCGAATTCTATACAAATCAGTGTCTAAAACATTCGAAAGGATAATCGGATTACAGTCGTTTATACGTAAGGGAAAAAAGGAAAGAAACGAAAAAGAAAAAGCAGCTAAGGTCGTTGTCGTCGTCGCTGGGGTGAGCCGGAAGGACGTCAACATTTAGAATCGTTTAAGAATGAGGATAATAAAAAGAAAGATGAAAAAGGGATAGAAAAACTGAATCCGACCCACAATCAGCGATAACATAAGGGTGTAGATAGAAAATTTAACATATATTAGTTAGTGTGGTTTCACACTCGATATACATATGCACGCCTCGGTCGGTGAGATCTTTTGGCCAAAGAGAAGTTAGTCTTACAATAAGGTCTCATTGTGAAACCACTGTCCCGAAACGTACCGGCCTCTTTGGCGGCCCGCTTTAACACGGCCCACCCTCTGAGTCGCAAAGATTTATGGACATGTCCGTTTGTACGCTATGTCCCAACACTTGTAATAAGTTGACATTGCATTGGCCGAAAGACGCATTTTTATATGTTATTCGTTTTATTTTCTCGGCATTTCTTTTATATTAAGGTGTCAGCTACAGGAAGAAAAGCGCAAAGGAAACGAAACTATGAATTACAAGCTGTTGTAATAAGATAAAACTTTTCAAATGTTATAACGGATGTCTTTCAATTATTATTTCGATTGTCGACTGTACAGTCATTATTATTTGTAAAATATGTTTGTTGTTAAAAAACAACACTTGATTTTAAGTTTTTAGGAAATGGAACGCCTTATCTTAAGTTCACATAAATAAAAATATAAACAAATTTTAATCTCAATTAGATATGTATAATATATAAAAATAATATAAGATGTTTAAGAAGAAAAAGAAGACGATAATTAATAATAGTTAAAAAATATAATTTAGGATTACATCCAGATGCAAAAGTTCATATTGTACGTGGTATGTATTGCAAATACATTTCGATTTGCCTTTTTGTAACTGTTGTAAAATGCATTAAACTTAGGCTATTAATTCGAAAGCTTGTCTCTCTCTGTCAAGCTTACGAGAATAGATAGGAAAATCTCTAAAACAAGACAGAATAAAATAATTTTTTAGGAAAATCGTATATATTTTCTACACAGTCTCCTCTTAGTTTATAGGTTTGGTCCTTTTCAAGATCTTTTAGTCTTTTAAAAAAATAAGAACTATCTAAACCTTCGAAATATTTATTTACAGTCTCGATGGTTCCAGTATTCGATGAGAATTTCTTTCCCATCAACAATATCTTCAGGTTTAGGAAGAAAAAAATGCAATGAAGCAAAACTTAGTGAATATAGGTCATACACAATTATGTGGAATCATACTTCGTACAGTTTCGCCATCTTAATTGCCGACCAGTTTGTAGAGAGAGACCTTGTATTGGTGGTACAATACCTTTTTCTTTACCAAATGAGCCATTTTAACTTTGAGTCCTTCTTTTAATCTATTAAATAACGACACATAATATTCACCTTTTATTGTCTTCCCATAAGAAATATAAATTATTTCTCGGAAGTCTCAAAGATGCCCTCTTCAATCAAATGAAATTGTCTTGGCTTTCTTTGAAATTGGTTCACCAGATTATATCCACTGCTTTACTACTCTTTGTCCTTCGAAGTGTACTTACGTATTCATCTTTCATTAATAGTTATAAAACGTCATAAAAATTGTTTTCATTACGTTTGAGCAAGTCTAAACATTGCAGCAAAATAGTAATTTTCTTGCTTTTGGTGTCACCAGATGTGATACCCATGTGGCACTAAGCTTTTTCATGTCCAAATGTTGATGTAAGATGCAATGTATGGTCGTATGAAATGCCTACTTTCTCCGTTATTTCGCTCAACTTAACTCGTTGATGATTTATCACTTTTTCATGGACTTTATCTATTATTTCTTCATCGATAACAGTTTTTGACCTGTCAGAATGCGGTATATCCTCTATGCTTATTGTACCGCGTTTAAATTTACTAAGCCGCCTTGTAACTGTTACGTATGATGGAGGGAACTCACCGTGAACCTTATCTAAGTCCGTTTTTATATATTTGGCATCGAAGCCTTCCGAAAGATGCTTTATCACTGCGCGGAACTCGTTTTTATACACGATTAAAAAAATGTACGAATTGTTTTCTCGAATCGACAGTAACTGCATGTGTTTATATGTGGTTTGTTCAAAAGGAAAGGTGAATTTTGAATTCTTTTGAAAAGTATTTATTTATTCATCAATATCCATTTTGTCCCCTTCAAAGTAATCCCCCTCAGACATAATGCACTTATGCCAGCGCTTCTTCGATTCTGACTTTATCTCATCAATTGTGGCAAAACGCTTTCCTTTCATTGGTCTCTTCAGCTTTGGGAATAGGAAAAAGCCGCAAAGAGCCAAATCTGGTGAATAAGGTGGTTGAGGTATGATTAGGATGTTGTTTTTGGCCAAAAAATCACGAACAAGTATTGATGTGTGAGCTGGTACATTATCGTGATGCAGAATCCATGATTTTTTTCTCCACAGTTCCGATCGTTTGAGTCGTATTGCTTCATGCAAACGTTGCATAACTTCCTTGTAGTATTCCTTATTAACTGTACGACCTGTTGGCAAGAACTCATGATGCACCATGCCATTGTAATCGAAGAAAATAGTGAACAAAACCTTCACATTTGATCGAACTTGGCGTGCATTTTCTCGACCTTCTGTAAAGCGCTTGTTCCACTTATAAACGCTTTTTTGAGACAAAGTGGACTCGCCGAATGCCACAGTCAACATTTCAAGTGCCTTGGAGCACTTTATTCCATTTTTAACGCAAAATTTAATACATATTCTTTGATCCATTTTTTTCAAAAGTCAAAAATCGAAGAACACACACAAACGTGACTAAGCTTTTCAGTTGTCAACAACAAACTACTAATCCAAATTGGCTGATAATGCCAACATATGACTAACACATGTGTACCAACATAACAAAAAAAAATTTCGATAATCGAATGTACACAGGGCGCGAAAATTCAAAATTCACCTTTCCTTTTGAACAAACCACGTACACAATCTGCTCAATTGATGAACAGCAGCGCTTTCGAGGCAAATAATCAGTACGTACATATAACACCATCTTGGGATTTGTTCTTGAAACAGTTCAATCTATCCTCGTATTGACGAGATTCAAGATAATTCTCTTCCATTACTTAAAATGATGTTGCTTTTTCAATAAGCTAGTAAAGTACAACACATTTTTTTACAAAACACATTTATTTAGATTTTATTAATATTTAGATGTATTTTTTCCATTGTCATTACATTTTTACATCTGTCAAAAGCAACATAGAAAACATTTTCTCCAATTTTTCTCGTCAGGTAGTTTAATTTTCGAATGCCTCAACTTCTTCGACCAACGTATTACGTAAACCCATTTACATGTGAAAACAAAAACAAATCATTAGGTGCCAGGTCTTGATTATGCAAGATAATCCTTCATTTTGGACTATTCTCGCAGATATGTACTTTAAAGAACTTGAGTCAAAGAAAGTGTAGTGCACCATTTTACATTAATAATAAGGTGATCTTCCAGCGCTATAGTGAAACATGTTCATTAATTCTAAAAAACGTGAAACCACCACTTTACGTTAACTGAAGAATACGACTTGTCTCCAAACACTCTTTTAGACCCTTCAAAATATTCCCTAGGTTTCAGCCACATTCGCAATTGTAAGAAATCAATGCCGCTCTTACAATGTTTTTTTATTAGACGACGTCACGGAATTACAACTCATTCGCCTGTGTAATAACGCGTAAGAAAAAAACTCGATATATTTTTAAACTTTTAAAATCGAACATGAGTTATTGAGCGTAAAACTGGGACATATATTTCCCGGGGCATGTGGCAATGACTATTACTCTAAGTACTAATTATTTTAGACCTTAGTATTTTAGAAATACACAAATATACCCTTAACTATCTGTTAATACTGTTATTAAGCTTGTAAATAACTAGGTTGAAATGTCAAACAAAATTTATGTCAAAATATTACAGCCTTCTAGGGAGGCGCAACGGAAAGAAAGGAACCCTCGTATATGTACCTAAAATTATTATAATCACACACTATATCACAAAAACATTAAATAAAGTTATATTAACTTTTCAACTTGATTTTTGTAACTAAAAATGTATGTAGGAAACAACCGTGTATATTTGGTTGCATACGTTTTATTGTTTAACATTAATGGAATTATCGAATCCAGTGTAATGACAAAGATTAAGGTTGATCAATCCTGTGGGTAACCAGCGAAAGGAACTGATGTGTGGGGGGGGGGCGACCGCGTGTAGGCATTACCGATAGTCTATAACATGTCAGTGACGCAAAGATGCAGTGCTTCACCGCGTGTCCTAATTGTACCTGCCGCGGCTTTAATAAAACTATATTTAGAATACCTTTATTTAGTAACACATAATACATAGATGAATATAAATAAAACTAGACTAGAGTAAACTAATACTAGACTAAAGTAAAATGGCCTGTTGGGTCCTTTGAGAATCTTAGGTTGCCTGAAACTTGCTCGTAAGTACTTCTGAAACACAATTTATTAGTAATAAATTGTACAATTACGGAAAATAGAGTGTTTTGTAATAAGTTTTGTGGTGTGTTTTATTTTGGATAACCTGAATCGTCTTGATTTGTGACTTCGCAGCATTTCCCCAGATGGGAGCTGCGTACGTCATGGTTGATCTGATGGCGGCCTCGTGTTCAACTTCAGGTTTAGCTTGCTTGCATGGTGCAAAAGTGGATGCAACTGTACCATGGTTGCCGTTTCTCTGTTGACTATCTTTACCGTGTGGTGTTTCCAGGTCAATTTCTTGTCCATAGTAACCCACAGGAATGTTATATTCTCCTCCTATGGGAAAGATGCAAAGGTGGATTGTTAACTGCGACGGGTGTAAATAAATTTTCTAAATCGTTTTCCTACGTTAGAATAGTTCGCGCAATATATTACTGGCAACTCGGACGTTTGTTCAACATTAATAATGCCCTTATCTGAAGAAAAACACAAACGAACGAAATTATTTAAATACTTATTTTTTTGTAGAATCTAAACCAAATTATCACGCTATGTTTTCAGGAAATTTTGACACTAGTAGTGAAACTATAAATGACGTTTTAAAGAATTTATTATAAAACTAAGATAAAATAAGCAACTAATTTTTTTATATTAATTTCTAAATATTATAGTTTTACTGTCGTTATGCAATTTAAAACAATTTTTTGTTCAAGGTAGAGAAGACGAAAGTGAAACAGAATCAGAACCTGGAATACCTCTGAAAAGAAAACAGAGGAGAGCCAGAACCACGTTCACCGGCGAACAATTGGACGCTCTTGAGAGGGCTTTCTCTAGAACGCAATATCCGGACGTGTATACCCGAGAGGAGCTTGCTCAACAAACAGGCTTGACTGAAGCACGAATACAGGTATAATCAAGAAGAAAATCAATCAATGTATACAAAATCCAAATAAGATCATTATTCAACGAAATTAAAGGTGCTGAATAAAAATAATGAAAGTAAATTATTTCTGTAGCTTACTTACTATAAATTTTTAAAGAAAAAAAAACGGAATATGAATGAAATTCATACATTGAATACTCGTTATAATGTTTCTAAAAAAAATTGTTAAATAACTAGATTTACTGTAAGCAAAAAGAGGTTGGTTAAATATAAAAGAATTGAATTTCGACTAATATTCACTTCACATATTTACTTCAATATAGGCAACCAATATTACCATATGTGTTAGTGTCATATTTGGTAAGGTGGTAAAATTATGTAGCCTAGCCATTAGAATAAAATAAAGACAGAAACTTATAGCCTGAAACTCTGCAACAGAACTTTGTCAAGAACTTTATTTAATTCTTAATAAAACTCCAATATGACTAAGAATATTCTTAAAAGTGCTTCAATAGACACGCGAACGACCAACTTTTGTCTACTTCTTTGTCTAACGGGCTTATAGTCTCGACTGACTTTCTGTAAACAAGATTAGATATCTTACATGTCACTCTTTAAAATTAAATTAAGAGTTGCCTTTGCTTAAATTTAAAATATTATCTTGTCTAAATGTTAGCATAGATAGATCATGAAGCGGTTATTTTCATCATAGAAACTTATTTTGTATTTACATATCAATAATGGAAATGTATTGGATTGTCGAGAAGGTAATGACTTATTTTGGCAACAAATAACGCTGGTTTATTTTGCAAGTACTAGAATTGTCAGCATCTGTCTTCATACTATATCATATAGCAGCTGATAGTCCGTTTTGGAAAATATTCGAGCTATTAGGTTCAGTGTTTGAAAGTTGGAAATGGAAAAACAAAGTGTACATTTTCGTTATATTTTGTTCTTTTACGTTTGGAGATGAAACAAAGCGCGTCAAGCATCTGAAAAATATCCTAAAATTTACGGTGACGGTACAAGAACAACAACGCCAACGATGGTTTACAAAATTCCGTGCTGGTGATTTTAATCTCAACGGGACTCGGTCAGAAAGACTTACTGATGTTAATGACAAAATAAAAATGTTCGTGTTAAATCCATGACACACGAGAGATTGCAGAAACGTTAAACATTCATCATTTAAGCGTTTAAGACCACCTAAAAAGTTAGGATACGTCAGCTTGATATTCGATTTTCTCATTAATTCAAGTCAAGTTAATTTGATTGTCCGTATAATATCTGGGATATGCTCCTTAAACGCGAGAAAACAATCTCTTTTTTTAAGCGCAATGATAGCTGGTGATGACAAGTGAGTTATTTACAACTATGTGGTGCAAAATGCAAAAACGCTGTTGGTCCCGACCTGAAGATTAGCTTCAAACCTTATTAAAATTCAAATTACCAGCACGGAATTTTGTAAACTATCGTTGGCATTGATGTTCTTATTTAGGTAAATTTTCAGATGCTTGAGGCGCGATGTTTCCTATTTATTATGAGAAAGCTCTTAGTTTGGTAGGATTTTAAAGGGGACGTGTATGGTGAGCTTCTACAAAGAAACGAAACAATTAATTCAAGTGTGTACTGTCATGACACATTTTGACAACAAATAACGCTAGTTTATTTTGCAAGCACTAGAATTGTCCTCATCTGTCTTCATGCTATATTATATGGCAGCTTATGGTTTAATTTCGTTTTGGAGAACAATTGAGCGATTAGGTTCAGTGTTTGAAAGTTAAGTAAATTTTCAGATGCTTGAGGCGTGTTGTTTCCTATTTATTATGAGAAGGCTATGCTCTTAGTTTGGTAGGATTTTAAAGGTGACGTATATCTTGAGATTCTACAAAGCAACGAAACAATTAATTCAAATGTGAACTGTCAACAATTGGACAACTTGAACAAATCCAGCGTTCAAAAATTACTAAAATTCATTAATAGTAAAGGAGTAGTATTTCAACAAGACAACGCGAAACCAAGTTTTGTCACCCATTAAATAGATTTGGACGTGGGATGGGATATGCTGGCGTACTCAGCCTAAAGGCAAATACAGTAATACAGTGGGTACGCGTTGGCTTGTCGAAATACCAATCCTTGTATTTCAACAAGACAATACAAGATCACATACAAATTTATTCCGCTCATTAAAAATTATTGGATCTTGGATGAGATATGTTGTCACACCCATTATACTTGCAGGACTTTTCGCTTTCAGACTTCCACTTGTTTCGTCCTTTCGCGAAATATCTTGCATGGTGTACCGTTCGAGTCAGACAAGACATCGAATCAACATTTTTGGAAAATTTTTCACTGGCATTGAAGAAAACAGGGAATGCATAATTGATTGATTTGTTTTATATTAATAAATGATCTGTGAAAAACATAGAACATAGACGCTTTTGAAAAGCCTCTTCTGAAAACCCAATATTCTAAACGAGATCAAAACAGACTTATTATTAACAAAGACAAAGCACATGATAGTTCTATCAGATATTAGCAATATAACTGTTATGAAAGATCAATTGAAGAAACGAGAAATATATTCCATTCAGTTACGAAATACATTTAAAGTAAATGTAAACATAAAAGAAAAGGAAAATTTTAAGTGTAAAAGAAAGTTAAGGGAACCTAGAGGACAGTTTCATGACTGAAGGGGACAGCCAACTCACTTATTTATATTCGTACTTCCTTTGATAGAAGCATGAGTCGAATGTTACTGATTATGCACGTTCATCTCGGTGAAGAAGCTGTACGCCAAAGAGACTTCACATAATGTTTTAGCAAGCCAAAGAAAGGTAATGAATGAGTTGGTGAAAGCAAATTCTGGAAAAATCCAATTGGTGTCTGTCAAATACCATGCTCCTTACATAAATGATTAAGAATAGATTTATTTTGCATCGGAAATCAAATGACAATTCACATATTCTGAAACAACACAGCGCATACACTTACAATAGAGTTCAAACAAGGAAGTTTTTAACTACTTCGAAAGTAAAATTAATATTTAATCTACTTTAGAGTCTTTATCCAGCACTGTGTTTTATTCCTATTTCTAACAGTCTAAGATCAATTGTGTACATTGGTGTTTAGTAATGTAAAAGCTGTAGCTAAGAGTTACCAACAACCAATCTCAGAAGAGTCTACATCGACGTATGAATTACTTCCATGGTCGATTTCTCCGTAAACAAAGATGCATAAATTCTCAAAGATAATAGATAGCAAAACAATAAAGGCAAGGATAGCAAAATCTTATGCCTTATATATTCCTTTACGGAACTTTTGCTACCGACACGTGTCTTAAAAAAATTAAATTTCGAATATATTCTTGAGTGATACTTCTAACACTTCTAACAACTTACGTTTCCCATTACATATTACCAACGTCGGTTTTCTTTATATGTTTTCTACATGACTTAAATGAGAGCAGTATATTAATGTCAATACTTCGCTTCCAATTATTGTAGTAATCTTGGAAGAATTATTCTTTAAAAACATGATTTTCCTTTACAGAAAAGAAATATTGTATTAAATTAGTATATTTTATAAAATATCAGGATGTAGTACGTACATGTGCCGTTAAGCCTGCTTTTATTCAACAACAAACTATAGGTTTACGAACACTAATCCATCCCCAAATGCGAATGTGAAAACGATCACTTTTATTCGAATTCTAAACATACCTTTTTTCAAGTCTTCGATTTCTTATTCTATACATTCGTTTTCATCTATCTCTAAAATTTTTTCATCAAAGAAAACTACCGTGCTGCGAAAATCCTTATCCTTAAATAAACACTTGAAAATTCTATTTCTTACGTTTTCACTCAAAATATATTTCTACCCGCTTGACTACATAAAATTTTAACTTAAAAGCATTCACGAACTATCCAGGCACTTGATGGAAAATTGGCTTTCTGAAACAGCAGAGATATCTATCACAAAGAGAATGTATTTCAAATAATCTAATATAATACTTTTCTTGTTTTCTCTCTAGTTACGTTTTCCATGTCTTATCCTCTATTTTTGAAAGTAATACAACTGTGATGTATTACTCTAAACCAGCGATATCCGAATTGTTCCACGGAACCCCTAATTTACTCCAATAATAGTGAATATATTTACGACGATATATAAAATTAAACATTTTTTAAACATTGTAAAACCTATATAACAAAATTATTAAAAAATATTTTAGACAAAGTAGGGCAGTTTATAAAAGAGGAACTATCTAGTACGAATAATTATTATTACGTATGTACATGCATATGATGGTAGTCTGAAAAGTTTCAAGCCTCAAGATGGAGATGGCTTTACTCGTCGAAAATATTCTGGTAATAAAATTGCACATGTGTTGACAGATGCTCCTTAAAATTTCAACTATGTTAGACCCTCAGTTATTTAGCAGCCATTTGTATTGGTCGATGATAACAAGCTATCATTAAGTCTATTTGAAAGGCAATACGCCGCAAATTTAAGCCGGATAAACGCTGTTTACGGGTACTTTGCACCATCATTTGCCGCAGTGAAATTTTTGAGCAGCTGAATTTAAAAGTGGTCATACTAGCATGATTAACGCTGAACGTTCTAGAACGATCAAAAACTGCAACCACTATCAGAAAAATTTATCAAATGATGCTAAACGATCATCGAATCGATATTAGAAAGATAGCAGAGGCGGTGGGCATCTCGAAAAAATCTGTTTGTCATATGTTGATTGCAGATTTAAGCATGAAAAAGCTAATTCATTTACTCACTCAATTCCAAAAGCGCATTTGAATGAACATTTCCAAACCTCTGTCGAATCAGTTTAAACGAAATAAGTTGGAGTTTTAGCGTTGATTAATAACTGTAGATGAAGCTTGGATACACCACTACATTCTTGAAAACAAGATACAGTCGAAACATTGGACTGCGAATTATGCATCGACTCTGAAAAAGCCGAAAACTATTCCATCGGCCGAGAAAATTATGGCGTGTTTTTTTAAATAGTCATTGAGTTGTGTTAATCAACTTTCTTGAAAAAGAAATAACAATAACAGGGGCGTACTACGCTTACATATTATACTTGACAAGCAAAATGCAGAAATTGTAGAAAAACGGCTACATTTTAAGATAAAGAAGGTTTTATTCCACCGACCGCCCTGGCAAAAATTCACGAATTGGGTTTCGTATTAATAAATGTGGTCCTCAGCGACTTTCTTCTGTTTCCTGGGCTCAGAGTTTCATTTGGAAGACAGAGGTTTTTGTTGAATGATGAGTCCATTACATTCGTAAACTCCTGCTTTGTAGAACAAGATGCCAACTAGTATTTCAACGGGTTAAAGAGATGAGAACATTTCTGGGAACAGTGTATAGACTTACAAGGAGCTTATGTTGAAAAATAAATTCAATTTGACAAAAAATCCTTGTTTGAGTGTTAGGATGAAAACTTTTCAAACTACCCTCATAAGTGCGTTGGTTATCATAAGGTAAAATTTGAAATCGATTTTTCGAATTGAAGGACAAAATTAGAATTTTTTTAAATGAACGCCACAAACTTACTCAAAATTTGAATGATGAACTCTGGTTGCAATTATTCGCTTGTTCGGCAAATATATTTACAATTTTAAATGAATATAATAAATCTCTGCAAGGTCTTCACCTTAACATTATTGAAATGAGCTTTAATACTTTTGTTGTCAAAGTGAATGCATGGAAAAAATTTATTGAAAATAATGTTGCAAAATGCTTGAAAAACTAAATAATTTCTTATAATGAAATAAAATAATATTTAATAAGCAAGTTAAAGATTTAATCTTGCACCATACAGATTTTTCAATTGAAGCACAATAATATTAGAGACTATTTGCCAACAGTCTCAACAGACTGCCACGATTGGATTAAAACTCTATTTTCTTCAAATGAATCTCATGACTTATTATTAACAGAGAGAAGAAAAAAGAAAAAGAAAACGCTCTTAACTTTTGGTTTAAGATGTATATGGAATACCCTGCCTGTTTCCTGGGCTCAGAGTTTCATTTGGAAGACAGAGGTTTTTGTTGAATGAGGAGTCCATTACATTCGTAAACTCCTGCTTTGTAGAACAAGATGCCAACTAGTATTTCAACGGGTTAAAGAGATGAGAAAATTTCTGGGAACAGTGTATAGACTTACAAGGAGCTTATGTTGAAAAATAAATTCAATTTGACAAAAAATCCTTGTTTGAGTGTTAGGATGAAAACTTTTCAAACTACCCTCATAAGTGCGTTGGTTATCATAAGGTAAAATTTGAAATCGATTTTTCGAATTGAAGGACAAAATTAGAATTTTTTTAAATGAACGCCACAAACTTACTCAAAATTTGAATGATGAACTCTGGTTGCAATTATTCGCTTGTTCGGCAAATATATTTACAATTTTAGATGAATATAATAAATCTCTGCAAGGTCTTCACCTTAACATTATTGAAATGAGCTTTAATACTTTTGTTGTCAAAGTGAATGCATGGAAAAAATTTATTGAAAATAATGTTGCAAAATGCTTGAAAAACTAAATAATTTCTTATAATGAAATAAAATAATATTTAATAAGCAAGTTAAAGATTTAATCTTGTACCATACAGATTTTTCAATTGAAGCACAATAATATTAGAGACTATTTGCCAACAGTCTCAACAGACTGCCACGATTGGATTAAAACTCTATTTTCTTCAAATGAATCTCATGACTTATTATTAATAGAGAGAAGAAAAAAGAAAAAGAAAACGCTCTTAACTTTTGGTTTAAGATATATATGGAATACCCTGCCTTCAAAAACAATATTAGTATTAATACCTTTTGTTTTCACGTATTTTATACAAATATAGAAATCGATTGAATGCTGAAAACGAATTTCTTTTACATACGAGGGAGCGTTTTTATATTCGCGGAATGGGGGACAAGGGGTGGAAATAAAAAAACCAAATTATTTTTCTTTTTCAATATATTCACCTGCAAGACGGATACATTTTTCACATCTTTCAATTAATTTATTTATACCCTCATAAAAAAATGATTTCTCTTTATCTGCAAAATACGCCGAAACTGCCTCCTTGACTTCATCATCGGCAGTAAATTTTTTACCCCGCAGCTCCTTTTTCATTTTCGGAAACAGGTAATAATCACTCGGGGCCAGGTCTGGGCTGTAGGGTGGGTGATTCACAATTTCGAAGCCCATCTTATGCAGGGTAGCTAACGCAACGCGGCTCTTGTGGACGGGCGCGTTGTCGTGCAAAAGCAGAACACCTTTTGTCAATTTTCCCCGTCTTTTCTCTTTAATGGCTTCTTTTAGTCGCTCTAATATTGAAGCGTAATATTCTCCGGTTATAGAAACACCTTTATCTTTATAATCAATCAACAATATTCCTTCCGAGTCCCAAAATACCGTTGCCATGAGTTTCCCAACTGATTGTGACACTTTAAATTTCTTGGGAGGTGCTGTGCCCTTTTTATGCCACTGCATGGAGTCTTGTTTGGACTCAGGTTCATAATGATGAACCCAAGTTTCGTCTCCAGTAACAATTCCACTCAATACACCATCCTTGTCTTCATTACGGAGGTCCAAAAATGCACGCGAACACTCTACGCACTGTTGTTTTTGCGGCGGCGTGAGCATTCTCGGCACCCATCTTGCGCTGACCTTAGACATGCCGAGATGATCGTGTAGGATTTTAAAAATTGTTGTATCGGATACTCCAACCATTTCTGCGAGTTGTTTCTTCTTTAGTCGAGTATCTTCGAGTACAATTTGTTCAACTTTTTGGATAAGTGCTGGCGCGGTCACCTCAATGCTCCTGCCCGGCCTCGGGTCGTCTTCAAGGGATTTCCTTCCTTGTTTAAATAAACTATGCCACTTGTACACCATGGTTTTTCCTGGACAAGAGTCGCCGTAAACCGTATTGTAATCGAAACCGAAACAAATTTTATCACATTGTGGAAGAAAATAAAAACACATCCTTGTCATTAAGAAATCACTAAATTAAACAAATTAGGTACACGAGTTGAATAATATTAATTATAAGTATATATTAGTGGTAAATATTATAATTAATTTTCCTATATACATATTTTAAGTAAGTATACGTATGTAAGTGAGACGTTGAAGTTATCATTGCAGGGGTTTTAGTAGCTTGCACACTTTGAAGGTTCTTTACGGTTTTCTTGTCCGGTCCATATTGGAATATGCTTCAGTTGTGTGGTACCCGCTTTACCATTACCAGCAGTTACTCTTGGAGCGTGTTCAAAAGAGGTTCCTTAAATATTTATCCTACAGGATTGGTAGACATTATCCTGCCTTTGGTTCGACATATGAGGGTCTACTTGCTATGCACAATTTTGATTCTCTTGGTTTACGCAGGGAGAAAGCTACTGCCGGTTTTCTTTATAAATTAATAAATAATTTTATTGATTCTTCTGTGCTGTTGTTCCAGGTTGATTTCTTCGTTCCTAGTTTTGACACTAGATCATCAGCAAACTTTTCAATAGCTAGGGCAAGAACCAATGCTCTCTACAAGGCTCCACTGGTACATACATATGTCCAGAAATGCCAATGTATTATACGAGAATCCCTTTTCTTACTTTGCATCTATTATTGTTCGTTCAGTTTTTTTAACTAACTTGGATTACATTATTATATAATAAGTGTGTATATTTTTTGTTAATCGGATTCTTATTTTTCTTTGTATTACATTAACTGCACCCATTTTTGTTTTTAATCTTAATTTTATTTTTAAGTGCATTATGTCCTGTAAATGGTCTGTGTAACTGTTGGGCATTAAAGATTATTGTTATTATTATTATTATTATTATATTATGATTATAAGGTAATTGTAAAGTATAAGTACGTATTATTTTCATTATCTGCAGGGTTCTTTGTCGAGTTTCGTCATTTATTTTAATACATATAAAGTATTCAGCGACGCGACAAAATCTTAAGACCTCTGCACTAAACTAAGTTCCCATAAAATGACCTCCAGCCAATTTGACACATTAATGTCCTGACACTTTGTATAAGTTTTATGACAACAACAGTATGGCAGGCTTGGAAAATGCTGATCTAATTGATTTCATTTACGTACATATAGCGGCAAACACGCAGAATTCTCTTAAGAATTAGTATAGTGCACGCCACAATTATTTTTCGACTGCATCTTGTTTTCGAAAATGTGATGTATCCAAGCTTCATCCACAGTTATTAATCAACGCCAAAGCACTAACTTATTTCGCTTAAACTGCTTTGACAAAGGTTTGAAAATGTGTATTCGTTCTGAGGAAATGAGCCATTAGCTCTTTCATGCCCAAATCTGCAGTCAACATATGACAAATAGGTTTCTTCAAGATATTCATCGCCTTTACTAGCTTTACAATCTTAATTCGTCTATCATTTAGCACTATTTGGTAAGCTCTTCTGATAGTGGTTGCAGTTTTTGGTCGTCCCCGAACGTTCGGCGTTAAACATGTTGGTATAAAAACGTTTAAATTCAGCTACTCAAAATGTTCGCTGCGGCAAATGATGGTGCATAGTATCTGTAAATAGCTTTGATCCGGCTTTAATTTGCGGCGTATTGCCTTTCAAACACAAGAACTTAATGATATTGATATTCGACATTTTTAATTTTTGCAAAAACACTAACATCGACTGACACAAACTACTGTTAAATAACTGAGAATTCAACATGGAAGCATCTGTCAACACATGCGCAATTATATTACTAGAACATTTTCGACGAGTAAAGCCATCTCCACATTGAGACTTGAAACTTTTCTGACTACCATGGTATGCAATTACATAATAATAAGGTTTTATGCGTATTAGATAGTTGTTTCTTTACAATGTTTAAACAATGTTCAATTTTATATATCCTCATAAATATATTCACTATTATTGTTGGAATAAATTATTATAAGGTATACAATTTGTGTTTCCCACATTTATTTATTATTGTTTACTCAGTTTTATTAATTTCATTTATTCGACTTGTAAAACATGGCGAATAATATTAATAGAAAGTAAAATACACAAAAACTTTCAGAACCCTTGGAAAGGTTATGCGGAATCTCAGGGTTCCGTTGAATAGTTTGAATATCGCTGATTTTATAGTAATACATCACAGTTATATTACTCTCAGAAATGTAAAGAGAGGATATGATATTATGGAAAGCGTAGCCAGATAGAAAACAAGAAGAGTTTATTAGATTATTTGAAATACATTCTATGATAGATATCTCTGCTGTTTCAGAAAGCCAATTTTCCATCAAGTGCCTGGATAGTTCGTGAATGCTTTAAAGTTAAAATTTAATGTAGTCGAGCGAGTAAAAATATATTTTGATTGAAAAAGGAAGAAATAGAATTTTCAAGCGTTTATTTAGAGAAGGATAAGAATTTTCGCAGAACGGTAGTTTTGTCTGATGAAAAAATGTACAGCCGAAGACTTGAAAAAAGGTATGTTTAGAATTCGAATAAAAGTGACCGCTTTCTCGTTCGCATTTGGGAATGGATTGGTGTTCATAAACCTAGAGTTTGTTATTGAATAGAAAGAGGCTTAACGGAACATATACATTACAGGCCATAAGAGAGGGATCAGTAGATGAAATTTAAAAAAAACATGCACGCTTAGTGAAACAAAACGTATATTTCTACAAAACTATATCTACGAGACAAATGAACAGTTTTCCTTATAAAATAAAATAATTTCAAAAATAAAGAAATTATTCCACACCCTTGTAAGTTGCTCCCAAAACTGTTTCTGCGATTGGGGACAGCTTTCTTTCACGTTTCTATCTAATTCATCACACAGTAATTCGATAGTTTTGAGATCGGGTGATTGTGGTGGCCAAATCATATTTATCAGCACCCCTTCCTCCTCTTTTTGATTCACATAGTTTTTACAAAGTTGGGAAGTGTGTTTGGGATCATTATCTTGTTGTAAGTGAAAACCTTCACCAATTGACCTTAATCCAGACGGAATTGCATGTTCCTCCACAATCTTCAGGTACCCCTCTTTTTTTAAAATGCCTTCAATGCGGTACAAATCTCCGACACCATCAAAGGAAAAGGATCCCCAAACAAGCACAGAACCTCCCCCGTGTTTAATAGTTGGCACTACACGTTCGAGTAACATTCTTTCACCCACTTGTCTTCGAACGAAAACTCGTCGATTACTACCAAACACTTGGAACTTTGACTCATCTGTCCATAACATCTGCTTCCACATTTCCATGTCCCAGTTGATAGCCCTGGGCCCATTGTAACCGTTTTTTACGATTTCGTGGATTCAATAATGGTTTTCGAGCTGCAATACGCCCATGTAGTCCCTTTGTTTAACGCCGTTTTACAGTAGTCAGTGACAGCGCCTTTCGACAGCCTTCATTCAGCTCTGCTCGAAGCTGAGGAGCTGTGATGCTGTGAGGATTTGCGCCTAAAAATACTATCAAAACGACTTGATAGTATTTTTAGGCGCAAATCCTCTTGTCTGGTAGTTATCCTTGGCCTTCCGCAACGTTTTATTAGTTGTAATGATCCACTCTGTGAATATCGTTTCACTGTTCCTTGCACCGCGTGATAAGATAAATTTAACTTTTGGGCTATTTGCCGCAGTGAAAATTTTTCACCATGTAGCGTTATTATAGAACTACGAGTTTCTGCGCTAAGTTCTTTTCTTTTCGGCATTTTTATGTTACTTTTACGTCTGTTCTCACATACTCGTATTGCAACTTACTCGGACAAATGCTGCACGAAAACTAATTTTTAAATTGCTAAATAGTTTACTATGAATTCCTAATACCATTATAATAATATTGCATTGTAAACCCTATTAAATTTATTGAGGTATATAAAATATTTCTATTAAATAGACGCCATAAAACTATTAAAAGGATTTACAATATTTTTCAGAAACAAATATATTTATCTAATTTATAATAATAATCCGAATAATCCTTCTCAGAATTACATTTACAACTGTTATTTCAATTATTCTCACCAAAACAGGTAAAAGTCTAAGGAATGTGTCTAAAATACAAGTGTTTTGTTATTTATGATAAGTGATCCCTCACTTATGGCCTGTAGTGTATGTATATAATACATCATAGTATAAAATATACTACGATAATTTAATAAAATACATTTTTTCTGTAAAGGAAAATAATATTTTTAAAGTGTAATTCTTCCAAGATTATTACAATAATGATATAAGAATGGAAGCGAAATAATGAAATTAATATACAGCCTCATTTAAGTCATAGAAAACGTATAAAAAAAACCGACGTTGGAAATTTGTAATCAAAACGCCTGTTGTTAGAAGAGTTAGAAGAATCACTTAAGAATATATCCGAAGTTTAATTTTTTTAAGAGATGTGTAGGTGACAAAAGTTTCTGGAAAGGAATATATAAGACATAAGATTTTACTGTATTTACATTCATTGTTTTTCTATCTATTCGCCTTGAGGATTCATGCATCTTTGTTTTTGATGAAATCAACTATAGAAGTACTTCATACAGCATTGTTAGGCTCTTCGGAGATTTCTTGTTGATAACTCATAACCACAGCTTTTACATTACTAATTACCAATGTACATATTTGATCTTAGATTGTTAGAAATAGAAATAAAGCACAAAGTGGTAAGTAGTCTAAAGTTGACACGCAATGTTGCCAATAAGTTAAATAAACAATTTAGTGAAGAAATATGCGGAGGAACGTCAAGGAGGCCGGTTACGTGATCGAATTTTCAGAAATATACCGTTTATTATTAATAAGAACCAATAGAAATGGCTTTTTTGCTATGGAATATTTAAAAAAGGATGAAACTTTTAAATACAGAGTCCCACTTAAAAAAAATCTTAAAGCAACTGTAAGGCATGGAGACGTCTCGGTGATGATTTGGGGTCTGAATGGCAGCCATTGAATAATTAAGTTTTCATAGACAACATAATGTATAAAGTTAAGTATTTTAGAAGAAAATCTGCTTGAAATCGCTGCAAAACTAGGTCTTCGAATGAACTTCCTCCAATAGGACAATGATTCTAAACATTTGGCGTATATTGTTAAACAATGGATGGATACATTTAACACTGCTCATTGCTAGCACCATCCCAAAGTCTTAACACGAACTCTATAGAAAATGTATTGACAGAAATCAAAAATCATTTGCAAAATTTCGATATTCAAAATGAAGAAAGTCTCAACTAAACCAATATCACATATGTACATCTCAACGCAATTATGAAGAAGCGGAGGACCAACTAAATATTACCTACTTCATATTTATTTATTGTTAGTTAAAAAATAAGAGATACAAATACTTTTGAACCACACAGATTTGTTTCATGTTTAAAGAAGTTTATTTTTGTTAATAAAAAGTTCTTCCCTTTTAGTTGTTACTGTAAATAATACAAACAAAGGAAAACGCGTTTCTTCAAAAGTGAAAAGGGTAAACATCATTCTTCATGCAATACGATATGACTACTTATCTAAGTTACTAAACATATAACGAAAGAAAGAGCATTTTATGTATTTTATTTTATATTCATTTTATAAAAAGTAAACTGTTTAATATTGTTTATAATTAAAAATATTTTAGATCTCGTGTTTTATTATAGTTAAGACATTTTTTTTTATATCGTCGTATGTAAGTTTACAATGAATTAGAAATTATATTAAAACTACAATTTGAAGTTAGGCAACTAAAAATGCAAGACCATGTTTTATGTCTTGACTTTTTAGTTGCATATATAAAAATAATTTGAAATACAGCTTTCATCAAACACTGAATTAAAGTCATTTCTAATTAATGAAACCAAATCGTCCAAATAAAATATAAAATATAATAATTCTAAACTATTTACTTATTTTTTTAGATATAAAATTAGTAGATTTTAAAATATCGTAAAATGGTTGACTTATTAAGTATAAAGCTGAAGAGGTAAAATCAATAATGTTAATATAGGAGTTCATCATTGAAATGTTTGTAATGATACTAGAAACATTGAGTATTTGTCAACAAGCAATGAAACTACTACTGTCATGTAATGCTATATCCTAGAGTTACAGTGAAAACTTTGTTTGGCAAAAATTCTTCTGCTAGAAAAGAAAAACTTCTATCCTGCAATTTTTTAGGCTAAATCCTTATTTAACTATTATATACACAAACATATTTCGAATATGAATAAAATTCCTATTATTTTTAATTTCCTAGACTAAATTAACATACTAAAGGTCTTGTTTGTATTATTAGTTGCATAGACACTGCCTAAATAATATTGGTTGCCTAAACAATGTCTGTACAGAATAATGTTAAATAAAACAATGTTAGAAACTTTAAAAAATTTAAAAATGATTATTGCTAAGATAGAAGTAGGCTTGTCATTTGTCCCGGCGCGACAGGTCAGGATCCGCTGTAAGAAGTACGTATTCGCCTACATTACTGACCGAGACAAATTTGGAAACACCTAATGGTACAAACTTTTCAATAAAGTTATCCACTTTGCACTACGTAATAGCAGATATAAACAATGAAAGTGAGAAATTATTTATTTTTCTTTATTTTATGTGTTACCGATTGAATAAACATTGCTTCCCTCTTTCGTCCAACACAAGTATGTATTGAACGATAAAACGAGAACGGGTCTATCTCGCTGGTCGAGAACAAAGTTCCCAGAACGTGTGTAGACAGACGCTTGATACCACGGCGATTCGCCGCTTAAATGAATGTTAAAATTAATCAGATTTGCTCATCGTCAGGTAGACTTGTGCTATTAACGAGCGATTGATGAAAAACGTTTAGAACGCAGGGCTGTTATCAAAAAAAAAAAAAATAAGTGTGATCTTAATATTATTTATATTTTAATATAAACATATTTCAGCTCGTACTTCTAATAACTACATCACACAGGGACAGAGGAAAAAAACTTAAATTGTCAATCAAATTCTGTACATTTTTTTCAAGAATTTCAATACAAGAACTGTACATACTTTCTTAATGTATTTAATTACTCTTAATTTCTTCTTTTTACCCTTGAAAATATCTCAGAGTCTGAATGAAATATCAAGAGAATTTAAACATATTGTGCATTACACATAAAAAACTAAAGATTTGATATTTACAACTCGTTGATCCAATTCAGAAATTTGACTTTACTTAACTGAGATACATATGTGCTATTGGAAATAATAATTGACGATTTGAATTAATATTAGTTTTGTTAATTCGTTTAATTTAATTTTTAACATATTTTATTCAATCATTTTTTTCAGGTTTGGTTCTCAAATAGACGAGCAAGATTAAGAAAACATTCTGCAAACGGTAGCGCAGCTAGCGCATTAGGATTTACATCACTGCCATTACCTAACATAGCTTGCCAATATGCATCCGATAACTCGCAACACGATTGGAGAAATGCCCAATACGGAAACTACAACATGTTTCAGCAACCTGGTTACAATCAAGATGCTGCAAGGTCGGACTATTCCGCGCTGTTTGATGCTAATTATGCCTTTGCCCAAGCCCAAATGGCCCACGCGCAATCGCAAATGGCTAACGCTAATGTTCAATCACAAATTCCACCCGCTCATGTTAATTTATCTAACCGGAAGGACATCGATGCTAAAGATTTAATTAATTCAAATATAGATTCTGTAAATTCGACACATATATGGAACAAGAATGGCACATGGAACCACTCGACGACGGCAAACCATCCGGAAAATATACATTTTAACATAGAAACCTATCAGCAAAATCAGTACCCAATTACCGCGTCGAAGAATTATTGGGCGTGAACTTTACCAAAATAATTCATTCATAAATTTATGCATGTATATGTGCAAATCTTATAATAATAAAAATAATTCATTACAAGTGTTATTTTCCATTAACTAATATTTTGAGCGGCTTACCTGAACACTAAATTTCCGTTGTATTTTTATACCGATTTAACATTTAGTGTTATGTCTAATAAACATAAAATAGATTATGTTGGCCTGCGGACGAAAATGTACTAACAATTTAATTTATATATATATATATATATATATATATATATATATATATAAACGGTACGGATACCAACTGCATAACTGTTCGTAACTTCGCATATATCTCAAATCCTGGTAGAGACCTATTTATGCCGCTATCATCAATTTCTGCTGCTGAAGTTTCGTCTTCACTTACATGAGACATCAGTCTCAGTTCAACAACGACAGTAGTAGCAGTAGTTAAGTCCGCATACAAGAGGCCGAAGGCCAAGATGAAATAGCCATGGACAGTCTACAAGCTAGAGGAGCCACATTGTTATCTTTGTTTCTTTTTTGACGTTATATTGTCTTTATATTTTCGTTGTTATCTGGATTGATATAACAATCTGCTGCGACAACGATTTATATCGGTTTGTTCCTTCCGGACATCTGCCAGAAATTTACCCCATCCTATTACGTAAAAAATACTTAATTTTATCCATTGTTGAGAAAATTTTACACGTATTTTTTAACGTTTTGTAACTAATACATCTAGTAATATATATATTTGTTTCAAAATGTATATAAACTAAACGATGACCAACATTTTGCATATAATTTCCTATTTACCTATGAAATTACGTTTCGATAGAATGGTACTGTTAATCGCCATAATTGTCTATCAAAATTAAACGTTTGGGCTGGTATTTTCAAAAACCATACTGTTGGTCTCTTTGTCATCGTGATATTTAGATCTTTTATATGATCAAATTGTTCCTAGTATTAAGAAAGATAGGGAATTACCTATAAGTGTTTGATTTCAAGAAGACGGAACACCTTTGAAATTTTTCAATTAAAATATTCCAATGGCTTGCACAGGAGTCAGATTTAAATCTCCTAGATTTTTTTTGGGGATTCTTATAATCTATGGACAACCTGGACGAGTTAAGGCAGGGGATAATTGAAGAAGTGCAATCAATTCGTGAAGATGCATTGGCAAATATGATTCAAGAATTTGTTCATAAATTTGCACATTATCTGGAAGTTAACAGTTATCATTTTGAAAACTTTCAAATATGTAATGCAAGAAGGAAGAAGATTATTGTCGTAGAATTGAAAGAATGATGGAAAATTGAAACAATGACCAACATTTTGCATATAATTTCCTATTTACCTATGAAATTACGTTTTGATAGAATGGTACTGTTAATCGCCATAAGTATCTATCGAAATTAAGCGTTTACACTGGTATTTTCAAAAACCATACTATTGATCTCTTTGTCATTCGTGATATTTAGATCTTTTATATGATCAAGTTGCTCCTAGTATTGAAGAAGATAGGGAATTACCTACAAGTGTTTGATTTCAAGAAGACGGAACACCTTTGAAATTTTTTAACAAAACATTCCAATGGCTTGCACAGGTGTCAGATTTAAATCTCTTTTATTTTTTTTTATATTTTTGTAGTCATCATTTTGTTTTCAATATAATTTGCTTTTTCAGGTTTAATTAAGAATCTCCATCATTGTTGAACAAAAACGTGCTATATTATTAAACTCCCAAAGCAAAGATCTATTAAAATTCTTAGAAATATATATACATAGCGTGTTTCATTTAATATCAAAATGTTAACATCACTTCTGCTTAAACTGGAAATATGATTCGAATATAAATATGCACATCGAATCCTTTACTTGCATTTACTCAAGTGGAGAAAATTGTATCAAAATCCAAGTAACCATATCAAAGATATTCGAATGGGTCTGTACATTGCCTTACCCTGTATATCACTGATCTAGGCGGCAATGATTTTTTACTATCTAAGAATTCTCAATTTTCTATCTCCCTACGCAACGTAAGTAAATGGAGAGTGGGACACCAAAAGAAGAAACGCAAAGAAATATCAGTTCGATACGTAGAAAAATATAAAAAATGCAATAAAAAGATAACAAATTAAAAGGAAAATAATGATAAAAAACTGATTTCTACCACTTATCTTAATTGTCCAAATATCTATAAGTATTACATAACACGAGAAAAAGAAAACAAAAATAAGAAAACCAAAAAGCACATTTATTTCCTCTCGTTGCTTTATCGAAACTGATGTGATTAATAAAAATTAAATTAGCGTAAGGTGTTTTACATCTTTTGTCACGTCCCTTTCCATTTGAAGTTAAACTTACAAGGCTTTGGGATGAAGTAACGATTTAACAAACTCAAATGAACATGTGACTTTACAAATAAATATAAAAATGTTACTCTTTATAGAAATAATAATAGCGCGATTGGAATTACAAAAAAGGATACGCATATATAAATGCCCCTTGAATTTGAATATCCGAAATATCTCATAAAATATCTATAGGTTCAATGGTAATCAAAATTACTTTAGAAGGAAATTTCTTGCAGTATAAAACATAAAATTAACAATTACTAAAGAAAATAAATATCCCAATATGGTCTAAATAATAAAGAAAACACAATAATATTAACACCACAATTCACAAATATAATATAATAATACAATTTTTTTTACACCTTACATTGTATTTATGTGTATAAGCATTTGTCTCGTTTTAATACAGGTGGTCTCTGCTTTGGACATTCTTTCATTAAATACGTCGATTCGTACACTCGCTACTTATTCGCTATTAAATAATACCAGATTATACGTGTTGCCAGGAAAGCAGATTACGTTCGAGTCGAATATTATATTTTGTGGCTAAACTGTAACAGATATCAAAAATTACAAAGATACAAAAAATGTCACTAAGAAATGTATCTTCTCGGGTAAAAAAAATTAAAGCTCTTAACCTTCATATCAAAAAGTTACAGGCAGAAATGTGCCACGTCATCGATGTTTCATACACTTGCGGTCTACTTATAAAGACCCAAATCATCTCAAAACATGACTTACACTTAGTTGAAATGTTGTACCAAAAATAATTAAAATCGATCAAAGTGTTATGTTTTAATAAGAATTTTTTTGTTTTTTTCGAAAAACTTTAAAGCTGAATACCGGCGTAACGATGCGATTTTGAATATAGGTAAGTTTGGTTAAATCATCTTATTTTGATGCAAGGAGTTTGTGGTTAAGCCATGTCCAAGCATTTTGCAGATACCCTGTATATAATTTTCACAATGTTCACAACCTTCTTTTCTTTGAAGAAAATGACTGCTACACCTAGTACTAGCACACACTATTTTACAGAATTAATCTAGTATGATCTAGATCTAACTCTGGTCGTAACTCTCTTCTAAGTCTTCTTTAGAATTCTCTGTCTATTTACGTAAATGCAATTTTGATTTCACACCCTACACACAAAGGAGTTATCCTATTTTCCGCACGCCTTCATCTTCACAGACCGAAAATTGTTTTATTATATTCACGAGATTCACAATTGTCACACCTGCTTCATTATTTATAAGTGCACATTATAAACGGAGATAATATACATAGCAGATGCAATAAATATACATCAAAGAGCTATACTAAAATGCAATTAAAATGAAATAAATGATCATTACACTCTTACAAAATTAAGTAGACTTCAATATAAAAATTGAAAAAACCTATAATAATGAGTGTTTTTTAAGCTGCATGAGAACTATCGACATCTCATGGTTTGACAGCTGATAATGTCAAACTGTGTTGACATTTCTGTTCTGTAAGGTTTGACAAGTCATCATGAATCGTTTAACGCCAGAACAACGCTTCCAAATTGTGGAAATTTACTTTACTATTCCCGAAGTTCATAGAGAATTTCGTCCATTTTACGGTCAACATAATCGGTCTAGTGAGCAAGCAATTCGTGCAGTTATTGATCGTTTTCGCACTAATTTTACTCTTCTAGATTCAAAACCATCAACAAGACAAAGAAATGTGGGTACCAAAGAGAATATTTCTGCTGTAGTGCGCGAAGTATTGAAGAAGACGCCGAAATGCCGATTCGTCTTCGTTCTCAACTTGTTGGCCTTTATCCTTCGACTACGTGGAAAATTTTACAAACGATCTTGGCTTACGCGCCTACAAAATACAACTCGTGCAAGAATTTTTTCTCATTTGAAACAGGCCGAAGATGAGCATTTTTATCAAAAAATTGTGTTTAGTGATGAAACTCATTTCTGGTTAAATGGCAACTTTAATAAGCAAAATAGCCGTATTTGGAACGCAGACAATCCTCAAGCCGTTAACGAATCACCATTACATCCATTAAAATTGAGTGTTTGGTACTGTTTACAGGCTGGCGGCATCATCGGTCCTTATTTCTTTCGAAATGAGGAAGGAGCTGCCGTTACGGTGAATGGCGAGAGGTATCGAGCCATGTTGACCGAATTTTTGTTTCCAAAAATTAATCAGCTGAACATCGACGACATTTGGTTCCAACGAGACGGTGCAAATTTCCATACAGCGCGCTTAGTAATCGATTTATTGCAAAATCTCTTTGGCGACAACTTTATTTTCCGAAGTGGTCCTGTTCACTGGTCCCCTCGTTCGTGCGATTTAACGCCTCTGGATTACTTTTTATGGGGCTATGTTAAGTCATTGGTTTATGTCGACAAACCAGCAACTCTTGAAGAATTGGAAGCCAATATTCAAGCCACAATTGACGCCATACGGCCAGATTTATTATCGAATGGACTATGTAACTCGTAGCCGCCGGAAATCATATTTAAAAAATGAAAAAAATTTCATTCCAATAATATTTCTGACTGGTATTATCATTTAAAGTTCTCAAGCTCTTAAAAAAACACCCGTTGTAAAGAAAAGGAATACAAAAGCAACACATTAGGGGAAAATATATAAATGTACTTAAAACAAAATTATATAAATACCACAATATATTTGTATTATTTAAAACCTCCGTTCTGAGAATTAGTGTCTGCATTTACATTTGGAAAATAAAAATTAAGCATTATCCTTACTTAAATCAAATTAAATATATATGTATATATAAAATAAAAATAGTCCTTTCAAAAAATTGGCGTACCACTATAGTCGTCACGTTATTATTTGCGAGTATTCGGTTTTTTCCTCAATTTTATATAACATCACACAAGCAAATAATCCTTATTTTAAAGGTAAAAACGAAGCAGGACGCAAAATCTTACAATAGGTTTCATTTGAGCTTACACAGTATTCTGGTGCTATCGGTATATTCAATTTCCGTTCAGTCTATGTAATATAGCTATATATTTCCGACAAATTTCCTGTCGAACAACGATCTAAGGAACCTAGTAGGCAATGCTCTATCACGTGGGTTTTTTGAGGATAGAGAGACTGAGTAATATCATCGGCTTTTAGTTCAAATACCTCATTTATATGTCTGCGTCTACATGAACCTGTAAATTTTAGCAATATTTTCAAGTTTTAAAGTAAAAATGAAATTATAAATTAAACGTGAATACAAAATTATGAATTAGGAACTATATACATACGAGGGAGCGTTTTTATGTTCGCGGAATGGGGACAAGGGGTGGAAATAAAAAAAACAAATTATTTTTCTTTTTCAATATATTCACCTGCAAGACGGATACATTTTTCACATCTTTCAATTAATTTATTTATACCCTCATAAAAAAATGATTTCTCTTTATCTGCAAAATACGTCGAAACTGCCTCCTTGACTTCATCATCGGCAGTAAATTTTTTACCCCGCAGCTCTTTTTTCATTTTCGGAAACAGGTAATAATCACTCGGGGCCAGGTCTGGGCTGTAGGGTGGGTGATTCACAATTTCGAAGCCCACCTTATGCAGGGCCGCTAACGCAACGCGGCTCTTGTGGACGGGCGCGTTGTCGTGCAAAAGCAGAACACCTTTTGTCAATTTTCGCCGTCTTTTCTCTTTAATGGCTTCTTTTAGTCGCTCTAATATTGAAGTGTAATATTCTCCGGTTATAGAAACACCTTTATCTTTATAATCAATCAACAATATTTCTTCCGAGTCCCAAAATACCGTTGCCATGAGTTTCCCAGCTGATTGTGACACTTTAAATTTCTTGGGAGGTGCTGTGCCCTTTTTATGCCACTGCATGGAGTCTTGTTTGGACTCAGGTTCATAATGATGAACCCTAGTTTCGTCTCCAGTAACAATTCCACTCAATACACCATCCTTGTCTTCATTGCAGAGGTCCAAAAATGCACGCGAACACTCTACGCGCTGTTGTTTTTGTGGCGGCGTGAGCATTCTCGGCACCCATCTTGCGCTGACCTTAGACATGCCGAGATGATCGTGTAGGATTTTAAAAATTGTTGTATCGGATACTCCAACCATTTCTGCGAGTTGTTTCTTCTTTAGTCGAGCATCTTCGAGTACAATTTGCTCAACTTTTTGGATAAGTGCTGGCGTGGTCACCTCAATGCTCCTGCCCGGCCTCGGGTCGTCTTCAAGGGATTCCCTTCCTTGTTTAAATAAACTATGCCACTTGTACACCATGGTTTTTCCTGGACAAGAGTCGCCGTAAACCAATGACATCTCATTCATTATGGTCGCGACTGATTTTCCTTGCCTGGTAAGGAACTTTATAACGGCACGATATTCGATTTTTTCCATATTTCACTTTTCACTCCTGATTATGTTACGTGGTTGACGATAGCTCAAAGACTAACTGTCTAATAACAATGAAACTTCGTATTTATACTAATCATGAGTCGCTGAACAGGCCACGCCCCCAATGTGCCTACTCACCCCTCTACAACCCGCTCATTCCGCGAATATAAAAACGCTCCCTCGTATGAGTAAAAAGTTATATGACAGTGAGAAGGAATTGTTACTAATATTATATTTACGTAACTAAAAATTATTTAAAAAGATTAGTTGGAGTTGTTGTGTTGCAAATATGTAAAAAATGTTAAATAAACGTGTTAAATATATTTTAAAAGACGAACTATACGTGGTACATATCACATAAAGGTAACATATTCTAAGATAATATAAGAATAATACGAGGTGTGGCTATTAAATAACGAGACTGACGCTGTAAAACATTTTATTTTGATTTCATACACATTTACTTATTATCACCTTCAATATCACCCCTCCTCTATCCCTACAACGCTCCATGCGAATCTTTCACTTTTCGAAACAGTGCTGGAAGTCTTCTTCTGTCTTGACTGACAATGCGGAATGAGCCGGTGCGTTGTCTTGGTGGAGAACCCATGACTTGTTCTCCACAATTCAGGCCATTTTTTCCTTATTCTTTCACGGAGTTGAGCAAGAACGTGAAGGTGGTAATGTTGATTAATAGTTTGACCTTCAGGAACCTAGTGAAGGTACACAATCCCATGAATATCGAAAAAAACTGTCATCACTGGTTCGAATTTGGATTTGCTCATTCGAACGCTTAAACTACTCAAATACACGTGCACGCGATAAACATTTATTGCCGTACACTTCCTTCAGGTTTCAGTAGCGGTTTTTCCATGTTTCATGTGAAATTTCACAACAATTCGTTGCTCTATTGTTACACTTAACATTTTTCCGGGGAAACAAAAAAAAGAACTCTAATACGAACTAAGGCTTCGGCAATACTGATTTGTTCACAGAGACGAGAGGCATTGCATTAGAAAGAGAAGGCTTCACGATAAATAGCTGTCAGTCGTTGGCGCTCTTCTTCTTCTTTTTCAGCGTCAGTCTCGTTCTTTAATAGCCACACCTTGTATACGGAAATTACAAAAATTACATTTTTGAAAAGGAAAATCAATAATTCAAGAAATCAAAATAAATCTAATAGGGTGTCCATATATAGGTCGAACCAAATTCAAATAGAGTATATTTAATGTAAACGCTTTATATCATTGGAAAGGGAAAATTGATTTTAATATTTAGAAAGTTGTTTAAAAATAAATTATTGTAGGAATTTTAACAAATTAATAAATTTGTTTTAGATAGGTATTTGTCTGGGAGAAGTTACATAAAGCAGTGAGGGAAAACAATTAAGACAGAAGGTTTTTATATGTATTGTAGTACAGATAATATGTTTTAGTTATGATATTGTATATTGAGAATACAAAGAACGTGGTTTTAAAACTGGATCCGATAGAAGCTGCAGCTATCAAACAAAGCCAGTCAAACTTTTAAGATAGTCATGTTGAAACAGATTTTAAACTATTTTCTTTTAACTATTTAGAACAATTATTTCGGACTAGTGGAAGCAATAAAAGAAGTAGAAAGCTTTCGCCGTCGTTAGTGGTTTTCCAGGTGAGACACTGTTTAATTATCTGCTGATGATGAGAACTTAGTTGTCGAAATACGTATACTGAATACGAAAATTAATGTGGAAAGGGGTTACATATCAAGCTTCAGTGATTAAATATATTTCATTACAATTTTTTAATAGAAAGTAATAATAATTTCACTTCAAAAAGATCCTTTATAATTAATAAAATTAACAAATCGTAGCTATTACTTTACCCACTAATGGAAATGTCTTGGTTTTCTGTGTGTGAGGATTATTAAGATATGTACACTGTTGAAATTGCCGTCTGGGTTCAAGAACATAAAGTCGGGCATTATCAACTGCAAACAATATTCGCGAAAAATGATCTTGGTTCTTATTAAATACCTTCAAATTGTTGCCGAACCCTCATATTCTTTCACACTTTTGATTATAATTCAAAATCTGATGCCAATTCTTCAGTCGTTCAAAGCAATATCTAATTTTCTTAATTATTTCCGGAGTCATAGTTGTTTTTGATGGTTCTTATCGCACATTTTCTTCGACACTCATACATTGCATTTAAATTTGGCAACCTAACAACAAACTGTGGCATTCCAAGGAAGATTGTTACATACAGTTTCAGTTGTATTTAATCCTTTAATAAATAAATAATAATTTGTATCGTAAATTGCAAGTTTATATATTTGGTTGATACGTAAGTTCGTTGCGTTTTTATTCTACTCGAAATTTAATATTTTTTTAGTTATGGTCGATTGGTTACAATTCAATGGTATTCCGGAAAGTTGGGAACCATTTATGTCAAAAACGTACCTCCTTACATCGAGAAAACCACTTTTGTGCTGTACTTGACCTAATTGTGTTTTCTCCGTAAACGGTACAAACAGCTTAGGCGTTTTTGATGCATTAACTCCTCTGTTGAGTTCGAAGAAAAGAATATTTCAGAAGTAAGTAAAACAATCTTTACACAAATGCAAAAATTATTCAATTAAATAATAATACAGCGTTAATATAACTTCGATATATGACTAACAATTTGCTTTTCAAGGCACTCTTATCCTAGAAACAAAAAACTACAAATTTATGCATCGATCTGATGTTTTCGGATATTCCATTTGGACACTTTATTTACACTAGTACAACTTTAAAATCAAATATAAGAAACTAACCAAATTTCATCTGTTTCCACAAATGATTTTTTCCAAAAAAAAGTGCTATTATTCAGATCTAATTTCCTACAAAATCATTTTCGTGTTGTCAGTCCTTCGCGGGCGCCTATCTACCGTATTCGCAGTCTACGAGGGTGCTCCCAAAAGTACTCGAACCAACAAAGGAAATACAAAAGTTTTGGAAAGAAATATATTTATTTTTCAACATAATTTTCTTTCAGCACTTTTTACAGCGATATTCAGTAAGTTCGATACCCTTTTTATAATAAGAACTATCAACTCAGAATAGCCATTAACTGCCGACATCGCTTCTTCATCGTTGAAAAATCTTTGACCACTAAGCTATTTTTTCAAGTTTGGGAACAGAAACTAATCTGAGGGTGCTAAATCTGGCGAATAGGGTGCATGAGGTAGCAATTCAAACTTTAGTTCAATAATTTTGGCTATTGCAATAACGAATTTGTGAGCTGGTGCATTGTCTTTATGAAACAACACCTTCTTCTTATACAAATGCGGCTGTTTTTGCTTGATTTCTTCGCTCAAACGCTGCAATGAGTTCGCATAATACTTGCCGTTGATAGTTTTCCTTTTTCAAGATAGTCAATGAAAATTATTCTACGCGCATCCCAAAAAACCGATGTCATGACCTTCCCTGTAGACGAAACGGTTTTCGCCTTCGTCGGAGCCGGTTCTTCCTTTTGAGTTCATTGTCTTGATTGTTCTTTTGTCTCGGGTGTGAAGTGATGGACACATGTTTCATCCATGGTTATGAAACGGCGCAAAAATTATGCTTTGTTGCTGTGAAACATCTTCACGACACCGTTTTTGCTCGAGTGTAAGCCAACACGGCACCTATCTTGTACACAGCTTTCTCATGTCAAAATTATGAGATAATATGCGATGTACTGCACTTTTTGAAATGCCTACTATGTCTACTAACTCGCGCACTTTCAGTCGATGACCACCCAGTACCGCTTTGTAGATTTTCCTCACCATTTCTGGAGTCATCACCTCATTTGGTCGACCACTTCGATGCTGGTCTCGGCAGCTTGTACGGCCTCGCTTAAACTTTGCTACCCAATATTTTACTGTTGTAAACGAAGAAGCATACTCACCTAGAGTAGAATCCAGTTCAGCTTTTATATCGGTTGAACTGAGGCCTTTCAAATAAAAGTATTGTATCACTTAACGAGGATCAATTTTCTCCATCTTCAAAAATTTACTGAAAACGTTCACTATTGATGGCTGCTAAACAACTTGGCGTCTTCGAACTTGAAACGTATGCTTTATAGATTGTGTACTTTCTAATAAAGTGATATTTTCCATACAACTACCACCATCTCTAGGTCAGGCCGGATACATATGGAACCAACCCCATATATATTTACTACATGGTAAGCGGATTTTAGTAAATAAAACAATATGTTTATAGTTTTATTTTATTTCGACACTAACAATACATGTACATAAATATGATACATCAGGAAATATATAATTTATGACTACAAAATCCTATTATTGTCATAAGATAATATATTTATTGTCACTGGATATCAGATATATTTATCTCATTACTCTCTGGGTAATCAATATAAATATTGTCATATACAGCAATACATTTATTGTCATTTGATTTATGTTTTCGCAAACTCCAGCCCATTTATTTTTTTCACAAAACGAGAAAAGACGAATATGATTATTACCGCAAAACAACATCCAAACATCGAAAAATTGATATTTTAAAAGGATATTTTCTATTATCAATGCTCGAGTAATACATTTCAGAAAAATATGTGTGAATATTTATCTATCAGTTGGCCTAACTTACACGCTAAATATGTTTATTCTAGTTTGAATATGTTTCGACGATATTCTTGATTGTTCTCAAAAAATATAAAGGTTTGATGGAAATTATATACCCTTAAATTCTGCAAAATATACGTATTAGCTTCATCTGATATGAAAAATAAATTCAGGTAAAATTGTGTGATATGAAATTGTGAAGATATGTGTTGTAATGACAACATATTTCGAAATATCCATCCAATTCTTGAGTTAACCGATACATTGATTCTTGATCACCCAATACTCAAATTAAGCGATCAAAAATAATATTTCAATTATTTGATATTAATTTTTTCAAATATAATTTACTCGGGTCTGGGTTGCATATAAATTTTTTCAAGAAGGATTTTATCCACTGCGGGTTGAATAAGAAAGCGTTTGCCTTCTAATTGTAGCGGATCCTCGGACGCGGTGTAGTCGTGAATCGGGATATCATTGGCAGACGACCTGCAAGTAAAGAAAAATAGTAGTGTAAGTTTGGGGTCCATTGCTATTTTGTGCATCGAGAAAGAATCAACAAGCTTTTACACATAAACTAATCTATTAAATTCAAATCCAATTAACATTCAGCTATGTCTACTGTAAACAGTACACTCCAAAATGATAATAAGCATATACACTACCCTTAAAAAGTTTGGAACGAAAAACATATTTAACACTTTACTGTTCAATTTATTTATTCGGGACGAAAAAGAAGTCAATTTCTTTGACGAAAATTATTGTTGAAATTTATTACAGTTTATTCATTGAAGCAGTAATACGTTCAGAGTTGAGTTTTACAAGAACTGATAAATTTTAATATACAGAATGGCCCAAACTTACCGAAAGGTTTTGAATTCCTTATAACTTTTTTATTATAATTTTTTTTTAATTTCTTTTCAGTATTTTGTAAAGAAGACTTGGGAAATTTAAAATTATACTTTATTTCTCAAATCAACAGTCCATTGTTCTAACTCAGCGTGCATATCGTCGTTATTTTAATGTGCGGGTTGGACCCTCAGAATCAACAATAAATCGTCTGGTTGCAAATTTTCGACAACAAGGGGCAGTAGGGAACCTTCCTGGTGCAGGCAGACGACGAACGGTGCACACGGATGACAATATTGAACGGGTACAGAAAAGTATTGGGAAGATGGGAAACATCAACCAGGAGACGTTCGACACAACTTAGTCTCTCACGAGGGTCGCTGCAGAGAATTTTGCATACAATAAGAATGTTTCCATACAAAATTCAGCTTGTCCAATAATTGAAACCGACAGATTACCAGCAACGACTTGATTATGCAATTTATTTCCGGGAAAAAGCAGACGAAAATCTTAATTTTATTCATAATTTAATTATGAGCGACGAAGCCCATTTCCAATTAAATGTGTTCGTTAATAGGCAAAACTGCAGGATATGGGCTACGGAAAATCCAAGAGTAGTTCAACAGTGACAATTACATCCACTTAAGTGTACTGTTTGGTGCGGTGTTTCGTCGAAAAGGATAATTAACCAATATTTTTTGGAAAATGAACACGCCGTGTCGCCGTTTACATTACTGGTGTTCGATATCGGACAATGTTGGAAAATTTTTTAAGGCCAGCCGTGGAAAACCATCCGCAAGTATGGTCCCAACAGGACGGAGCCACAGCGCACACTGCGAAGGATACAATGGCTCTTTAACACGACATCTTTGGTGAACGAATTATTTCGCGTATAAGCGATTTTAATTGGCCTCCGCGTTCACCGGATTTAACCGCTCCAAACTTTTTCCTTTAGGGTTATTTGAAAGGAAAAGTCTATATTAATAACACTAGAAACATCTAACAATTAAAAAACAATATACGCGACGAAATCAACAACATAACACCTGAAGTTTTGCGAAAAGTTATGGAAAATGTTTTAGAAAGAGCACGAATATGCGATGCAGAAAATGGTCACTACTTGCGAGATATAATTTTTCATAATTAAATTAAAAATATTCTCCATTAATATACTGTATTTAAAAAAAATATATAATTACAGTAGAGACCGCTTATAATGAACCCGGTTATATTGAATTCTCGGTTATTATAAAGCGTTTCAGATGGCCAAATAAATCGTCCCTTAAGTTCAATGTATTTTTTTTCGCTTGTAATGAACTCGCATATATTGAACTTTCGCATATAATGACCCATATTTTACGTTTCAACCAAAAACAATGTGCCGCTTATAATGAACTTTCTTTATCGCTCGAATGGGAATCCCCCGAAAACTCCATTACATCAAAAACGCGGTGCCTGTCAGTCCTTCCCCTTCAGTCTGTCTCACAAATTAGTCACGTTACGTTGTCCGTTCGTGTTATAGTATTTACCAATTGTAGTTTGTGGGTTTATAAACATGGCGCCAAGTGATAATCAAAAACAAAAGCGCAAAGCTTTCACTTTAGAAAGAAAGTATGAAATTATTAAAAAATTACAAAGTGGTTTAAAACAAACTGATGTGTGTAAGAATCTGAATTTAAACAAGTCGACGGTTTGTGTGATTTGGAGAGAAAGAGATAAAATACTCAAGAATTATTATGAACAAAAAAATTCTAATGCTAAAAAAATTAGAAAATCAACCCAACGATAAAGTGGATAAAGGGCTTTTGTTATGGTTTTCACAGCAAAGAGGTAATAATGTGACGATTACCGGTGCTTTACTGCAAACAAAAGCAGAAGACTTGGGAAGCAAAGTGGAAGATAGCGATTTCAAATGTAGTCGAGGCTGGATCGAAAGATTTAAAAAACGCCACGATATCAACAGTGGAAAAGGTGTAGGCGAAGCAGCGTCAGTTAATATGGAAGTAGTAGATGATTGGTTGCAAAATAGATGGCCCAACATACGACAAAGTTATAAAGACCACGACATCTTCAATGCAGATGAAACGGGTCTACTCTACAGGCTAATGCCCAACAGACACTTAAGAGCGATAGTTGCATTGGTGGAAAACTATCAAAAGAAAGGCTCACGGTTTTGGTTGCAGCATATTTTACAGGCACAGAAAAAAGGAAGTTACTTATTATTGGCAAGTCCCAAAAACCACGTTGTTTTCGCGGCAAACGATTACCTGTAAAATACAGTTCTAATAAAAAAGCATGGATGACGTCAGATATTTTTTGTAACGAATTGCGCGATTGGAATAATGAATTAAAAAGAAAAATTCTATTACTAGTAGGCAATTGTCCAGCGCACCCTGAGGTAAAGAATTTGAAATTCATTAAATTGGTGTTTATACCTCCTAATACCAGTTCCAAATTACAACCAATGGATCAAGGCGTTATCCACAGTTTGAAGAGCAATTATCGACGAATTCTTCTTTCAAAAATAATGATTAATAGCAGTGCAGAAGGCAGTCGTATTAGTCTTCTTGATGCGGTGAACTGTATTCACATGACAGGGCAAAACGTCACAGCAAAAACAATAACAAATTTTTTCAAACATGCAGGATTTCTTAAGCATCAAAACAAATTCGATGACGATGATGAAATCCCGTTAAGTGAGTGGCTAAAGAGAACTAATCTTGATAATGTTGAAAATAATGGTGATGGTCTACCTCTAACTGTGGAAATGGATGCTAATTCTGAAGACTATGTGCGTATCGATGAGAATGTTATGTGTACTGAAACTTTGTTAGATGACGATATTGTTGCTTGGGTACGTTCAAAATCAGCAACTAATACGAGTGACAGTGAGAATGAAGAAGAGAATAATGAAGCTGAAGGTAGTGCTGCTAATGCGTCATTACCGCAAGTGCCCATTGTAAAGGTTGTGCAAAATATAGATGTTGTACGTAATTTTTTACAAATGAATGAAGCTCCAGATAACATTTTGAACAGCCTGGCTAATGTAGAAATGTATTTAAATAATATTTACGTAACTTTGTCTTATAAACAGTCTAAAATAAGTGACTATTTTAAACAATCTGTTAAATCATAATTTTTTATTCATTTAAATTATCAGTATACAATACAAGAATCGTTTGTAGTAATTTATTTTTCAAATTTATTTTTTGTTAGATATAATGAACTTCGGCTATAATGAACCATTTTTAGTGGCCAGTAGTAGTTCATTATAACCGGACACTACTGTATATTTTAAATAAAAAGTTATAATGAACTCAAACCCCTTCGGTAATTTTGGGCCACCTGTATAATATTCTACACAGTGTCCAACGTTTCTTCAACGTCCTCGTTCGAATTTGTTTTGGAACAAATAGCAAGAACTTCGACTTCTTTAATGTTATGTTGAGGACTCAGCCCATTTGCTCTTAATCTTCGGCGTGATTAATCCTCATTTTGAAGAGAAATAGCAAGAAGCAAAAATAAAAAAGAGGTAGTTTCCATAATAATAATCTCTATTAGTATTTGGCTTATATGTTTTAGTATCTTACTACGTCAATCTCCCTCTCTAAATACAGTACCTGATAATTAAATTAGCCCATCTTACAGCATTAGAATTTTAACGAAGTAATATCGAAGCACATAAAATTTAAAACGTATATACATACACATGCTAGTATAGATTTGAACATTTGCAACTATAGTTTGTTCTAATATTTGGTTAAACCTCAGCTTAAATGAATAATATCATATCTCCCTCTCTCGACCAATACATAAATGTATTGACCGACAAAGCAAGAACGCTTCTATCTTACAGATCGGAGACTATGTTTCCAGTGTATAATAGACAGAAACTTACATCTAGGCTTTATGCCAATTAAAGAATGTTAAAAAGAATCATTCTATTATTAATAACACCCTATCAACTACATATGTTTCACCGATATCACGGATCGTCAGGTTGATTTGTGTTATTAATGAACGATTCTTTCTGAGTGTATTATCACATCTTTCGATACAGAAAATAATGAATAATATCATATCTCCCTCTCTCGACCAATACATAAATGTATTGACCGACAAAGCAAGAACGCTTCTATCTTACAGATCGGAGACTATGTTTCCAGTGTATAATAGACAGAAACTTACATCTAGGCTTTATGCCAATTAAAGAATGTTAGCTTAAATGATCGCTTGAATTCCTTTAGCATTAAAGTGTCTTGCAACCTGTTTTATTTCCAGACTTTTCAATATTTTCCTTTAAAATACTTAAATAGAAATTTGGGAACGGATCAACAGTAAATTTAAGAGCACACCAAACATTCTCGATCGGATTGACATCCGGTGAATTTCCAGGTCAAGAAAATACTGGCTTTTTTTCATTTCAATTAAACTCAATTTTTTCGTAGATGGGCGACATTTTAATCCAGTAACCGGTTCGCAAGGTCTGCTCCGATACTTTTATATTAAACCACTGCAGAAGATGTAACAACTCTCTTATAGAAGTTTATTTATTTTGTAAAGCAATGTTAATAATTTTTCTATTCTCCCTCTGGTGACGATGTTGTCGGCCGCTTGATGTTGAGCGCAAATTTTCTTTAATAGGTGTTACAATTCTCGCCATTGTTTGGTGTGAAATTTTTACATTTCTAGCAATTATGTTTTGAGAATACAAACCAGTCCCTAGTAAAGGTTTCTGATCTAATTTTCGACTGTTTATGTATAATATCTTGCGTCTTGTCCATGGTCTATAAGTTCGTTGCAAAAATATAAAGTATGTGTCTAACTATAAGACACTAAACGAAAATCGCAAAATATGTTATTTAACAACAATTCTGAATAAATTTTACTTGTGTAAACGTATTATACCACCTCTTAACCTTCCTAGAATTTAGCAAGCACAGATAAACATCATGAGTTCGGTAAGGAATTAGCAAGTCCGAAACTTAATAATATGAATGAATAATCTGTGTATTTAAAATATATGTACATTTATCTTTTCACAAGAATACAATAATATGCATTATATTCTCTCATAACGGACATCTCTCGACAATGGACATCTCTAATCAATGGACAGTTTCTGATGTACCGACCGTCACTATACTATTTGCTATATAACAATATCTCTCACCAAAGTACATTCTTAACAATGGACACGGACAGAAGAAAAAGTTGATGTTATTCGCAGAGAAGAATAAACTTAGTGTAAGACTGCTTGCGGAAAGATTCTGTATCGGTAAAAGTCAAGTGGGCGATATTTTCAAAAACAAAGTTGATATTAATAGACGGTTTTTGAAAATGGGAACTCACAGCAAAGGAAGAAATTTGTGAAAACGGAAGGAGCTGGACTGGACCAAATAATGTATGACCGGTTTTGCAAAGTGTGCGCTAAGAACATTCCATTATCCGGTAAAATAGTCAGGGAAAAGGCTCTCGAAATTGCACAAGAGGTAAATTATGAATTCAAAGCTTCCTGTGGGTGGTTTGACAAGTTTTCTCAGCAACACTACATATCGCTTTGAACAATTTGTGGTGAAGTTAATGTGGATGAAATATCTGTCTGGAAGAAACAGTTGATGCTATCACAAAGAAATACTTACCGAAGGACATTTTTAATGCAGATGAAACTGGACTTTTTTTCCGGGCTTTGCCAAACAAAACCTTTGCAATAAAAGGTGAAAAACGTTCGGGTAGCAAAGTTCCTAAAGAAAGATTAACTATTCTCTTGTGCGCGAATATGGTCAGACAAAAGAAAAAACCTTTAGTAATTGGGAAAAGTAAGAATTCACTATGCTTTAGAGGAGCAAACGTTGAGAAATTGCCAGTAAAGTGATATTCTAATAAAAAAGCGTGAATGAGGAAGAAAATTTGGTTAACCACATTTGATAGAAAAATGCTATAGCGGAATAGAAAAGTTCTTTTATTTTTAGACAACGCCACGTCACACCCAAAACTTAAGTTACAATATGTTAAACTAATATTTCTGCCCCAAAACGCTACCTCCTATTGTCAACCACTTGATCAAGGGATTCTCAATAGTTTTAAAACCAACTACAGAAAACTTTTGGTTAAGAGACTTATCGTCTATGGATCATTGTAAATCTACCTTACATGTAAAAAAAAATTCTTTAACATTCTCAGTGTTCTAGTATGGACCATTACTGCTTGGAAACCTGTAAGCGCTGAAACTATCAACAAATGTTTTTTATAGCTGGATTTGGTAAATGGAATGCCGAAGATATTTGCGAGGATAGAGACTTCAGTGCTGAAGACGATATGCCACTGTCAGATCTTTGTAAACTCTATCCTGACATATTATAGTATGCACAAATTGATGATAATTTACATACAGAGAATCCCGATTTTAGCGTACAAGAGTGTGTGTGTGAATTTCAAAACAGTACCAATGTACGTGATAGCGACAGTGAGGTTGATGACGATATTATTTCAGAAACTAAAACATCAACGAAGCTTATGAAAAGCTAGAGGATATTCAAAACTTCTTTTTCTTGTCTGGCGACATTACTCAAGGAGAAAAAGTGTGCAATGTAGAAACACAAATTGTAAAAAGAAGAATTGAAAATTTACAAACTAAAATTTCAAATTTGTTTAAATAAGTTAGTTTTAAGTATGTTGTAAGAATAAATTAATTAAAAATTATTTATACTTTTTTTCTCCCACCTCTCTCTGAATAATGGACAGTTTTATATACACCGCTACTGTCCGTTATACAGAGAACCTACTGTATATTTAAAATATATTAGTCATCATAAGTGGAATCTGGGCTAATATATGCATATAAATTAAAAGTACAGACCTAATTAATAATTGAAAAATCATCAGGCAACAAGCAGAATTGTCGCATTTGGGGCTCGGAAAACCCAAAAGCGTCTCCATGCTCAACGTGTAACTGTTTGGTGCGGTTTCTGGTCTGGAGGGGTCATTGGACCTTATTTTTTCGAAAATGAGGCTGGAGCAACTATTACGATGAATGGATTCCGTTATCGAACGATGATTAATGATTTTGTATGGCCGGAATTGGAAGATATTGATGCGAACGACACCTATTTTCAACAGGCGCTATGTGCCACACAAGTAACGATACCGTCGCCTTTTGAGTGAAAAGTTTCCTGACCGTGTGATTTCTCGAAGAGGCGATTACAATTGGCCACCGAGATCTTGTGATTTAACACATTTGGACTTTTTTCTTTGGAGCTGCGTGAAAGACAAGGTCTTTGCTAATAGCCCACAATCGATTCACGACTTCGAAGATGGAATTCGTATGTCCTCGATAACCTTATCGAGGACATACAGCCGCAAGTGTGCGAATTGGTGATGGAAAATTTCATGAAAAGAATATGGTCCTGCGAGCGTAACCGTGGCGGCTATTTAGATGATATTGTTTTCCATTATTAATGGCATAACCTCCTCTTTACAATTAAATAAACATTCGATGATTTCGCTTGAAAATACTCGTCTTTTTTTACATATCAAAATTAAACCTCTTATTGGAAAGCCCGATATAATAAGGGAGCCTCTTACTTATGCTTCTGTGAATGCCAATGAACTTTATAATAACGTTTCCTTTTTTTCGGATGATCTATGAAATACATTTTTTATTTATAATTAAAGTGTGTAAATTCGGTCGACTCTTCATTAGGCGCGCGCCTAACGTAGCCACTGATGTATGTATGTATATGTACAATAGTATATGTAGGTCTTCGATTGGAGATGTTCACTTGTATTAATGGTTCTGTATGTCGTATAAAATTATGTCGCGGTTAGATAGGTCGAAAAAACGACCATTATCTGACACAGTAAGTAAGTTTATTTGTGAATTTCCACATTAACGCACGATGACTCTAAAGTGAAATGCTTAGTTTGCGATAGATCGCTAATGCTAACAGCAGGTAGAAGTTCGAGTCCTTCTCCAGCGCAGATATTTTTAATTGATTTCTGTAAATTTAGTTAACGATGGAATAGCAGAAAATAATAATTTTCATTTAATTCACATCGTGAAAGAATTTAATTATATGTTTATATATAATTGTCAACATCATGCAAAATGTACTTTCTTTTATGTAATGTGTTGTGTATCACATTATTTTATTTATTTATTTTTATTTGCCTCGTAAACGAATAGTTCTGTTGGGTACAATTACTATTATTACATATTATTAAAATATTATTATTACATTCGCAATATTTTTGTCTAAGAAACTGAAATAAACATTCACGGCAAAAAATAAAATGAATTAAAAACTTTACAAACATTTTCTCCAAATCATCGAAGCAGTCGATTTCTTAAAATATCCGGCTTACGCAGTCAGCTTTATTCACGCTTGAAGTTATATAAAATTACTACCTAAAAATACTTGTTATTGACTTCTGTTAACTAGGTTCGATAATAAAAAAATATTTCTCATTGAACAGGCCAATTCTCATATCATGACCTCCAAATATGTCACTTTTTCAACACCTTTTATTTGTAAGGAGTTTGGATCCTTAATTAATTTGAGCTTTATGTTGTAATTTAATTTATAAGAATAATTATAAATATAAAGAGGTATCAGAACATAATCCAAGAGAGTTTTATATTCAATTAAGTTTACTCGTATTCAAACAAAGGGTAAGGCAATCGGGCGAAGATTATTACATACAAAGTTAATGTATTTTAAATGTCTCAAAACCTATGTACTTGGAACACATTTGAACCAGAAACAAACAACGTAAAGTTCAATAGTGTTCAGCACATCAAAGTCAAAGGCGTCTTTCAAGTCCATGATAATTAGACACAACGGTAACCAGTTGAGGGCCGTCGATAGAAAGCCATAAACCACGCCGAACACTTGAAGTAGATGTTCCAATATCGATGGGAAAATGAGTAAAAATAAAATACAAAATGGCAAAATAGACTGAAACGAGCTATAATGAAAAAAATGTATGAAAAAAAAAACCTTAGTACAGTGCCTCATAAATTTTATTACTTTAAAGTGAAACAAAACAAGAAAATAGCGTGAAATTGTGACGAATACGAGACAAAGCTAAACGTGCCGCTTGCAGAGTATTATTGCACATCTTAAAAGTCGTAAAAATGCTTAAATTTCTAATATTGCCATTAACTTTCAACTAAATACGTTCGATTTATATAATTATTAATTCGTAAAGGCAATTAATGTAAAATGGAGTACATAAATATATCGCGTTGTGGTGAGTTTAAGAATCTTATTAATTACTTTTTTAATAATCCAAAATTGTTGTTAAAATATCAATTTATTGTATTGTACACACGTAGTGTAGTTTCACAAAATACTTATTTCACTTCTCTATATATATTTCGCCTTGCGGTATCATCAAGAGTACAAAACTAAAACTAAACAGTGTTACAATGACTATCTTTAGTAACTAAAATAAAAAGATTATATATTACAATCCTAATTATTTAAAATATTATTTAATCAACAATAAATTACAATCTGACAAATACAACAATTCCGAAATATACAGAAAGATGTCGAGTGTCCTAAAAGATATATATGTAGGTCCGACTGGGCAAAATTTTAAACTCAAATTTGAAGAACATATGAGAACAATCGGGTTAAATATAGAAAACTGTAAACTAGCACTAACGCTTGTTAAGAAGCGAACATATGTCCGTGTACCTTAAATAATTTAAAAATAATACATTAGAGAAGAAAGCTATAAACTCAATATCCTAGATTCCTATTATATAAAAACGGAATTCTAAAACAATAGTCAGGCTTTACTAAATGATTAAATTGAGTTGGTTGAAACGCCGCTAATAAACCACAGAGTGATAACATCTTTACTTGTTTAGTCTAATTATCGGAGAGATTTTATCTAATGACAATTCCTCATTCTATATAGTCATTGTCAATTCTAAGTAATTTGCAGAAAATTTGGACCAGATACATAAGATACTTATTGTAATATCGTTTAGTTTTGCTTTTATAACTTCCAATGATTCTGCAATCCGAAATGTATATAGGGAAGTGAAACAAATATTTTTCAATGTTTAAATTTTTTTTAATCTTTATAAAGAATTTTCCTATAGGGATATAACAAGTTTTAATACGAACACACCCTTCAACACCAGACAGGTTGTGCGTGCTGTAGTAGATAAATTCAAGTTTAAATATTCACTATTGGATGTACCTGTGCCAGTGAAACAACGCGCCAGTCAAAGTACCGAAAATATCGCAGCTGTAAGCGCTTTAGTTCAAAATAAGTCAAATCAGTCGATTCCACGCTGTTCACAGGAATTAGGAATCCCTCAAACCATATTGTGATAAATTTTACGTGAAGATCTTAGTTTACACTCTTACAAGATCAAATTAACTTAAAAACTGAAGCCATTTGATCATGTGAAGAACCGAAACTTTTCTGATTGGGCTCTGCTAAAGTTTGAAGAAAAAAAATCATCTTCATATGTGTTACTGGACGGCAACAAACCCACATGTGCTTCACGGGACTCCATTACCACTGCAAAAAGTGACTGTGTGGTGTGGATTTTATGCTGGAGATGTGATTGGACTATATTTTTCGTGAATAAAAATGATCGCCATGTCCAGGTCAGTGGAGTGCGCTATCGTGCCTTGTTAGAAGATTATTTTTGGTCAGAATTGGATGGGTTTGACATCAATGATATGTAGTTCCAACAAGATGGTGCCACATACCATATAGCTGCTTAAACAGTTGATATATTCAAGGTGAAATGCAAACCACGAATGACCGTTAATACGATATCGATATGCCTACAGTCAAATTAGTGGTGGGGTTGCAGCTAGTACGATCAGTAATTAGTTATAGTCGTGATTCAAATGACTCGCGCCCCACCACTTTACATTCTGATTGGTATTCGGCAGCTAGACCCGAATGTGGTACAGTTTTCGTAGAGAGGTAAAATGAATGTACAGTATATAGCATCGTAACATGTAACGAAAAAAATCAAAATAATTTTCATTTCGACTTAATAAATTCTCTGCTTAAGAAGAATACAAAATAAGCAAATAGAAGACAAAAATAACTGTAAATATCCAAGTTCCATAATCAAGAGTAATGGCAAGTTGCATCATAAGGATGGGAAGACAGGAGAACTATCCAATATGATGAAGAAGCTTGTTTACAAATATACTGAAATCAAAAATTTATATTAAATCAAGTTTCTTTTGAATTTATTCTTATTTTCATGAGATATTCATTTCGAGTTTTGAGCAGCGTAGAACAAAATGTATTAGTTGCAAACATTTTGCCTAGGTTAAAAGGACCACTTTCGATCAAATACGCCCAGTATCAATACAATATAAATGTGGTGCCTACACAAAATGTGTATGTAACATAATCTGTTCATGAAAGATGGTACTACACATATTTAAATTTTACTGTTTACGTAATTTTCCAATATTTACGAAAATACTGCATATATTAATGAAAGGATATTGAATGTCGAATTACGAAGTACGCAACACATGTTTGTAATTTTAAGCTTCTGTTTGTCAATGTACTTCTATTATAGTCGGCAGGAGTAAAATTAAAACGAATGTATTGCAAACGCAGGTAGAACACGATCTGTTCAATCGAATTCCAGTTTAATTAGCTTCCACAAAGCTACAGTTTTTAATTAAATTCCGATTTAAGGCTATAATAACATTTTGCTAATAATAAATTTGTAAATTAAAACGTTCCTCTGCGTATAAAATATCTAATGGAATTAAAACAATGTATGTGACTATATAATCGAATTTAATTGACTAAGCAATTAAGGAAAGCAATTTCCAGTTATTACCAGAAAGTCTCTTCATAGAAGGTTATTTTACTTATTAAAAATTTATATTGATCGTAAATAAAATATTCAATTGAAATGAAAAGTACAAAGGGGACTAGAAAAATTTTCTACCTAACAATGAAACAAAGAGGCTGCGATTGCTTGATAATGGACGATTCAGCTTTAGAAAAATACATCTGAGAATAGGTCAAACTTTATCTGCATTGTGAACCCTCGCATTGTCATGAAGAAGGACTTCACTTCGTGACACAAGCTTGGACTTTTTATCAATAGACCTAAGTCATTTTGCTGACGTATCAACAACTCCTGCTCTCTACTCCCAAAAAAGGTGGCCAAGAACTTTCTAGTTGAAAATTGTGGGCTGGCTTTTTCTGGAGGCAGATAACCATTACGAACTCATTTAGTTCACTCTGATTTTGTTTCTGAATTCTTGATGTACCCAGATCTCATTGCCTTGCCACTACCTTAGAGGAAAGTCAGCGTTTGCATTCAAAAATGCCAAATCGCTTTGAGGAATTTGTTTCCTAAGCATTTTGATTCAGAATTCAACAATCCAATAATTCACTTTGCTGGTAGTTTACTCGTGCAGTTTATCATGGAAAATTATTGAAGAATTAAAGAAAGTTCCAAACAACGATCTTCGAAAACCATTGTTTCGATTTTCATGTAAACAATAAGGTTATTTGAGTCCGAAGGCCTTTCACTTCTTGGGTCATTTTCAATGGATTCACAACCCCACTAAAACTGTTTTTATTTCTTTAAACTATAACAGAGTCTCGTCCCCATACACATCATTCATTCGCGAATAGTTTGAGAGGAATTCTGTTCTTTTATCAAAAATTCGATGACACTACGATGCTTTAATTTCACAAAATTCAACTTTAGAGACCACAAAATAATGAACGAATGAAGACAAATTCGGCATATACGTAGAAAGATTTTCTTACTATTGAACGCACAATTAGCTACTTCTATCATGGTTAGGTAGACTTTCTTTCTAGTTTTCCCAACAAATTGATCAATGGTTATTATGTTAGGTATAAGTCCTCATACTAGACTACATATGGCTAAGGTCTACATACAAAGGGTACTAGGAAAGTTTTGCAATACAACTTTGTTTATTTAATTTTTTCAAAGTAATTTCCTCTACACTCAATACACCTTTCCATCCTCCGAAACCAATCTTTAAACCAGTTCTGCCAAGTTTCACTAGGGAGTAAAGCACAATCGTTGTCCCAATCCCGCAGAAGGTCCTCATCACTAGAAAACCGCCTCCCTTTTAGCTTCATTTTCACATGCGGGAACAGTGCAAAGTCTCGTCACCTATCACGATGTTGTTCACATACCGAGATTGTCCCTTATTAAACTTTTTTTAGCATATCCCGGCACCAAGTCACACGTCGTAGCATCTGCTCTTCAGTCAGTCGATGCAGCATCCAGAGAGAACATAGTTTCTTCACGTGCAAATGATCATGCAGAATCGAACGAATTGTTGGTGCATTTAGGCTTGAAGTACCCTCTATCTGCTGGTAAATCACTCGCCTGTCCTAATCAAGCATTTTCCTCACAATAGTAACGTTTTCCTCCGCAATTGACGTCCGTGGCCTTCCCGGCCTCTGAGCATCCTCCACAGTTAAATTTCCTCTTTGGAATTCTCTATACCACCTGAATATCGTTGTGCGATGTGGACAAACATCACCTAGTATAAGGGTCATTTCTTCGAAGCAATGGCCTATGTTTAAACACCGCACGAAATTATAACGCAAAACTGCCCTTATCTCATTTCGTGACCACGATACCATCCCAAGCACTTTACACTCTCACTGCTAATGAATAACTGAGCCCATTGACATGGCGCGGCGGCTTCTATGCACGTATGAACATGTCTCAACATGCAATAACAAGCAGCTTCCTACGATTCATTATTGCGTCATATTACAAAACTTTCCTAGTACCCTTTGTATCGCTAAGTTAGTAATTGAAAAGTTTTTCTTCCAAATACTTATTTTAGCTTTCCAATAACTACAAAACGATTTTTGTCCAAAAATTGATAAATATTTTCATGAAATCTGCGAAAAATAATATGAAAATCCCTATTTTTAGTAAGATATTTATAAACTTCAAATAAAAACAACTATTTAACATATACTACTTAAACTAGATATACGTATATCATAAATTCAGGAACATAAACATGACTACATTTCTATCTTGCAGAACATACATAAAACATTAACAACTTTGAAAATATAAAAAATTGTAAAATAAATATGTCTAGTAATAAATAAAATAAAAAAATAAATAAATACGACTAGTAATATGGCTAGTAAAACTAGTCTTAGAAAGACGAATATGACAGCTTTTTTGCTAGCTTCTTGGTCGCTGTTTCATTATAGGTTCAGTGCAGCAAAAGGAGGAGGGGGTCGCTGACCAAATTTTTGCCGAAAGATGGTCCCAATTTGAAAGCTTTCCACGATATAACCCATTTAAAAGTTGTGTAGAAACAATCGTAAAGAAGATCAAATCTTGACATCGAATGGTTCTTCATAATGAAAAATAGCGTAAAGAGGTATAAAATACGAAAAAGACATGAAGGAAGAACAAGAATGAGACATTTACTGTACGATTGAGAGAATAGGTAGATAGAAATCATTATGTGTGTAAACATTAAAATAATTTTGATGTTAATTCTCAATATTGAACGTCTACAAAGTTAGTTCTAACAAGTTCAGACAAGTACTAAATTTTAGTTGCATTGCCTACGAAACATAAATGATTTTGAGGTATGAGTTTTAGTTAAATATCTCCGTCACTGTTGAACAAAAGGCAGCTAAACTTTGTTATTGCCGAACTAATGCAAATATATATTGAAATTTTCAAAAATGAACGAGATGTTGACTTTAAAACAAAGAGTTAACATCAAGTTCTGGTTCGAATATGAATATGCTCATCGAATCTCCTATTTACATTTACTTAAATGTGGAAAACTTATTCAAATCTAAGTAACCGTGTCAGCCATTCGAATTAATCCATACATTTGCCTAATCCTGCACAGTCATTAAAATATTAAAATGTATATATATGTATATATATAAAAAGGGTGTGACATTTATAAAAATGGCTTCGTACACAGTATAACAACGCGTTCAAATTGTGGAATTATTTTATGAAAATTAGCGTTCTGTAGTTTACATAATCGTCCATCTGAAAGCACTATTGGTCAAATTATTAAAAAATTTCAAAAGACCAGTTCCGTGAAAGATCAAAAAAGTGAAAAATATAGTCGTAATGGTCGTTCACAAGGAAATATTGGTTTGGTTCGTGAAAGTGTTGCTAAAGATCCTGAAATGTCCATTAGACGACGTTTACAACAACTTGGACTTAGTGCATCAACAACATGGCATATTTTACACAAGGATTTAGCTCTGAAGGCATATAAGGTTCAAATAACACAGGAACTGAAGCCATTAGATAATTTAAAACGTCATTCATTTGTCAATTTCATCAATGAACAACCAGCTGATTTTTCTCAGAAACTAATGTTTTCCGATGAGGCACATTTTGAACTTGGTGGCTATGTTAATAAACAAAATTGCCGTATCTGGGGTGAGGAAAATCCCCGAATTAGTCATGAGAAACCTATGCATCCTAAACGAGTTACTGTTTGGTGCACATTATGGTTAGGTGGTATAATTGGACCTTACTTCTTTGAAAATGCTGCTGGTGAAGCTGTAACTGTCAATGATGATCGATATCGTCGGATTATAACCGAATTTTTGTAGCCTGAATTAATGAATATTAATCTAGAGGATATGTGGTTTCAACAGCATGGCTCTACACCTCACCTTGCACACGAATCGATTGATTTATTGAGAGAAAAATTTCCTGGACGTGTAATCTCAAAAAACGGTGATGTTAATTGGTCACCAAGATCATGTGATTTGACACCGTTAGACTATTTGCTTTGGGGTTATGTGAAAAGTCAGGTTTATAAAAACAATTTGCTATCAATTCCTGCTTAGAAAGATGAAATTATTCACGTCATTGGTGAGATAGAGCCTCAATTATGTCAAAATGTCATTGAAAATTTTAACAAAACGGTGGACGTCTGGAGAGCTGCAAGAGGATGCCATTTGGCAGATATTATTTTTCGCATATAAATATCATAACTGATACTTCAATTACCAATAAAAGATTTTTGAAAGCGAATACAAATTATGTGTTTTATTTATTCTTTAAAATAACCGTGAAATTCGAAACAGCCCTTTATGTAATATACACTACCGTTCATAAGTATTTGGGCACCCATATTTTATAAAATTATTTGAACAGCATAGCTTCTAGGAAATTCATTCTTGTAATATTGGATAGGTATAAGGAAAGTATTAAATCTACAGGAACGCTGCATAAGTAACATTATGTATTACTTTATTACCTGCAATAAACCAAAATTTGTTATTGGGACTACCTGGGGATTAGCGCAATAAAAGTTTCTCCAAGTTCTTGTAATTGTCTTTCTGTGAAGGATACTGAAGGATAAGTTTAGTAATGATGTTTTAATGACCTCGGGCGAGTTTCATGTTAGATTTTTGAAATTGCCCTCAGTTACGTTTCTGTATTCGTTGTGAGATATTCCTGTGCTAGTAGTGTTGTTAAGATCGTTAAATATGCCAAAAAGAAAAGAGATGGACATTGAAACGCGTTCTCTTATAATTGCGCACCATCAAGATGGCAAAAGCAACCGGCAAATTGCGAAACAATTAAAATTAAATAATACTTCCGTAGACTATGTCGTCAAAAAATACCGAGAAAGTGGCAGTGTTCTCAATAAATCACGAAGTGGGAGACCCAGAGCGACAACTTCTGCTGAGGATCGTGCAATAGTGATCACAAGCAAAAGAAATCGACGGAAAACAGCCCCAGAAATCGCTGCAGAAATCAGTGCAGACCGTCCAAACGTCAAACGTCGCTTGTACAAAGCAGGTTTGTACGGACGAATTGCAATGAAAAAACCGTTATTGCGCAAACAGAATAAGCGGAAACGCTTAAACTGGGCTCGTGAACACCAACATTGGACAGTTGAACAGTAGAGTAAAGTCTTGTGGACCGATGAGTCAAAGTTCGAAATTTTCGGGTCCAGAAGACGTGTTTTCGTTCGCAGATCTACAGGTGAGCGTGCGGCAGAGCAATGTATTGTGCCTACGGTTAAACATGGCGGTGGTTCCGTGATGATCTGGGGTTGTTTTGGTGGTACGGTCGTGGGTGATATTGTGAAAATTGAGGGAATACTAAGGAAAGAGCAGTATCGAAACATTTTGGAGACCAACGCTATTGCTTCAGGATTAAGACTTTTGGGTAGGAATTTTGTATTCCAGCAGGATAATGACCCAAAGCACACATCCAAAATATGCAAAGACTATTTGCAACTCTTGGAAGCGGAAGGATCCATCCAAGTTATGAAATGGCCTCCCCAAAGCCCCGATCTAAATCCAATAGAGTTATTGTGGGAGGAACTTGATCGGGAGGTCCAGAAAGCAGTACCAACATCGGAGGCTGATTTGTGGAGGAAACTGCAGGAAGCTTGGGTCCGCATAACACCGGATACATTAGCAAAACTAATTGCAAGAATGCCGCGATTATGTGCTACTATTATAAAAAACAAAGGAGGTTACATAGATGAATCGAAAATTTAAATATAATATGTAATTCTACTGCCAGATACTGTAATTAGTTATGTATGTACATGTAATAAATATATTTTCATTTTTTCACTAGTGCTTTTAATCATTTCTTCTAAATTTATGGGTGCCCAAATACTTATGAACGGTAGTGTATATATATATATACGTAGGTTACGTCAAAAGTTTTGCGGTTCAGCTACTTCACGTAAGATGTCACTGCCGGAAATATTTTTGTCATGTTCTATGAGATTTTATAGTCCAAATAGGAACTACGAATTTCTAGCATATGGTGTTGTCTCTTTTCAATAATTTTTTAAATAAAACAAGTTTTGTAAGAAACGTCGCACAAAAATTTTCGAACCATGATTTTCTATGATTTTAAAGACGATCTCACTCGACAAAAGTGGACGTGTTTCGTCAAAAATGAGCATGGTAAGGGACGGCCTACCACTGCAGTCACTCCAGAAAAGATTGACGCCGTGTAAATCATTATAAAGACAGAAAACCACTGCACATGCAGATTGGGAATCATTGGGCATAGGTATGACCCAAATCAGAACTATCTTCCATGACTATGCCGTTTGAAAGCTTTACGTTCGGTGGGCACCACGCACATTTTCCAAGCTCAAAAATAGCGCGTATGTATTGGTGCAAAAACATGCTTAAGGATTTCAACCGATGTCGAGCAAAATCAGTGTACATCGTTACAGGTGACGAAAGTTGAATTTATTGTTACGAGTCAGAAAGCAACGGCTCAATAAGTCGCCGGTCATCTTGCTACTATTCTGCTAGAGAATCGTCGCACAGTCAATGCTGAATGGTATACAACCATTTCTTTGCCAGCTGTGTTCCTAAAAGTGCGCGAGAAACGACCAAAAGGACGAATCATTCTGCATCAAAACAGTGTACTATTACACAACGTGTATCAAACATCAGTGTTTATCCGCTTCACGAGCAGAATTGATGACTCGTCCGCATTATAGTCCTGACCTGGCACCCTGTGACTTCTTTTTATTCCCATACATAACAAACAAAATGCGCGGATTGAAGTAAAATACCACAGAAGCGACTGTGGAAGCTTTCGAAAACTTCGTATATGAGGTGACTGAAGAACTATAGGTTTGAGAACAGGTTCAATGTAGAAGTGCATAGATCATAAAGGCGAATATTTTGAAAAACAATTAAAAAAATTGGCAAAATAATTGATTTTTTCTGTATCATTCACAAAATTTTTAAAACAACCTACGTATCGTATGTATAGATACTAGATACTACATGTTATGATCTAGATGTACTATGACAAATATACTACACTACCTAACCTAAAAAGTATATTTTCTTTCAACATTTCTCAATATAAATATTAATAAACCTCAATTTATAAACTCATGCACATTCTTCAGTACTTTTTGAAGAATGTCTACATTCTACACATCTAAATTATCTAACTACACCGTTCACTGAGGAAAACCAAACCTGTTGTCGCACGAACTCGTTGACCTGCCAGACCTGTTAAACCTGCGCGCAGTTCTGAAAGAAGGCAGCCAACCTAGACGAGCTAAAGAACCTATATGTCTTTTACTGGGAGGAACAAATCTGTTAGGCTGGCGGAACCAACCGCTCCTTGCTACGGAACCTATATTGTTAAAGGTACACAGAATATGGTACATGACATAATAGGGAAAATATTATATATATTCTATACAGTAACATTTAAAAACTCTGATATTTAGTTGTTTGTATGTACAATTTTCATTTAAGATAAACGTCATTAGTGTACATATATATGTCAATAGCATCAAAAAATTAAAAGCTCCGAAATTTTAGTATTAACAGTTACATGTCAAGCTTAATTAATAAATATACATTATCACATAGTATTTATTTTGATCATTTACGTATCGTTCTAAAAAGTAGCCATTTGCAAATAAATATTTATTATTTACAGAAGAAAAGTTTTACATATGTATGAAACGTGTTCGAACCTTGGTCAGGACTATTAACATTAGATCCTCATTTGAAGATTATTTTAGAAAAGTGAAAAATAAAAGTTAGCTGTGATGTTTGAGATATATATTATTACCTGTCGTTAAGGATTCTAGTGCGAAACAATAAATAATCAAATTTCTCAGGAGAAGAGGCGTCAATTCGACAAAAATTTTTAGAAAATTTCAACACAATATCGTGATGTTTCAGTGATCAAAATCGTTTAAAGATGTAAGAGTACTTGTAAAAATTAGATGCACAACAAGATACCACTTAAATTTATCGCTGAAATAAAGACAAAGTTAATGCTATTAATCACATTTGTTTCTGGTTGTCCTTAATGCGCTCAGAATTTTTAATGAGTGTACATAGTCACTCTTTCCATAAAAAGTACACGACCATATTTGCACTGAAGTGACCACAATTGCAAAGCTGAGGTTCTTTAATCGTGTTCAATGTTAATTTTGCAAGTATTGTCAATCTAGTGAAATACATTACGCCGAAAAAATGTACTCGGAAGTATCAGTGAAACATAAAAATAGCATTCAGTGCATTATAGTGCAGCCAGCAGAAAACGCTATAGGGTAGCATTACTTCTTAATTTATAGCAATTAATAATATTAAATATCAGTTTGTTCAATATATATAAATACATATACAACCATGCTCAGATGTATTAGACACCCCAGGTAAAAACCCTTATTCTCGGTATTATCCAAGTCTGACGGAAATTAACCGTAAAAATAGTTAATGGTATTTACAGAAATGCGTTTTTGAATACCCTAGTTAATCCCCTATTGAAAAGAATAGGTGGAAAGGGGAAATCGTGGATTTTAGAAATTTAGTGTCATTCTAGCAGTGTGTGAGCAACGTGCGTTTGTGAGTTTGTGGAGATCAATTAGATTATCCTATTTTTTCACGTTGTGTCAGTTATTTGCCTAAAACACGCGAGTTGTCGGTAGGGGAACGCGCCCAAATAGTGCTACTGTATTCCCCCTATTATCAATAGCTGCAATTGCAAAAAAAATGTTCGCGATGTGCATTCCGTACAACCATTAGTCGCTATCAGAAGAGCGGGTCGTTTGTTAACAGACCAAAAAGTGGCAGAAAACCCTGTACCTCGATTAGAGAAGACAGAATTTTACAAAGACTGGCTCTCAGTGATAGGAAAAAATCGTCGAAACAGCTCTCGAGTGAGCTGAAACAGCGTTATCGCGTAACAGTTTCTGCGCAAACAGTGAGAAGGCGTCTCCAGCGTGCTGGTTTACGAGGGTGTAAAGCGCGACGTAAACCGATTTTAACTGACGCTCATAAAAAGAAGCGGTATTTATGGGCCAAACAACATGAAAATTGGACAATCGAGAAGTGGTCGAAGATTCTTTGGTCTGATGAATCGAATATCGAGGTATGTAAGTACATCTTCATGACTAATATTCTTATCGTTGTATGCAATTCAGTCTACATGTAACATTAAACAAAATTAATCCTGTCTAAGTGCTAACTTTCTTCTTTTGCCTGGCAGCTCTGGGGACTACCTGGGACGCTATACGTTCGGCGTAGGCAAAGGGAAGCTTATGAACCACAATGTATCATTCCCACAGTAAAATTTGGAGGTGGTAGTATCATGGTTTGGGGTTGTATGTCTGCATACGGTGTTGGAAAAGTGTACCTGTGCGATGGACGGATGAATAGCCAACGCTATTTAGCCATGTTGGAGGAAGTATTAGAACCGTCTGTGCTAAAAATATTCGACCAGGATATTCCACAATACATTTTTCAGCAAGATAATGCGCCCTGCCACAAATCGGGAGCTGTAATGCGTTGGTTCGAGAAAAACACAGTGGAGGTATTGGATTGGTCGCCACAAAGTCCCGATTTGTCGCCCATTGAAAATTTGTGTCGTATCTTAAAAACTAAGATCACGGAATGTAAATGCCTGTCAAAAGCAGAATTATCAACAAAAATTCGCGAAATATGGACTGCAATACCACCGGCAGAGTGTTACAATTTAGTAGCAAGTATGCCTCGACGAGTGCGAGCTGTCATTAAGGCCAAGGGCGGAGCGACAAAATATTGATAAATTGTACTATATTATTAAATAACACTTTGTACATAATTTTCACAACAGTTTTATTTTCCTCACCTCTCTGTTGACTAAACTATATATGTATGTATATATGTACATAAATTCGTAAGGTATCTAATACATTTGAGCATGGTTGTATATTCGACCAAAAAAACATGATTTTGTGATTTGAAACACAAAGCGCACGCAATTGTAAATATTTTGCAATACTTAACATTACATTGCTGAAATGTAAAAGGGAATTTTTTTAAAATTTTGTCAACTACCACCATTGAATACCTTATGTTCAGTATCATTTTATTATATCTCTACATACATATATTGACGATATTTACCACGTGTGTATATAGCTTTAAAATATGTGTTATCACGATATATATTCAAGTACAATATATTGTATGCTGCAAATATACATTTTCGAAAGAACACTAAAATAGGATTCTATACAAAATTTTGTCTATAAAAGTTGATATCATTCATGAAAAGAAATCAGATATTAATTTACTACACAATTTTTAGGGGGGCGAGAGTTGCCTCGCCGAATTTCTCGTTTGGTAGCGGTTTATGGAATCGATATAAAGACCATATTGATACCGTTAGTCACTCCTGGTCTCATAGAAATGATACTATATTTTTACTTCGTCCGGTCGATTTCCATTATTTAGGGGCGAACAAAAGCGCTTTGATATAAACGACTATATAAAAAATGATCACGCAACAGAACAGAAATTATGTCGTAATGGAATATAGATTTTGGAAATAAACGATTTCTACATGGAATACATCGAACATATACATATGTATACTCGTACATATTTACCGGTTAGTTACAATCTGTGTGGATAACAATAAAATAAAAAATTCTAGGGTTTGCATTGCAGGCAGGTAAATTTGTTAATAATTCAAAACTATTATAATTAAATTAGGAATTTCTTATAAAAAGAATCTAATTAAAGATTTGGACTACCCCTAACATTAAACTTTCTTCAACTCTATTTTTTCTAAGCGAATGAAAGGATTACATGGAATACCTCGCTCATACAAAAGGCACTAGGAAAGTTTTGCAATACAGCTTTGTTTATTTAATTGTTTCAAAGTAATTTCCTCTACACTCAATACACCTCTCCATCCTCCGAAACCAATCTTTAAATCAGTTCTGCCACGTTTCACTAGGGAGTAAAATACACTCGTTGTCCTAAGCCCGCAGAAGGTCCTCGTCACTGGAAAACCGCCTCCCTCTTAGCTTCATTTTCACATGCGGGAACAGTGCAAAGTCACAGGGAGCAAGATCTTGACTGTAGGGAGGGTGCTCCAGAAGTTTCAATCCTGTCGTGGTCAAATATTTGGTGCAGGCTTTGGTGTTGTGAGCTGGAGCATTATCGTGACGGAGGAACTAGGTGTCCATTCTTGACTTTGGCCGCAGGTTCTTCATAGATCCAACGACTTTAGGCAGGCACTGTTAAGTATACCACTTAGCTGTGATTGTCTTCTGTGTGTCCAAAACGACGCGCTCCACATTTCCATTCGATTTGAAAGATACAGCTATCATTTTCTATTTTACAGATCGGGATTTTCTGACAACTACGGGTGTATCCTGACCATCAAAGACCCAAACTTTGTTTTGAGCTTTGGTCGGCACATCGTACTAGTACAGCCAAGTTCCGTCACCTGTAACGATGTTGCTCACATACTGAGATTGTCCCTTATTAAACTTTTTTAGCATCTCTGGTCACCAAGTCACACATCGCACCGACTGACAAATGACCTCTTCAGTCAGTCGATGCGGCACCCAGAGAGAACAATGTTTCTTCACGTGCAAATGATCATGCAGAATCGAACGAATTGCTAGTGCATTTAGGCCTGAAGTACCCTCTATCTGTTGGTATGTCACTCGCCTGTCCTCGCCAAACGTTTTCCTCGCAGTAGTAACGTTTGCCTCCTTAACTGACGTTCGTGGCCTTCCCAGTCTCTTAGCATCCTCCACAGTTAAATTGCCCCTTTGAAATTATCTATACCACCTGAATGTCGTTGTGCGATGTGGACAAACATCACAAAGTGCAAGAGTCATTTCTTCAAAGCACTGGTCTGTTTAAACTACGCACGAAATTATAACACAAAACTGCCCTTATCTCATTTCGTGACCACAATGCCATCGCAAACACTTTACACTCTCACTGCTAATGAATAACTGAGCCCATCGACATGGCGCGGCGGTTACTATGCGCGTATGAACATGTCTCAGCATGCAGCAACAAGCTGCTTCCTACGATTTATTGTTGCGTCATATTGTAAAACTTTTCTAGTACCCTTTGTACCTCTTTACCTTTTGTATATACTCGTTAATTTCAATCTGTGTGGATAACAATAAATAAAAAAATTCTAGTGTACAGGCAGTTGGCTATTTTAATCAAATTAGAAATTTCTTATAAAAACTAACTAATTAAAGATTTGGACTACTGCTAACATTAAACTTACTTCAACTGCATTTTTTCCAAACGAATGCAAGGATTACATTCAATCGAAGACCTAAAAGTAATTTCTTCTTTTCTAGGCATGACAGTATTGGAACTAAACAGTAATTGTTAATATTATTAATTTCTCTTTTTCTGTTAAATAAAAAAATATTAAAAACAGAAGTGATATATTGAAACGATTCACATTAGTTAGCAAATAATTGTTTATGTATAACACAGCTGAGGAAGCTGTGATAAGATGGAAAAGAAAGATATCAACTGAAATTTACGATTTATGGTGATGAGAATACCAATGCCAAAAATAGCAATAGAGAGAGTATATTATGAAACAAGGCAAATATTTCACATTAAAACACAGAATAAGTGCCTGGGTCTTGTGAAAAGACTCAAGAGAAACAGAATAGCACAGTCAGCACTAGATTATCAGCAAGTTAATAAGGGATGAAAAGCAAAACTTGAAAGAGATTATTTCACAATGCACGGGAAGAGTAAGTACAGTTTAGGAAAAACTGCAATAGATAGAGTAGAATGGAGACAAGCAATAGAAAAATATCTTCAATTTCAGTGATTTTATTTTGATTGGTTTCCTCTGTATCGTATACTTTGTATGTACGTATAAATGTAAATAATAGAGTAACAATGTAACACTGTCTGCGTATCTGCAAGGTCGTTTAATGTTTTTGCGTCGTTAAGATGAACATTCTAACAGCAGCAAAGAAAACTACTGGAACACGCTGTGTTAGCGCAAACGCAAAACTCAACACGAAACCCTAGTTCATACAAGAAGTAAAATAAATAATAATGAACAAAATGCAGGCATATTAATGCTACAGATCAACATAAATACAAGAAGCACGAACAAAGTACAACACGATAAGAAACCAAGTAAACAATAGAATAAGGGAAATAAAAAAGATTATTGGCAACAATTTAGTATCGAAATGAAACATGACATGTAGGTAGCACCGAAAAGATTTCGAAAGACCCTCAGAAGTATGAGTCGACAGACGGCGTAAACCAACGTCATAAACGCAGAACAATAGATCGAGTACTTTGAATATAACCAACAACAAAGCGAACAAGATTTAGTAAACCAACAGGATGGACAGCAAACATAGAAGGTAGAAAAGGAGAACAAAGCAATAACACTAGCTAGTATAGAAGTAGTCACAAAAAAAATAAAAAATTCGAAAAGATAATATAACCAATGAACTGATCAAATATGGAGGCAATATTGAACTACTTAACCACGTCTTATAAAAGCAAATGGTACCAAGTGATTATAAAGAAAATATTGCATTCGATGTTCAAAAGGGGATATCAAACAGATCCATCTAGGAAAATAGGTATAAATCTAAAATCCAACAGGGAGATAGCCTCTGCATGAAATTATTTACCCTTATTATGAACAAAATAATACCAGCAATCAAAACAAAAGGCAAGGGGTATCGTCTGGAGAATAGGTGACACTTATCTCCAGATCGGAAAACAGTATCCAACAAATGCTTAACCTATTCCGAAATGAAGCTGATCGATTATCATTTCCACCAATATGACAAAATGCATGGTAATAGTCAGGAGACCTACCCGTTGAAAGCCTGCTGAACATAAATCTCTAAAACAAGTATTGGCATTCGATCACTTAGGAGCAAAAATTTCAAACTAAGATGACTTAACTATCAACCTAAAACAATAAACCAACAAAACGTCCAGAATATCATGTTTGAAAAATACAGTCTGGAAAAATCCGACTATAAAATATAAAATCAGAAATATGAAATGTACGCAAGGTCCATCATGATATACACTGCAGGGAAAAGGGGGAACAAAAACAAATCTTGCTGCAAAGTTCGCGTGTATTTCGTTCAGAATAGTAGAACGTATTTTTAATGAAGGATAATATCTATTTCCATGTCAAAAAAGCATGTTAGAACACTTAGTGTAACAGAATTATCTAAATATCAACTTCGCCATCTACGAACCGCTATTAATAACTTCCATAAGACAGGGATAACGAGTTGCAGTAAATATGTTACGTAAAGTACTTAATAAAAGATTTAAACCATGGCTTCACGAATGGCGAAAAGCGATAAGCAATCCTCAACTTTTTAGTTGAAAAGAAAATATTTGTGCATTGAGAATTTCTTGTAACAAATTAAATATTTCCGTAATATAAACCGAAACATAGTATTTTTAAATGTAACTTACATATGTACACAGTGAACAAACATCTAAAAGTTAGAATGACGAAAGTGAATATCGACTATTCTCCACAATATCTAACGCAAAACGATTAATTATAATTCATACAGATGGAGAGATGGGGTTCGTTCCGATAGCATTACTACTTAACTTTTCTATCTGATAATGAAAATGGAAATTAACATAACGAAATAAATTCTAAAAGTTATGAGAAACATAAATCGTTTATACTACTCATACACACTCATGTGATAAACACGCACCACCATATACTCGTTCCATCAAATTAAGCGTTTCTTTAGACGACTTACCGAGTTTAAAACAAACCTTGCTCTTTGTTCAAAATTCATTGCTTGCCCAATGCCAAATACACACTGTTACTTAATGCGCAATTTCTCTGCTTCTAATAATACAAATATTTTGACATAACATTGGTAAAAGATCTACCTTACCCACACATATTTCTTTTAACAGAGAGCGCCACTAATATTACTATTTTAAAAAAGTTCAGTTTCCTCTGCGATAGACTGTGTATAATTGTGACAATTTATAACAGTAAAAGGTTAAGCTTTCTAACAGTAGAAGTCCTATCAATGTAGACATGTTTTTATATTTTTGTCAATATTTTCATTGTGAGAATGATTTGCTTTGCTTTATGGAGTGACAATTGTTTAAGCAGCGTATATGTTTTCATATTAATAAATAAATTATGTTAAAATTACATATAAATGTTTGGAAAAATTTCATTACAAAATTGAAAGAAACTGTAAAAAATTTTTAAGCAATATTTATCAAAATTTTGAAAAGGGAATCTGTAATACTCCAAAACAGATGATAATATGTGTTATTGTTAGTTTTAAATAAACTACTATTTGCATCTTCTATGGCATCCGAAATTACATAAACATTTCGTTTATTTGAATAAAAAAAATTAAAAAACATATTGCCTTGATTAAATTTTACAAATAAATACCAGGGTTTTCACGTAATTTCATAATAATTGAAAGGTGGTATATAAATATGAATACACAATATACCTAAGAATCTTTTACCAGGGTTAGAATACCCTTCCCCTATGTCCTTATCATCATCATAATCAAACAGGCTTTGATAAGCAGACGATGGATATTCATCATTCGTCATGTCATAATAATCAGCTTCTCTTTTAGTTCTGGTATCATCGGCCGACCTTTTGTATTTCGGTTTATATTGAGCTTTAATAGAAGCGATGTTTCTCTTAACTTCATACTCATCAGACGGTTTCTGTGTTTGATTTTCATCTCGACCAGCTCGTAAACCATTCATGTAACTATCTTGCCTCAACAAAACAGCGGCGTTTCGTTTTCCATTGATTTTCATCCCGCTTCTGGCTAAAGAAGCTACGTTTCGTTTATACATAGGTTTCTGCGTGAGTAGATACTGGATTTCTGCAGGTCCCATTAGATATGAGTCGTCAGTAAGGGGTAGACTCCTTATATAACCCGCTCTGGCTAGAGATTCTAAATTCTTTTTTTCAGGCATGTTATTCCAACGTGCTAATGAGCTCAAGGAACGTTTATTTTGGAGTAATTCGTTTTCGAGTTCTTCTCTTTGCTGGATTTCTTTTATTCGACGGATTAGTTCATTCCGTAATGCTTGAAGTTGCATCGTGGGTTGCTCGTTGGGCAACATCAACGCTGCTAGCATATTTTCTAAGTTTGTGTCACATTCTTCTTGTGAATTAACCTGGAATTAAAGAGAGAGGGAACATCAGTATTTTTTTCTGAAATGTATATAACTGTATGTGTATCGTTAGAAGTTGCATATATTAATATAATTGTACACTGTACAGTTGTACACGTGTAATTTAAAAATTTATATATTGATCTCATAATTAATGAAAGGTTACAGTCAACAAGGCACTAACTACGATGCGCTTCGTTTATTGAGAACTCATCTAGCAAACCTGGCTTTGTCGATGAAAAAATGAGGATACTATACTTCCATCTCTCGGACAAAAATGAAGCGACATATACTCTTCGCTGTGCTTTCACTCGTCAGGTAATTTTCATTTCTGTTCGAGAGATAGAAGTATAGTATACTCTTCTTTATCTGCTTAGTATAACCTTATTTTATTACAACTTCTAATTTTATCCTTTTATTGAAGCTAAATCAATTGACGATTATTTAAATTGTTTGAATAATATGCGCACATTGGTTAATAATCACTAGGTTACACGTAACTAATTACGTATCAAAAATTATTCGGCTTTTAGAGGAAAATTGTGAAAAGTGCAAAAAATCGAATCACTTCGGCAAAGTGGCTCAATTTCTATCTCGCATTAGGAAAATTAAATTTTAAGTTTTTGTATGGTATATGTGTATTTGTGAGCAAGTATCTACACACATTATTGTATTTTAACTTGTTTCGATAAGTTTTAAAGTGATTTTGATCGGAAAATGATACATATTTTAGTATAGGAGAGGAGTTTTACAGAAGGCCTATTGCAATAATTCCTACAAATAAATTAGAAACATATAACACTCGATCTACACGAAGATCCAAAAACGTTTGGCGTCATAATAGCATGGATCAGATTAGCATATCGAACATTTTTTGAGGAATCATATCCATTTCCTTCTGATAACAATTCGTATTCCTACAAATAAATTAGAAATATGTAACGCGCGATCTTCACGAAGATCCAAAAATCTTTGGGATAGTAATAGCATGGATTAAATTAGCATATCGAACATTTTTTGAGGAATTGTATCCATTTCCTCCTGACAACAATTCGTAATTGCTGAAGTGTTGTGATGGTGGTATATTCCATGCAGCAGGGCGTCCACTCACAACATTGCCAGTGTATTCTATCGAATTACCATCTGGAGAATTGACTAGCCACTTCATTCTCTCTATAAAACATGACCAATCCAGTTGTTCACGATGTTCCTTCTATGGAGATACGCATTATTGTCAATAAAAATGAATTCTTTCACTACTGACGCTGTATACAAAAGAATCTCGTCTAGAAATCTTTGCACAGTCAAAGCTAAATTTTCTGTGAATTAAAGATCAGTGTGTTTTCCAGCATTTATCGCGAACTATACTATTATGCCACCGTTCTCACATTATGGTCGTTACAAGACAAATTGGGAGTTGTGGTGTGTGTCGAGTTCACGCCAAATCAGAATACGCCTGCTATTTGGCTTCGACGTGAATCTGGATCTGTATTCAATTGACATGCTCATTTGTTCTATTCTCCGGACTCCTTTATGCTCTGCAGTAAGAGAAATGCAAAACGATCTTGGAGCATACAATCCATAAGTATTCAAATAATAGTCACAGCAGCAAATTTGTATTAACAGGGCGATTTCTACATGCCAATTGCGACAGGTATTGATCGTATTTAGATATTTCTGACGTTGATCGATCTTGTCCTTTCCCTTGTCTTCGTCGAGCACCTCCAGTTTCTAAAAAGCAATACCAAAGTCTAGAAATTTCTTGGTTCAGCAAACATTGCAGCAACACTTAGTGTGTTATTTCACGTTAAACCTATGGTTCTCAAAGTTTAGGATAACACTAAAAATTGCAAATCTTCACTATTAATCAGAGGAATGAACTTTTGGATACTAATTGAGAAGCATGGTGAAGCTACTCTTATACATCCTAGGGGCCATCGCTTTAACGTTTGTGTAAGTATGTTAAAACACGTCTGTGTCATCACTTTCTTGTTTAAAAAGTTTGAAACTATTTATGGAAGTATTTTTAGGTGTCATATTAACTTACTACTTTTTATTATAAATTTTGTAGAATATTCGTTAATTGTTCAGAGCATTACATACTCCATTCTGTGTAAAATATTGAAACCATTTCAGATTAACAACAAAACACACACGTTCTTATTTTTGAGACAGGTTTGTTTTAAATGTATCTATGAGTTTGTGATTGTTGCAGCACTGAACTAAACATCTCCTTTTCTACAATTAAGGCAATATATGATAAAAATATATATTGATTTTTATAATTATTTACAACTTTTCAGTTGGTTTGACGCAGCTTACAAATAAAAGTCATTTATTTCGGAAAGTTTCTGTATTAAAAAAGAAAAAAAAATGAAATTTCTCGCAATGTTATAGAAGTTGTAGAACAGAGCTTTACCGATCATTAATATACCCTCGTCAAGTCTTTACGCACATTTTTTATAACTGTTAAGGTACTGGATTTTTTTCAATTTGGTTATATGTGCTTGTTACATAAAAGCGATTATTATTTTTAAGAACTTTACTTTACTTATTTTAAAAATTTATTCCTTTTAGTAAGACGCTACGGAATCCTTAACGGTTCTCTTCGCAGATGACACATCCACAGTCATAGACTCTGGTAATGGAGACTTGAGTGTGGCCATAGCAGAAAATATACAAGTGTTGGGGAAGTGGTTTGCGGCAAATAATCTACACCTAAATCTATCCAAGACCCATCTGCTGACCTTTGGTAACAGTTTACCAACTGATGTGGTCGTGGGTGATGAAGTGCTTGCCTCTAAGTGTGACGCGCCATTTCTTGGCCTTAGGGTTGACTCTGGGCTGTCCTGGAAACCCTACATCAACGAACTATCGGGGGGGCTGTCTCGGTTCTGCTACTGCTTGCGTGTTATTGCTCGTAACGTTGGTGTGGAGGCGGGGCTGCTTTCTTACTTCGCCTACGTACATTCGAGGCTCCAGTATGGTGTGGTGTTCTGGGGCAATTCCATGGACTGGCGGAGGATATTTGTCCTCCAAAAGTCGTGTATTAGAGCAATTTATGGAATGAAACCAACAGAGAGTTGTGTGGGTGTGTTTCGGTCTGCCAAAGTACTGACAATGCCCTCAATTTATATACTTCAGTGCGCGCTACATGTGAGGATAAACTATAATGAATTTTTTAAAAAATACGAAACGAATCATGCACATGCTACGCGAAACCTTCGAAATATGCATCTTGTGCCCCCACAAACGTATTTTACAAAAATACAAAAAAATGTCGTTCACCATTGCATAAAAATATACAACCACATACCGTTTCGGATCAAGAGCTTGCCGTTGGCCCGGTTTAAAATTATTTTTAAGTTTTGGCTGATAGAGCAAGAGTTCTACAGTGTGGAAGACTTCTTTGAATCAAGCGTAGACATTGGCGTATAGCATAGGTCAACTGCACGCATATGTATATATACTTAATATCTATTTATATTTGTGATTGTTTTTTCCTTGTTATATATTACATATTTTACATTTATGACATATTCTATGTTTTTTTGACATAATGGAATGTAATAAATATTATTATTATTATTATTAGTAATTTACGAAAATTACAAAAGGAGACAAAAGGAGACTGGGAAAGACGTTGCCATAGTGTTATAAACAGAATGGGAATACAAATACTCTTGTGGATACACTGATTATAAATGCTCTAATAACAATGCGTAAAAAAGGTATTGACTATTAGTATTACTGTAATATTACTTAAAAATTTTTTTTTCATGTTTATTGTAATATTGCCTTTTTAGAACTTACGTACATTTTATTTTACCTTTTTTTAAGTTCATCTACATATACTTCTTCTGAAGCACACCAAATTTGTTGAATTATCAGTCCTTTACTTTCTTGATAAATAATAACAAATTTACAGAACTGAAATACGAAGTATGGCAATTAAACATCTATCAGGCGATCAGATTGAGCGAGGCTGTAATTGACCTTCATACTTTCCAAGCAATAACCCGTAGTTTCGTCTCTTTGTCTGCTTTAGTTTCGTTTCAAGCTTTAATTGTAGAGGACACTGTTACTTAGTAGTTCCGTGATTATAGTTGACACAAAAATCGATAAGCGAATAAACCTGATATTTTTTGTCGAATTAAAAAATTGCCAACAAAATGTTTACAAATGTTAAAGCAAGTATTTGGTGATAATGTTATGTCACTTGCGCGAATTTTTGAATAGCACAAACAGTGTTCTGAATGTGGGGAAGAAGTTGAAGATGATGAACGTCCTGGTCGATCTGTGGCTGCAAGATTTGTAAACAAGGTTCAGAAAATTAATGAAATTATGCAGAGATATCGACGTCTGAGCATTCGGATAATTGCCGATATAGTAAATATTAACAAAGAAACAGTAAGACTCATTTTGTTTGATGAATTAAAATTGCAAAAGTTATGTAAAAATGGTGCCGAACTGAATGAACAGACTTGCTCATAAAAATCATCACATTTTTCCAGTATGACCCGGAAACAAAACGTCAATCGATGCATTAGAATACCACCGGATCGCCAAAACAGAAAAAACACGAATGAGCAAGTCAAAATTGGAGGAAAAACTTTTCTTGTTGTTTTATGTAGCTTTCAAATAAAAGTTATTTATTTCGGAAAGTTTCTGCATTAAAAAAGAAAGAAAATGAAATTTCTCGCAATGTTATGGAAGTTGTAGAACAGAGTTCCACTGACCAAGTTCAAGTCTTTAAGCACATGTTTTGAAACTGTTAAGGTACCGGATTTTTTTCAACTTTGTTATACTTATAGGCCCATTACATGAAAGCGATTATTATTTTTAAGAACTTTGCTTTCCTTATTTTCAAAATTTATTCCTTTTAGTTTTAATGTTCAATCGCATTAAATTACATTACACATTATTAACGATTTTGCGGTGTTTACGTTTGAATAAGATGTCATTTTAATTGCAGTTTTTGGAGCACCACTCACGATCCTGATGAAAATATTGCTTATGCTGGTTTCATTCAAAATATGCGAGGAGTGTTAGATCGAAACAAGAACTGTATCTGTAGGGGAAAACCACCAAGAAAACCTTTTTTTTTCAATCAACCTGTTTGTTCTTAATGATGAATCAGCATCGTATAGAAGATAGAGAAAGTAAGAAGTAATTATGAAAGTTGTCAGTACAAACAGGTATTTTAGTAAATAACATTGAATTGTGCACTTAGAAATTCTATTTGTTCTTCGTAGAATTCTACGAAATTATGCACAGCGACTTCTTGAAAAGCATTAATATATCCTCATCAAGTCTTTAAGCACATTTTTGAAACTGTTAAGGTACTGGATTTTTTCAACTTTGCTAGACTTATAGGCTTATTACATAAAAGCGATTATTATAATATTTTTAAGAACTTTGCTTTCCTTATTTTCAAAAGTTGTTCCTTTTACTTTTAATGTTCAGTCACATTAAATTACATTACACGTTATTAACGATTTTGCAACGTGTTTACTGGGCTTATTCTTTGGAATCACGTATTGAGTAACTTAATGAGTTGGTTTCATTCAATATACGCGAAGAGTGTTAGATCGAAACAAAGAACTGTATCTGTACGGAAAAACCACCAACAAAACTTTCGTTTTTCAATCAACCTTTTGTTAATGACAATCAGCATCGTATAGAAGATAGTCTAAAGAAGTAATTATGAAAATTATTAGTACAAACAGGTGGTTTAGTTAATATTGAATTGTGCACTTAGAAATTGTATTTGTTCTTCGTGGAATTCCACGAAATTATGCACGGCTTTTTGTTCAAAAGCATTACGTATGTGAAACCCATGTAAGATTTTTAAAACCCATCGATTATATCTTATTAGTTTTGAATCGAGAATAATCTCTTGTAATATACACACATTAGATCTAACCTTTTTCCGATGAGGCTTTCATTTATCAGGTTATATAAATTTCAGAAGTTATAGAACATGGGCAACAGAATGTGCACACACCTTTGGCGACAGATCTATATCACTTAGAAGTTAGCATTTTGGTAATAGTATTACTTCGTAGGATAATAAAACTAACATTTCTTCATGTTATATGTGTATAATATGTATCTGTTATTGTTTTATGTGTGATAAAGTTGAAAATATATTAAAATTACCCCCAATTTAATTGTTAGGTACTGTAGAATGAAGGTGGTCCCAGAAGTACCCGATCCAACAAAGAAAACACAAAAATTTTGGAAAGAAGTATATTTATTTTTCAACATAATCTACTTTCAGCTCTATACATTTTCCCAGCGATGTTCAATAAGTTCGATACCCTTTTTATAATAAAAACTGTCTTGCTCCTCCAAATAACCATTAACTGCAGACATCACTTCTTCATCATTGGAAAATCTTTGACCACTGAGACATTTTTTCAAGTTTGGGAACAGGAAATAATACGAGGGGACTAAATCTGGCGAAGAGGGTGTATGAGGTAGTAATTCAAACTTTAATTCATTAATTTTGACAATTGCAATAACGGATTTGTGAGCCGGTGTATTGTCTTGATGAAACAAGACTTTCTTCTTAGCTGAATGCGGCCGTTTTTGCTTGATTTCTTCGCTCAAACGTTGCCATAAGTTCGCATAATACTCGCTGTTGATAGTTTTTCCTTTTTCAAGATAGTCAATGAAAATTATTCCACGCGCATCCTAAAAAACCGATGCCATGACCTTGCCTGCAGAACAAGCGGTCTTCGCCTTCTTTGGAGCCGGTTCTCCCTTTGGAGTCCATTGTTTTGATTGTTCTTTTGTCTCGGTGTGAAGTGATGTACCCATGTTTCATCCATGGTTACGAAACGGCGCAAAAATTCTACTTTGTTGCTGTGAAACTTGGCTAAACACTTAATTGAAACATTTTCACGACATTGCTTTTGCTCGAATGTGAGCAAACGCGGCACCCATTTTGCACGCAGCTTTCTTATGTCCAAATTTCAGATAATATGAGTTGTACCGCACTTTTTGAAATGCTTACTATATCTGCTAGCTCGCGCACTTTCAGTCGAAAATCATCCAGTACCGCTTTGTGGATTTTCTTCACCATTTCTGGAGTCGTCATCTAATTTGGTCGACCACTGCGATGCTCGTCTTCGCAGCTCGTCGCAACTCTGCTACCCAATATTACACTGTTGTAAACGAAGAAACAGACTCACTCAGAGTAGAATGCAGTTTAGCTTTTATGTGGGTTGGGCTGAGGCCTTTCAAATAAAAGTATTGTATCACGTAACGGTGACCAATTTTCTTCATTTTTACAAATTCACTGAAATGATGGCTGTCAAACATATACTAAACAACGTGGCTTCTTCGAACTTGAAATATATGCTTTATAGATTGTGCACTTTCTAATACAGTGGTATTTTTCAAACGACTACCGCCATCACTAGGTCAGGCCGGGTACTTATTTGACCATCCTCGTAGTACAAACTTAATCAAAATTTGATACACGGCAACTTCAGTCATTAATAATTACTCGAAGCATACAAGTTAATCTAGGCTATGTTTTTTTGGAATATATGCATTTCTTAAGTTTCAAGAAAGCGTAGAATAAATTTATTTAGTTGGAAGCAGATATATAAACATTTACGAAAATGTTCATTACCAAATTTAATGTTTTTTTTCCATTGATATTCGATTGAAATGACTTATGTGTTCAAATTTTTGCTGCTGGCTATTTACATTAAACAAAAGATGAAACAAAATGTGATAATGACATTTATATTAATAAATCATCACCTACTGGTTAACATTAAGGCAACAAACGCTCATATTAATATGTAGAACTAAATCAATAGAAAAATATTTGATTAGCAAATTAATTATAAATAGTTACATACATATTATTACATTCTAGTTCATATTTCCATTTTTCATGGACAAACTTCGTTTAACTTTGACGTGTATAGATTAACTTGTATACTTCGCTAAACAAGAATGACAATGCGGAATAGATTGATTAATCACCAACAAAATTGAGATTTCCGTAGTGCGGTGGAAACATAATGCAAACGTCAACAGCTTTAGTATGGTATAAATATAATTCCTATTTAATACTTAAAAAATGTTAATTTCAGAGAACTGTGTAACTATAATAAAGACTTCTACTAGATTAAAAAGTATTAACACATGTATGTGAACGTATGTAAAACAGAAAATGAAATCTATTTATCATTCCATGTTTAATTGACTACAAGGCTAACTCTGTAAACGTTGATAACCCCCTTTCCTACAATCTAATTCTTCTAACTGTGTACGTATTCCGAGGAGTAAGTTATCATCGTCAGTAATAGAAAAGGAGAAACAAATCGGAGCACTAGTGCGCAAATTACACAAGTAAAATGTATCATTCTGTCTTCAATGTTTTATGATGAGACTTCAAATTTAAATAATAATAAAAATTGGTAGCATTGTCTGAAGCATGGGAGCAAGTACTAACCTCTTTCAGTTGTTCATGAACTAGCGTGCAGTTGAGGTTACGTTATGTAACAGAACGTATGTAATGGAACAGTGCATTATTAAACATCTATTGACATGTACATATATTTATAAATGGAGAAAATCTTTTAAAAACAACCAGGAATGCGTTGAGAATGAGCCACACTCTCGACGTCCAAAAGCAGCAACAGTAGACGAAATGGCTGATGTTGTTGATGGCTGTTTTTAGTTGATCCTTCAGTAAATTGGTTTATACATGGCGTTTATAGTCCTCTATTCTGTTAGTTAAACAGAACAGAGGACTATACTGCCTGACTTTCATCTGTTTGGGTTCTTAAAAAGAATTTCTAGGGGGCAAAAGTTTCGATTCAATGAGGAAGTTTTTCGAAATTGGGTCTATCTACAGTCACGAGAACCTTTTCTGTCATGAAATGCGGAAGCTACCAAACTGTTGAACCATGAGTATACTATTTGATACCAAAAAGCAAAAAAGCGACGATACAGTGGCGACATCCTTCATCTCCCAAGCCAAAGGAATTCTTCGACAGGAAAAATTATGACTACATTCTTTCACTGATTTATTAACAGAACAAAGCGTTCTACGCATTGATTTATTAACAGAGCAGAGGACTATAAATCTCAATTTACTGAAGAGTCCACTAGTATCAGCCATCCACAACAAACGCTAAAATAGTCAGCAATCTGTCTGCTTCCCGAAGGAAAATGGGCGCCCTCATGTGTCTGGTCATACAATAGCTACAATTCGAGAACTAAAGTGGACTATTCTTTAACATAAGCTCTACAGTCTACGCCTCGCCCCATCTGACTTCCATGTGTTTGGATTCTTAAAAGAATTTCTAGGAGGCAAAAAGTATTCCATTGAAGAAGTTGTTGAAGCTATTCGAGATTTGAACAGATAAGTGTAACTCATCAGAAATTCGCCCTAATGATACACGAGTGTCTCTGTTTATGATTTATGTGTCGCACTGTCATTTCAGTGCAACAGACAGTAGTAGTAGTTGAAACCCGAAGATCTCCCATACGAGTGGGTACGAAACGTCGGCAGTTATACCAGTCACGTAGTTCCAGCCCGGAAGCCCAGAAGAAGATAGTATGGACCACAACCGCGAAAGTCTACCTACCAGCTCAAAGTGTATACAATACATATCAGTACATATAAAAATAGCAATCAATACATATTACATACCCGCTCATATGCCAGAAACCCGTCTCAAAAAGAAAAAAGATGTTATAAATTTGGACATATAAAATCATTTATAGATAATAATTTCTTGTAAGTAGGTACCGTTTAAAGTTGCTTTCAAAAATACAGAAGTTTATGATATTTCTAATAGAAAGTGGTAAGTTGTGTAACTTACATTCCATAAAATATGTTCGTTTTTGGAACATAGATTTTGCATGTGAAGTAGGTAATAAATAATTGTCAGTTCGTGTATTATATTTATGAATTACATTGCCACTCGAAAAAGCGTTTTTGTTCCTAAAAACGAAGCATAGGAGATCTAATATGTAAATGTCATAAATAGTTAGTATCGAGTTATTTCGAAAGTGTTCCCTGCAGGAATCCCTATAGCTCAACCCAAACATAATTCTCAGGACCAATTTCTGCATGAGGAACACCCTACCCACCTCCTCCGACACTCCCCAGTGTATCACACCATATCTCATGCAAGAAACAAAATTAGCGTGATAGAAAGTAAGCAAAGTACTCAAATTACAGGTTCTACGGAGCTGCTTAAAGATATAACACACCTTAGCCAGTGTTCTGCATACTCCATCTATATGTGTAGACTATTTAAAGTTTTCTTTAATTACCTAACCAAGGATTTTTGAAGAAGAATCGCAGTCGAAGATCTCATTGTTTATTTGTACATGGGAAATATGCTTAATTCTATTGTGAAAGTATATCAATTTGGTTTTTTGCTTATTTATTATTTTGTTGGACACCATCCCATCGATAATTTTATTGAATTATTGGTCAAATCACAAAAATCACCAATATTTGAAGACCTGACAACTACACTAACATCGTCCGCATAAAGAATGACTCGCTCTACATTTCGTAGAATGTTCGGTAGGTCATCTACGTAGACCAAAAATAGTGTGGGTCTCAAGATAGATCCCTGGGGTACATCTCTAACACCAATGTAGCTAGACCGACTGGCTAATAAACACCTTATTTTAGTCACATGGGATTAGACAGTTATGAAAGCATTTTCATATCTGAAATTGTAAATAATTTCAAGAATTTTATAACCACATTATATTTTTAGGTAATGTAAATAGAATAAATTCATTTATGTAGAAGAATTTATTTAGAAATCAATAAAAGGAAAAGATTTTATATTTTATCATTAAAAAAAAATTAATATTTCTGATTTAGAGTAATACTCATAATGTATTCGCTTATGTCTTACCATTAGGCACAGGATAAGTTTTATAAGTTTAATATACAGTGTGTATCAGCCAAATGGAATAAATTCGATAATAATTAAATGGAAGGGTGTTCGAAAAAACGTTCGAACACGTCGATTGGGATTTTTAGTTGCGTATTTTTTTAAATAAAAAGTTTATATACAGGCTATATCATGTAAAAGTGGTCAATACCAACTTTCTATTTTAAATGCAATACCCTGTCAAATATTAAATTTTTGGATTCTTTAGAAAATTCCAGATATATTTTATGAACAATGTCCTATAC
>JAVIWB010002091.1:0-28535 GCA_031893035.1 Dermolepida albohirtum
AATGCCATCAAAATAAAATTTTGCAGCGTTTTTTAAAAATTTGTCTCAATCATGAAAAGAATTTTCACTGCGGATTTTCTTATAAAAATAAAAGGACCACAACAAATTAAATCCCAGTCTTTCTGAAACGTCTTCTTATTTTGAGAGTAATGACTGAAAATTATTGTCTACTTGTCATCCGACAATATTTGAACCAAAAATTTACAATTTTTTTACGCGGAATGTTTAAAAAATGAAAGCACCCGTGATACAAATGTCACTCAATTTCTATATAGCGTTTTCAAAGTTTAACAAAAGTGACAGTTTAAAAAACTACTATAGTGTTTTAAAAGAATAATTGTTTGAATTAAACACTTGATTTAATTAATATATGTTTATTTAATATTAAACTCTCTTACTTTATTTATAATTCTTGTTGTTTGGAATCCAAAAAAAATCTATCACATTAAAAATTTTTAACCTAACAGAAAAATATTTTTTAAATTTTAAACCCGGGCTGATGGCTAGTGTAAGTTACTGGGTATCACGCCGGGGGTTGTTTATGTGATGGCCTGCTGTAAGAAGGTTTCCATTTTTTTTTTTCCTGTTTAAACAATCTCAAAGACCTTAAGTCACACCATGGTTGTCAAAGCCCCTTGTAATTGGTGTTAAGTTTTTAGGGTGTGCAAAGACCTGGATTATTATTATTAATTTCTTTAACAATAGTAAGCATTTTACAAATAAAGGGTTTTCCAATAGGGACTTGACAACTTTTAGTTCAATTTGTGAACGCACCCTTTCACTAATCATCGAACTGTTACTGTCAATTTATTCAATAAACTTAACATTTTCATCATGGTAAAGTACACAACGAACAACTCTGCTTTTAAAATTTCTACAGAAATTGGAGGGGGTGACCCCACTTTTAAAAGGTTAAATCCGATTTTCGGTCGTAATTTTTCGCCCTAGTAGACGGCAGTAACAAGTTTAGTGCAAAAATTTGAGTCTACATATTCGTTGTGTAATGTTGCCGTGCCAGTGAGAGCGGGTTTGGGGAATTAAAAAAATTGCTCCGTTGAAACGCCCGAAGCAAATGATCCAAATCAGTCAATTCCACGGCGTTCTAAGATTTGGGCATCGCCCAGTCCACTTTATGGCGAATTTTGAGGATTATCGAGTTACACCCATACAAGATCAAGCTGACTCAAGAATTGAAGCCGATGGACCATTTGAAGCGACGTACGTTCTCCGATTGGGCTCTGGAAAAGATGCGCCAAGATGATCAATTTCATCGCAAAATCATTTTCAGTGACGAAGCTCATTTTTCAGCTCAATGGGTTCGTCAATAAGCAAAATATGCGTTATTGGTCGGATGAAAATCCACATGTGCTTCATGAAACACCACTTCATCCACAAAAAGTAACCGTTATATATATATATATAGGGCCATATTTTTGCATAGCGACGATAATAATCAGTCACGTTACTGTTACTTACAAATCAAATTTCAAAAAATTCACCAAAATTTTTCCGGCCTCCATTAACATGGTAAGCTTCTTCGAAAAACGATGCTACAAGTAGGGTCCTAAATTATCCTCGTATATCCGGAAATTATATTGTCGTATCTCGTGTGCACACAACACAAGTTTTTATTATAAATGAATATGTGCATGTCAATACTTTATACATTTATAACAAGATAGTAGGTTACAATAAGTAGACTAACATATGTATGTACGCTTGTGGAGTATGAGTATCAATATTTTCACATCTATATGATAAAAGATTGTTCGAAATGCAAAAAACAGTAGTTCTAATTTAAGAGGCGACTAAAAAATATTTATAATTTACATGCATTTTCTTAATAGACAAATTGCTATTCCTTGGAATATTATTAAATTTACTATATGCTTCCGGTTGACATTTTACAATACTGTCCGATTTTTTCATGATTTCCTTTATCGTTCAACGTAAATACCGACCTTAAGCGCGATGAGCGACGACGTAATAACTCATAGTTTGTAATTGATGTTAAGCTGTTGGTGGATGTAAATAGCATGGATTATTATTATGAGTTTCTACAATTCTACAGTTAACATTTATTTAATAAATTTCAGATTATAATTTATATATTCGACTAATAATTTTGTTTTACAAAACGCATTCAATATTGGAATATGAAGACGTAGCTCCAGAAAAGTATCTTAAGGCAATGAATATTTTTAATTAAAGTATGACTCATTTCTATATATGAATAAGTAGACAATTTCGAACGATAAGATTTTTTATACTAAATTAGTCACTCTTTAAATCAAAATAGCTTATAATGTAACATACTAAAAACATCTTTTAAACTGGAAACAGTGATGACTAAGAGGTTTAGAATTTATTAATAATTTGTTCAAGGTTTTGATGTACAGTAAGTACCTTAAAAAGGTTTACGATGTACACGAAAATATATCTGACGAGTTCATGTAAGATGGTCTTTACACCATGTAAACAAAATATTGGCAGTCAGAACATCTATGAGTCATAGCATAATAATACAAAAACATTCTTTGATGTTATTTATTCTTTATTCTTTATAAATACTTTCTTCTTTGAGAATGTATTAATTTTTATTTGAAAAATTTGGAAGATGACTTTGAAAGTATGGGCTAAATTTATAAATTTGAAATGTCAAAAATGTTAAATTTATTCGGACGTGAATCTAAAACAATAATGAAACCATTCGAAATTAAAAATATGACAGCAGCTTTCAAAAATGTTTACTTATAGTTTCTTCTGTCATCCAACTACTCTACTCTACTACTACTACTTCCAACTTCCCTACTGTTGCACTTTTCAATGTTTCGTCTTTCTTGAAAAAGTCATCCTAATGATTGATGCTTTTCACTTGTGCAGTTACACGTATAGAAGTTGTTACGGATCTTTGAGTGTTGGTGGAATGGTTTTGAAAGGAAAGTTTGTCAGATGTTATCTAAAGACTAGTCGTCATCGCCCTTAAAATTTTAGGGTGTTTTTGGAATTTCATGCATACACGATTTTTGCGGCAGTAATAATATCGAATTAGATAGAATCTGGGCAGTATCAAACTGAATTTAGTGTCCAGTTTCCAACCCCTGTACGGCAAGTGCAGATCCGGGTGCGCGCAGCGTCCTAATAAAGGCCTTATATTCAGTAATACGAGTGCTAACTGAACGTTTCGTCTCCCTACCAAACATCTGGAACGCCCTTTTATTATTTATTCCATTAAATCCTTTTCTGTCTTTGTCAACTCTCAAAAATCTCTTTTATCCAACTCAAACTCTAAAATTGTGCGGTCTACCTAAAATTCACAAAAATCAAACATTTCCCTACGACCCATATTTAGTACTTTAAACAGTCATAGTTTTCATTCATTGCACTGGTAACAATAAGTTGTTCATTAAGGATCCCTGGTGTTTACTTACAACTACATGTGGCAGTTTGTACGATGGCGAGATAAAGTTTTCGGTTGGCACTCGCTTTGCTAAATATCAGTACTGAATTTGAATATTGCACGGCCATATCTTCACTTACTGAATACATAATTAATCAAATATAACAAACATAGCATCAACAAAGCTATATATATATATATATATATATATATATATATATATATATATATATATATACGTTCGAACGAAAGTTCTCGCGGTTGTAAGTATGAGCAATACTAGATTCTCAGGCTCTCCACTATGTTGGACAGAAGTTCTCCAAATGGCGTCCCGAGGTTTCGATGACATCTCAATCATCTTCTTCAGGAGTTGTTTCTGTAGAGAAGCGTTACAGTTTCAGGTAAACGCTTCACTACCTTAACGAAAAAAAAAATTAAGTCTTAAAAGCTATCTACTGTTTTATTCCAGTTTTATATGCAAAACTTAAAAGATAACCCACGTATACGTATCTCTTATTTGTTTCACTTATTTATTGATATGTTCAATGTTGCTGATAGCAGGTATTGACGAAATTATTATTATAATTATTAAAGTTGTAAATTATCTTAGATGCATGTTTGCATCGCTCATTATTAAAACCAAGGCTTAAATACAATAGTAAGGTTACTTATCTTTAATATTACTAATGTTTTGGAGTATTTTTTAGGAAATTATAAGCGTCTAACTTGTATGTAAGTTTGTAATTCTCAATTAAGATATTCAGAACTTAAAATCACAGTTTTTATTATTTTCATCTGTAAAGATTTATTATCTCAAATGAAAATCGAGGACATAGCAATAACCAATCGATGAAACACAGCTGTTATCGAGTTGTGACGTGTACTGTTGTTATTAACATTTATCCTACTTGCATACCTGTAAAATGCACTCCAGGAACTTAATTTATATTGTTACACTTGGCATATGTAATAATTTTTTTATCATTTTTATTTATTGTATACAATTTAAGTAACATACAATTTTAAATACAAAAATTATTACTATTATTAAGACATCGTTTGTGAGTGGACAGATGTTTCAAGGATAAATCTCTTTGTCAGTACTTGTTTCATAAAACTGATCTCGTCTTCCAAGAACAAACGTATTTCAGTACATACAATTTCTTTGAATAGTTTTTTTTGGTATTACATTTAATATTATTTCTATTTTATCGAATTTCTAAATGCGATTAAAAGTCCAAATTTTTAACCTTTTTTCACAGAATACACATTTATTACTCTGCCCACCAAGTAGATAATATTCAATATATCGGGCCGCTTAATTCATTCCAATTTTTGGCAAGCTTATCCTTTACATTACTGCACTTGACTTTCGAAGAAAACAGTCTCTTGGATTGGGGCTAGTTCATTCTTCAAAGGTAAAACACGTGTTTATTCTGTGATTGAAGATTGACTGCACTTTGTACATGTAATATTCCATGTATTTATTTCGCACACGTAATGCCCGATGAGATTCTCGAATTAAACCATGTCTTTCGAAATAAATTTTAACAATTTGCGAACTAAACTAACTCCAAAACAACAGAGAAGTTTCAAATCGGCTGTCGCAGAAAACAGTGTTGCCAAATTCAAGTTTTCCGTCTCCAAAATAAACTTAATTTACTTCTTGAAATATGCGTATTCTGCTAGGTTTGGAAATATATAGCTTCCATGGCTATCGTACACCACCTTTTTTTTTTGTAGACGACAATAAAGTTTGCCACACTTTATTTTGTATTTTGGATATTGTGTAGAATGATGCTTGACGTTGTTAAGCTTTTTTGTATACCACTTACAGAATACATCCCTGGAGGAATTTACTATAAAATGATGCTGAGTATTTTTTTGTCAAACATGTGATGCAATTGTGCCTATCTGCTATGTTTTTGCTATATCTCGCTTTTTGTTTAAATTAACATGTACTGCTATCTACATAATATCTATTTTGAGGCTCAATATCTTTAAAATACCAATCTCTATCTTCACTCCATATTGCATTTAAAAATACCCCGTGAATAGTTATGGGTATATCTAACATATATAAAGACGCTATTCCATTTCCGTTCGCCAGTATAATCGTCATTCTAGGACGGCGGATGTAATGAAGACCTCTTCTGACAAATTTATTCACGAGTTTATTGTTCATACAAGAACCGGCATTGACCAATGCGTTGATCGATAGCTGTACTCGTTCTCTATTCTGGCAGTAATTTTAAATATTTTAATGATCTAGATAGTTGCTAACTTTTTTTCTGATCGCACAGTGGCATTACAATTTACTGAACTTCCTTTTTAAATAAATTAAACCAATAATATGTCGTTTCATTCATGGATACTATCACGAAGAACTTAATTATTTGCGGACGATGCATTACTAGCGCAATATCTACTTGACGTGCATTAAGAATACATACATCGCATATTTTCTCTAGAGGTTTTTCACGAACGCGTTGGTTTTTAGTTACACTAATTTTTTTATTTATTTTGTCTTTTATATATCTCCATAACAAGAAATCGGAGCTAAATCAGTAAGAGGGAAGATCCTACTATGCTATTTGACACAAATATGCAAACCAAATGAGTATATCTGTTTTACTTTGATATATTTCATTAATTTTGATGTTCAGAGTTCTATTTTCTCACGGTAGTCCATCAGGTTGTTGTATATCTGAAGATTGACCATTTGTGATCAAGTTACAAAATCACAATTGTCATTAAGTGTCGCTATCGAATTTTAATATTCTACAGGTATTTTCATTGGTTTTATCACAAACCCATTGAAAATTATATAAAACGCATAAAAATATTTCCATGAATAAATAATACTTTGAAAAGAAAACATACGCTTTAGAATGCGCACGCTGTACTAATATAATAATTAAACGTATACACTTTTTTTAAAGATTTGTATTAATTCTTCAGAAAAGTTAAACCCTCACAAATCCATGAATAATAGCAGATGGTCAAGAATGTCAAGAAACAAATAGTATATAGATTGAATGATTTTATTACTTTGGTATGAGAGATCACAAATTGAATAACACACGTTTTTTACAGGAATAATAAAATTATAAATAAAAAATGTAATTTTTAATTTATATAATACAGTAACATATAAAGAAATAACTTAATTTAAGGGCAGCATATCATTTACACTCTTAAAACTAAATACTAAAAGAAATCTTTTACCGCCCTCATATAAATATTCGACTTTAATTAAGAGAAAAGACATGGAATGTTTTAAGTACAAAAAATATATAAAATTTTGACACAAATGCATAAAATAATTTAAAAATTAATACGAATATATATACAGATCCCCTAAAATAACATTTTTGTCATTAGTAACTTTATCATCACAGAGTACCTGTTTAAATTGTTGTATTTTTATGCTTAACCAATCAACTCTATATTACAAATTTCAAAGTTCCTAGTTCAAACAATTTAAAGAAATTTCTTTTATTACATCAGAACGAAGTAGATTGGCAGCACTAGAATTCGAATTACAATATTATAGAATCAGAACCACTCTTTAACGAAATAAATGGAATGAGAGTAAAAACATATGCATAGCGAATAAAGTTAAGTCGCTTGATTGAATTATTTAATCTCAGAATTATATGTACAAAAAATTAATGCATTACATATAATAAAGCAGATATCAGCTAAATGAATCAAAATATTCGTCTACGTATAAATAGATGTATTCCTATAGTCAACACTTTTTAAAAGACTGCAAAATAATGTTAATAAATGATAAAGACTCCATTTCTTTAAATGAAATAATCGTTGAAACAAATGTAATGCATTGGATGACATACTAATTGATCTTAAAAGCTATACTTTTTTAAACGTAGAAGAAGTGGTAAAATATTCCTAAAATGTAAGACCACAAATTGAAACTGTGCATAAATTTATAAATTTTTATAATTTACTATAACATTCGATATACAATGAAGACTAGGAGATAATATTGGAAACAACTTTTCAATCCACATAAATTTTATTTTTTATTATTTAATATACAAAAAGGCGACAACTTTAATTAAATTATTAGGGAAAAATTTGCTTACTCTAATTTCTTTTCGAGTAACTAGCAAACTAATTAGGCCAGTGCTTGATGATAATTGAAACACGTTTAACATAATTCGAATAGAAATGTATCAGACTACTACTTACTATTGCCCGAAATCAGTTCGATATTATATAAACTACAAAATAAAACGCCCAATGCTCTTAATTCATTCCGTAAATTTTATAGAAAAAGCTTTATATTGCAATACAATTTTGACTATATTTAAAAAAAAGTTTGTATAAAAAAAATGTTTGTATAAATCTTTGTAAGCTAGTGTTATCACGAATATGAGACAGCAGGATTTAATAATATGGACTACTAGTGAATATATGAGTTCATACAGTGAACAAAGTGCCATTAAGCGTGGTCCATATTTAAATATTCAGTCAAAACAATTCCTAAATTCTGGTCATCATATGTAATTTCTCTAAACATATTGCTATAAGCTTATCAAATATAAATTCATTATAAAACTATGTAACTATATTATTATGTACCTAGATTTTTATAAATAAATTGCGTATACATATAGCTAATATGTATATACATATAAGCTGGTAACATTTCTTTACTTATTATAAGTAGGGTTCTGGAATGTTGTTGATGCACCTTTGTAAAGTGGATTTTCATCTCTAACCCATTTGGCGTTCTCAGTTTCTGCAACAAATCTTGCGTATTCCCTACCGTCATGTATGTGCGTGAAATCCAAATTGCCAATAAAATTAAACCTCCAAGAACTATACTTCCAATAACACTTAAAACAACAACTAAAAATTAAAATGAGTATTTAAATAATAGAGATAATAATGGCACAAATAAAGATATTGACTACAATTAAGCAATAATGTAGATGAATCAGAGCAGTGATGACCAACCTGCGGCCCACTATTCCGTCAGACACAACACAAGAAACTTAAACCGCCTGTACATGTATGTAGTTTATAAATTTGCTCTGCGGCTAAATTTGATCCGCAGGCCGACGCCACTGCTTTAAAGTGTAAAAAGTCTGAGTTCCAGATTTACACAAAATTACCACTATTAAACTAGTCCATTCATAAAATTTTCGCTTTGCCGATTAACAAATACCTCAAGAGATGTACCCAGAGTTATATGGTCTTTGTTTCTCTAGAAACAATTAGAATTAAGAATTTGATTTGACGATTTAATAGAAGATAAAGGAGCTAAGGAGATAGAAAAATATATTTTGCATTCAAAACTGAGGAGAAAGAAAATGATATTGCAAATATATACAAAGTATCATTTACGGAGTTATTAAGAAAAGTTAATAAACATGATTAAACAGAATAAGTGTGATAGGAATAATGTTCAAACACAGAAGGGTTCAAAAGAACAAAAGTAATTCAATTTTAAACAAACAGAAAATGTTGAACTTGGGGAAAGTATGTTCGACACAAAGTCTTTGAAAGTAATAATAAAATTTAAGAATTTAAATCGAATATCTTTGAAGAAAACAACAAGGTTTTTGTTATCATATAGAAAATAGTATTAAAAAAAATTAAAGAATTTATAGAAGTATAAAAATATGCTAAAATGGTAATACAAGAAAATATCTGAACTCCAGTTTAACATCAAACGAAATACGAAACAAAATTAATAGAACTACAGAAAATTGCTAATCACATTGGTATAAATGATCTCTTAATTACGTAAACCTATTTGATAATAATAAAAGCGAAATATAAAAGTGAATAGAAGAATTGAGACAAAAGGTAATTAAATATAATCTGAAAATAAACTTAAAAGACAAACATTGTTGTCATATGAAGATGAGAAAAACATATAAATTGGCATACAGGAAGAAAATAAAAGAAGTAACACTATTCAAAGCATTACCAAAGAAAGAAAGTTCAAAATAGAACAGATCAATTTTTATTTACAAAAAATACTAAAAATAATTTAAAGCGTGTAGTAATGTGAGTAATTTGTGGTTTTTGTCATCGTTATTTTTATAAATTTTTGTGCCTTAATTAAAAATTTATCTCTGCAAAGGCATTAGAGCAATACGATTTAGAGTACAACAAATAATTTCATTGCCAAGACTCACTTTCGAACTGAAACACTAAGCGATGATGAATTATGGATGTATCATCGTGATCACGATGTGAATGAAAATTTACCAAATTTAGATTAAACGTTTGACACGAATGAGGCTTGGTTCCATTTATTGGACTATATAAATTGTCATATCAATTGGACATGGTTAACTAACAATCCACATGTTTTCGTTGAAACGGATCTTCGTCTCGTTAAAATTGGTGTTTGGATTGCAATTTCAAGATAATGAGCAATTTATTAGTCAATTACACTATGATAAAATAAATTATGGGTTTTTTCAACAGGATAACCGTATTGTTAGTACAGATTTATGGACAGTAAATTCAGTGGATTTGGCAATTTTAGACTATTTACTCCTTGAATATTTGCAAGATAGAGTATTTAAGAATAGAGTTTACAATTTGAATGAATCAGAAAATGGGTAGATTATGGAAGCAGTAAATAATATTTCGGCACAAATGTTGAGGTGTTTTTCATAATATGAGAAGACGTGTAGATCTCTGTCTTGAACAAAATGATGATCATTTTTGAACATCTATTGCAGTGTACATTATAGTGTTTCTATTTATTCAAGAAAATTTGCTGTTTTATCAAAGTAGGTACATTTTCTGCAATTAAGAACATGTAACTGTTTAATAAGTATGTAGTACAAAGACGCTTTGTAGTATTAAGTTAATAACTATACTTTTTGATTAACTTGTATCAAATAAACATTTTCAATAATTAGGTTAATGCTATCTGTGACAAACATCAAAGGTAACCGGTAAAATAACTTACACTGCTGCCAATCTAAGCTTTTTGTTTCCGACTATAGAAAAATACTCACTCCATACGAGCATTAAATGAATGTGCAAAGGTAGCAAAATATCGAGGTGCCAAGTATAAGCAGGACAAAAAAGTGATATATAGTGATATATTTACTGCTAAAAGTGAAATTACACAGGCCCGCGATGGAAACATTGTTTAAAATATTATACAATCTGTAATTTTTAGTTTTTTGTATAGTGAATACGGAAAAAAATAATAAAAAGATTCCATCACGAACAGTTTAGAAACAAATTTCACTTGAAATTATCGACAATTAGATACTTTAGGCAAGTAAGCATTGCAGTGTTTAATCTTAATAATTAAAATTAAGGTTAGATTGGGCATGCGAAATATTAATTTGGTCGGGTGGCAACACTGAATAGCTGTCAAACCTTTATTCGATCACTAGCGATCCTACGGCAAAAGAAGCACAAAACGAAGTTTTAATGGAAAGCAAAAACTATACTACGAGGACTATTAAACAAGATCATTCAGTTTTACTAATTTTGTATTGTTTTTATGAAAAATGTTTGGTTGCTTATAATTTTAATAAAATGTAAAATAAAACATGCATTCCATAATTTTTTGTATTTAGCTTACTATTCCTAAAATACATTGGTTTTTTTTTTGAGAAAATTCTACGTGATAAACGGTTTTCGTTTCTGAGTACAGCACTGAAAAACACACAAAAAGTGACTAAAGTTAAAACAATATTTAAAAAGTATTTTTTTGCAGGCCTGTGTTATTCGAAGCTCTGAAAACGAATGGGAAATAAATAAACATGGGAAAAGGAACGTGTAGAGGATCGCGGAAAAATTACTGATCTATATGGTGCTCCTTTTATAGGTTTCCTTCTCCTATCAAGATTCGTGGCGTTTCTCTGTATTAACTAATATGAGCGCATATTGAAGAATATATGTGTGATGATAAGGTGATAACAGTGTGATATGACAAGGAATAAAATCATGTCATACACTAATTGCTAAAAACGCAAAAAATAAAGTGTATATTAAATATACTTTTTTTGTACAATCAGGTTTTTTTTCGAGTTCTACATTTTGTGATTATTAACTATTTTTAATGTTTGAAACGAGAAGAAACTTTTATCTATAAATATTTTAGATTAGATTGGTTTTTTACCTAGAACTTTTGGTTCTGGACATGATTTGTCTTTTTGCTTGACTGCGATGTCCTGATCATTTATATATTTATTTAAAGATTTATTAAGTTTATTGTATTACATGTAATAAATTAGAATATATTATTTATGTGTGAATGCAAAAGACCGAATATAACCAATAAAAAGCTAGTCTATAACATATAATATTGTCATGTTCGTAGAGCGTGATTTAGGTATTGTAAACAATACAATTAATATATTAATAAAGCATAATACTTTTTGTAGGCTGCAGTTTTTAAATTAAATTCTTGTTTTTCTAATAACTTGACATTTCCTGACAATTTACTCTCGCACCACCAACTTTTCCAAAGCGGTTTTTGCAAAAAGAAAGTCCCCATGGTCAAGGACGGATGTATTTTGGCGCGCCTTGACTTTCAGAATGTTTATTAATTTTAATAACACTTTTTCGATGATGATAAATGTAGTTTAATTAGCGTAATTTCTAAAAGCACGAAAGTTAAATCTGCAATTGTATTATACCCTTTCTTTAAAATTACGTGTCTGACGCTCCTTTTTTAAGAATTACATGTTTGATATGTAGACTATACAACAGGGATGTTTTATTTATATTTGAGTAAGAAAGGAGGAAATTATTTCTTTTCTTATCAAAACATTTTTGGATCTTTTGAACATAATGGTGGACCAGAACGTTTTTGAATAAAACGTTCTGGTCTTGATGATAGATTTTTACTATATTTAATAAATGTCTGTAAATGTCGTTATATTCATTATATGTAATTTTATATAAATCCTCTAATATTGATTGATTAATTTGTTCAATAGATAAAAGTATATCTTTTAAATTCACTAAATAAGCTATTATATCGTATGAAACTGAAAATTTTCTTTTCTTTTCTTTGTTTTAAGATATCCTATTTCACCATATCTGTATCTGATTTAAAATATAACGAATGCACATTTTGAATGCAGATTTAAAATATAACGAATGCACATTTTGTTTACTAAAAAAAGTTATTTATTTTTAATTCGAAATAATAAAATTAATAGTTTAATGTTTAAATAATATTGGGATTAATAGTTCAGTGTTTTAAGGAGAGAAATAAAATGACTATTTTATGGAGAATTAATAATTTCGACGTAGTGACAATAAAAATTGGGGAAGCCGTCCTTTTGCTATTATTTCATTAAGTGAAAAAAAGTGTCGACTGATTTTATTCTTAGGTATTGTTTTCATTACATTAATTTTTTTCAAAAATATTTTAGGTTTCTTTCCAAATATACATTTATAATTGCAAATTTATGGATTTTATATATTTATTTCATATAAGTTATTATTAAAAATTTGATTAATAGATTTGGGCTTGCAAATGCCTAAGCTTATATATTTTCTCAACAGCATCAGTTTGTATAAATCTTCTTCTTTGTGACAAGAGAGAAGGAAAATAATATTAATATTTTTATTGTATAATAAATAAGAGAGAGATTATAATGTATTCAAAATAAAAGATGAATTTCTCGTGAAATAATTTACGAGAGCTTTTTCTTGGTGGTAGTATTCCATTAAATAAAATAAAAGTGCTGAGTGGCTACTTCATCTTGTCTTTCGCTTTGGAACCGCGTCCTCGGTATTTCTGTGCTCAGGTTTACATAATTGTTTAAGTCAGTGTGCCGAATAAGAAATTTTGTATCATTCTATAAATGGTAAATAAAATATTTTTTATGTATGTATGTAGATCAGTGCCAATGAAACATGAAATATAAAACGTCGACATATTATTAATATTCTTGTCGATGTATTTTAATTTATTTGTATAAGTTTAATGTGATTTTGTTTCCAGAGTATACAATTTCGCATTTTTGGTGTCTGAAAAACAAAAATATTCAATCAAGTCAGTGGCGGCTGGTCAGGTGAGGCAGGTGAGGCAGTGCCTCACCATCCAAATCTTGGAATTATAACAAGAATAATATGTATACTTTTAAAATTCTTTATAAATTAATTATCATCTTTTATTCAGAATTTATCTTATAAACAATAAGAAAATAGTTTTAAATAAACCGGCATTACAAGCAAAGTACAAATTTATCATTTCATTTTAATTCCGTGCGAATGTACGAGCGCGTATACTTGCCCCGACCAACTTCATGCTTGATCTATGTACATCCCTACTAAACACGAATATTTGAGGCCCGGCCACTCATTGCCTCTCATTGAAAATTTATAACGCACTACAGCAGTCAAAAAAATTCTCAATTTCTATGGAAATTACAGTAAAGTATTAGCTACATATTTAAGATAACAAAGAAGAAAAATATTCAAAAAGTTAATAGATTTTTCTAACTTTATTGTGAGATTTTTGAATTTTTTAATAATATAGAAAGCATTATTAATAGGATAAATTAAGTATTTATTTAATGATATAAAGATGTCTAAAGGTTTACATTCTTCTTGTACAGTTTCTCAATATTTCCTCCACGCAAATAATATGTTTTAAGTTTTAACAGGAGTATTTTTATTGTTTCAAGTAGATATTATTTAGATATCAATGTATGTATGTATGTACAATACAATAATTATCTGAAGCCAATTTAAACTGACCCTCTCATCGAATCACAATCGCAGAAATACATAATATACTCGAGGCTGACATTCTCCGCCCTAATCGCAAGCAGTTAAACTTGGGGGAATAACAAAGTTAGGTTAAATATTTTAATATTTGTTTAGTGATATTTTCAGTGATTTAAAAATTGTGAATATGGATTTAGAAAATGTAAGAAATACACAAGACATTGTAATTTTTTAATGAATCGTTCGTTGTTCTATCGGTAGAAGATCAATTATATGTCAAAAACCTTCCAAGACCAAACCCTGGTTTATCAAAATCTCTTACACGGTAAGTCTAACAGAAATTTCAATAATAATAATAATAATTACGTTTTTTGCTTGATAAGTTTAGAAAATTTTCGGGAGGGGATACATATTTCAGTACTGTATACGAAAATTCGATGTTGACGAATCTGTTGCACATAAAAGGCGTAGAATTGATGACGTTCCAGATACTAAACAAAATTATAGAAAATTATTTTTGAAATTTAGATACGTTTATTAGTCAAATTGAAATTAGATTTATTGATTTAGAAAAACTTTTTTTTTGATTTTTTTAACAGAAAGTAAATTTGAAGAATATTCGAAGGCATTTCCTCAGAGGCTCTTAAAAAAATTTTTTTGAACAATAAAATTTTTTAATAAATTCAATTAAAAAATGAATTAGCTGTTATTTATAGTGACATGCAACTCCTTGGTAATTCTAAAACACCTTTGTGAAATTTTAAAGTTTATGCACAACAAAAGTTAGCCATCTGTATCCCAGAACTTTTTAAATTGCTAAGTATAGTAGTTACCATATCGGTAACTTCCGGTCCGTTCGAAGTTTTTCCACATTGAAACGTATAAAATCGTATGTTAGAAATACAATTGGAAAAAAAAGACTTAGTAACTGTGCACTAATTGCAATCAAAAAGGGAAATTTTAAAACGATGACGAGGGATGAACGATTTTATAATGATGTAATTGATTATTTTGCTAACACAAAAAACCAAAAGGGATACCTTTGCTATACAAGAAGTAAAATTTTTAAATTTAATTCTACGTGCAATGCCAATAAAGGAAATTTTTATTTTAAAATATTTTCATTTTGCATGTAATTTTAAATTTTGTTATTGGTTTGGTTTTGATTTATATATATATACATATATATGTATATATTTGTTATATTATTAAATTTTATATTATAATAGGAATGTATTTATTTTTTATTTTTAAACCCTTTAGAAGATTGAGTTCTTTTTTTCGATTAATGTTTTTAGAATTTGTTTGATTTTTTAGAATATTTATTTTCGTTTCACAAGGGTTTGCTTTAAAACTTTTTTCCCCCCTTTTAAAAATCGAATGGGGCGCGATATAAGGCTCAGTTCACGACTGGCAGCCCTGTTTTTCTGGAAGCCCTATATATATATATATATATATATAAATATATATAAACTATTTTTATATGTAGTAGGTATATAGAGTTTATTTAATCAATTGTAAACAATTTTGAATATTTATTATTCTATCTGCCTCACCATGAAATCCCGGCCATTGTTTTTAATGTAACAATTGTTTTTCCAACCTTTTTAAAATATTTATCATGTGTATATTTTCAAAACTACTGTTTATTTTATGTACAATTATTTTTACATATCTCATGGACTAATAGTTACTATTTTGAAATCTTTCATAACAGCTCTCTTTTTTAAATGAAAAATAAACTTCTTTTCGCTGATTTTTAAAATTTTTCATGAAATTAAAACCGAGAATGATTGTACTGTAGTGGAGTTAAAATAGAGTCTTGTTAAATATCGAAAAATGTAAAATAATGGCGTTTATAAGAAGAACTGATTGTATTCACTATAATTATAATTTAAGATGTTAATTTGGACAGGTGCAATTTTGTTAAAGATCTGGGAGTATTATTTTATACACGTTTCAGCTTTCATAAGCATTTAGACGACGTAAGTTGGAGGGGCCCCAGAGTTCTAGGATTTTTTTTTTGGGAATTGTAAGGATTTAATAATAAAAAAATTTTTGGAAATATTCTATTTTTTTTGATAAGGTTTCGCTTGCTGCCTAATACGGTTACCACTTTGTCTCAATCATAAGCGCCAATTGGAGATAATTCAGAGGAAATTTGTGAAGTTTCTGTGGTTTAGGATCAATTATGTTTACCTTCAAACGCGCGTCTTCTTTATGCTTTGGAATTTCATCTTATCAGTTCAGAAGAAAAAGCAACGATATTTCTTTACATAAACTTCAACATTGACTGCCTTTCCCCGGGAATAGGATTAAGGTATCAAGTTCCATTTCATTTGCCTTTTTCCCAGAACAAATGCCTTAAAAAATTGCAATTTTTCATGAATACTAATTTTAATAAAATCAGTGATAGCTGTGACACAAATTATTTTTTAAACAAAAAAGCTGAATTTTTTTTAAAAAAATTTCTTTATTAACAAATATAACAACAATTGTTTTGCCAACACTGTGACTTCTTCGGAAACTAAAATTTGAAGAAGTTAAAAGTTTTAACCCGAAACAATTCTACTATTTTTTCTGATCAAGATTTTTTGTAAAAATCACACAACTGACATTTTGGCCACGTCAGTTAATTAAATTCCAGTATTTTGGGAGAAAACTAAAAGCAGAAGTGGCCAAACTTTCAGCATTTTTTTTTACACAAAATGCTGAAATGCTCAGTAATTTTGTTTCAGCCCTCTTTCAGCTTATTAGAATACTAATTCTTTTGGGGAAAAACATTATTATTATTATTAAAGTCCCCTTTTGATATAAAAAGAACGCCAGAGCAATTTTTTCAACAATTTTATTTTTATAAAAAACCCCCATACCTTAATATACTTTTCAACGTAATTACCACAAATATTAAGGCATTTATAATACCGTACAACCATTAAATTTCATTTTCAAAGAAATTTGTCGCCCATAATTTAAGTGTTCTACCACAATTTCACAAGAGAGGATTTTAAATGATAAAGAACAGTTTTTTTCCTTTTTCTAAACATTTAAATTTCACATGTGTTGTGACGTAGTCGTGAAGAAAGTAGGGGGGGGGAATAAAATTTTACATGGATCCCCATGTTATTTTTTATAGGTTTTGTTCCGTATTCTTAGCTAAACTACTTTAGCATAATTTTATTTATACACTTTTCTTGATTTATTTTTTTTTAAAGTCAATAATACCTTCTTTTGTAAATCTCATATTATTTTATTAATTAAATAATTCTTTAATTTTTTATTACTTGTGGAAGACTACTTTCTAAAGAACTATCTAAAATATATACACTTCCGAACGTTTCTTGAAACTTGAAAAAACTTTCCTGGGAAATTTGGCCGTGAAATTTTTACTTACTCGAGCCTTTGTATCAATTTCCTGCACTGTCTTCAGTAAGGGTTAAGCCCCTTCTTCTTCGGCTGCCCCTTTTACAGAATGAAGTTAATGGGAAGGGAGTTTTAAAAAACCTTTAAGTATTAAGTTAATCGACTACAGGCTCCATCAAAATTACCAACATTCTTACGGCCATCTTTAAATACTCTAACCCATTTTCGCACCATTCCCTAGCTTACAGTGTTTTCTCTATATACGTCACTAATCTGCCTATGAATTTTGACCGCTGTCACGTCTTTTTCATGCAGGAAATGAATAACAGCGCGTATTTCTCAATTGACGAGATTTTCAATTGTCTGAGGCACTTTAAATATGCACGACCAAACGTAAATACGAATAATTTTTCCCGTACTGGCTCTGGGGATTAACCAAAAGCCCCCGGAAAGATAACGTTGCAGCGGCCATGTTTAAAAATGGTATTTCTTAAAAAACACGTTTTGTATATAATAAATATTAACTCTTCGTCGAATTTTTAATAAACTCTCAAATTGTGATTAAAATATTAAAACTTTTAATGCTATCAAAATTCTATTTCTACCACGTCCTAACATGCACTAACATACACGTTTTACGTAAGTATTGCCAGTGAGCAGTTCCAAATTCAAATATATGTATTTCATTAGTCTAAACATTTACCACAAAATATTTTTTTTTTAGATGTTAATGTAACAAAGATTTATTTCTTGACTGTTTATAGTCTCGGAATAACACTTCACCAATTTCGAGTACTACTCTCAATAAACACAAATTTTAATTCGACCGAGAACATGTAAGCATTTTGGTATTTAAAACATTTTTCCGATATATACAGTATCATTGACTTTTTAGAAATAAAAAATAAAAATCGGAAAGAAACGCATATAAACTTTCATCATTTTTTGCATATCAAAATAAAAATTGAATAATATGCACAAAATAGCTATATCAGCTACACAATAAATAGGAGCTATATCGGTTGCATAACAATGTTTAACCCTTAACTACCGTAATGCGGTCATCATAACTGAAGTAAATTTTAAAAATCACGAAAGTTTGCCGATGTATCAATAACTCTACAAAATACGAACATATACCGGCATTTGTCTAATTCATCGATATTTGTTTGAAGAACGAAAGGGCGCAAACGTTTTTTTTTTCATAGAGTTACGCGTTATGTCTTGTCAAAAAATACTGAAAAAATAGAAACCGACGTATGCAGAGCATGTGTATTATGCACACATATATCACGTATAATGCAGATAAAATAGTATTTTGACTTTCGACTGATGAAGTTTGTCTTTTCTACGGTTAGGATTTTGTTATATTCCTTGTATTTTATCGCTGTTATTTGTTATTGTTCTAACAGCAAATTTTATCATATTTATTTATCATCCTTGTAAGTTACACTTATGTAACCTACGTAGGCAGCTTTTACATTTACTATTTAAGGTTTATAGGTTAGGTATATAGTACATTATCGCGTCTGACAGAAACATAAATATAGCATTTAATTTTACAACCTCCCCTTCCTGCCATCTTATTTCATACGACAGTGATCGCGTGATCGGAAAACATTCCTGATTTAATCTATAACTTTCCCTTTGACTAATAATTTTTTCCCATTGCAAATTACATTCGCAGCTTTTCAATACTTTCAAACAACCAAAGTATCAATGCATTAGCATAAAGAGCACTATTTTTCTTTGTTTATGTATATTTGACAAAATTTCTTCCCTTTAAATTTGAACTAATTGGCGTTAATAACTAAGTTTTTGAATCGATTTCAATTCGCAATCATTATAAAGGGTTCGTTATGCCGATTCACATTTTGGGGGTTTTAAAATGTTGGGAAAGTAATGATAATTTTCCAGAGAAAGATTTTCCCGGGGGGACTATTATGAACTTGTGAGCATAATTCAGTTAGTGAATAGGAAACGGATAGCAAAAAATGGAGAGCAATATCGAAGATGCAATGGTAAAAATTTTGGACGAGAATGAATAAATCCCCACAAAAAAATATTATGGAAGAAATAGATTCGAATGGTCATTAGAGGTCGGTCAATCACAGCAAAACACCCAAGCATAATATAATCATACAATTGCCAGTTTTGTGACATTGAGATTGAGTCTACATAATTTTCAACTTCTGTATAAAAAAATTCAGTTTTCTCTCGCCTGGAAATCATCTTTAATTAGGTCAATTCCAAAGTAAAAAGATGACTTGCGTCCAGTAAGCAACTTTGGGCAAGGTATTCGAAAAATGTATTGCAAGAAAATTTCATAAAATAATAAATGATTAGAAAATATTACCTCTTATCCACCTTTTGGATTTCGGGGCCCTCGCATTATTGATGAAATAATTCGAGCTACAGACTCGGGCGAGGTTACTGTTTCGATTTTGCTGTATCACAGCAAAGCTTTTGACAGAGTGCACCACAATTTATTATTATTGACACATAAGTGGGTTGGCATTTTCAAAACTAGCAATGGAGTTCCGCAGAGCATATCTTAAAGGCAGAACGCAAAAGGTAATTATGAATTATATGCAATCTGAGCCACTCATAAAGACACTTGGGGTGCCTCATAGAGCAAGTCTTACCTTTATTATTCAGTATTTATACATTTAAATTGCCCTCGGCACTGAAACATTCCTCCTTCCATCTATACGTCGATAATACACAATTGTATATGTCTTTTTAATCACTGAGATTACAACAAACGGAAAATTTGTATCAATGAAGATCTACTAAAGAGTTTTGTGCATTGCGCTTAATAAAAAAATTTCTATTTTCATTAAAATTTACAATGTAATTTTGCTTTTATAACGAGACAGCGCCAAAATGGATACGACAAAGTAAACGTTTCAAAACTTAGTGAAATTTTTACCCCAACGCCCCAATTCACTATTGGGTTATTACCTTTACCCTAAGGGTTTCCCCAAAATTAACTTGAGAGAAATGAATGCTTAAATTTCAAAGAAGTCCAAAGCAATGTTTAAATTTAAGAGCGAAGAATGTTTTTCAAAAAATAGTTATCTATTCCAATTGGAAAATATTCTTCCTACTAGTGGAAAACAGTCGTCATTAATGAAGAAAATTACATTTGCTTTATTTACCCGGTACACAATATTTGTAAATAGAGATGGCATTGTAAAAATTTTCTCGATTAATATGCGAAATGGCAGTAAAGTTGAGATTATCGTTAAACAGTTAAAAGAAATAGAAAAAGTTTCGAAAACATAAATATCAAGACTTTAGACACCAATTAGATATTGATATACCTTTCAAGATTTGGATTAAATTTAACATCTGAAAAAAATGTAGTATTTAAAAATATCGGGTTGGTGCATAATTCCCCAGTGTTTTTATTGAAGTCAAAATTTATTAAGTTTTAATTTTGATCGATTGATTATAAATTTTAATGACCAAATTTCATTAATCGATCTTCATAAATTTCCCAAAAATCTTCCTAAACGTTGGGAATCGTTTTGTCCGAATTGCTTTCATTAAATCAAAAAAATCATTTTGGGGTTTTCTTTTCCTCTATGATTCTAGAGGCTTCTCCTGCATTAACTCCTCTGTTGAAATTTAACAAAATAATATGTAGAAATGTTTTTTTCCACTTGACATTCCATCTTCCTTTATCAATAAATAAAATAATATTCGCGTAAACTCAAAAACGATTCTATTAAACAATAATAGGGTATTAAAATTACTTAAGACATATGTCTATCAATTTTCAGTTCTAGGCACTCTCGTTTTTAGAAATCTAAAATCGGTAAAACCCGATATGTACCAAAATATTTTTCTTTATATTTCCTTTTTGAATAGATATGGGCAACCTTTGATATGTGGGCCAAAATTTAATGTGCAAAAAACGTTCGCGAGCTGCGTTTGAAAGCAGTGCATTTTAAAATAATGTTTTAAAGTAGTGTTCATAATTTTTAGCGATAGATATCAGACATGAAATAATACGACAAAAGTTTGCGGGCCGGGTCAAATTTTGGCGGGCCCGGTTTTTTGCCCACATATGCCTTAGAACCATGAACGCGTACACAATTTTTCAATTATTGAAAAAAGTTATTAACAATATTTACTAATATATTATATTTTATGAAATCCTATATAATGTATGATACTTTTATATGTATTACAATATTATATTGTTGATGTCAATATAATATTAGGTGCGCAACTAAGTTCTCGCTGTTTTTCAAGAGATGGCTCCAGTAGTTAGTGCTGGTCGATTCTGACATAACCAAAACGTCATGAACCAAGCTTAAACACATGGTAAACAAACCGCTTTGACACATTGTGAGTTTGTTTTTGCTTCATATACTTTCGGTTGTGTGAAAATGTCTGATTTTGTGCCAAATAATCGTCATTTGCGGGAAGTGTTGTTTTTCTACTTTCATTCGAAGAAAACGGCGGCTGAGCGTATCGAGAACTCCAAAAAGTTTACGGAGATGCTGCTCTAAGTGAAACAAAGTCCGTGATTGGTTCCCTCCCTTCAAAGACGGTGATTTCAAAGTTGACGACCGTTCGCGTGAAGGGAGACCAAAAACCTTCGAAGACGTTGAATTGGAGGCATTGCTCGATGAGGATCCGTGCCAAACGCAAAAAGAGCTTGCTTCAGCATTAGGAGTTACCCGCCAAGCCATTTCCCAGCGATTGCTGGCCAGGGATGATTCGAAAACAAGTTACTTGGGTTCCTTATGATTTGAAGCCAAGAGACGTTGAACGTCGTTTTTTCGCCTGTGAACAACTGCTCCAGTGGCAAAAAAGGAAGGGTTTTATTCATCGCATCGTTACGAGTGATGAAAAATGGATTCATTACAGCAACCCCAAAAAAAACAAAATCAGGGGAAAATTCCCGGTCATGCTTCTACGTCGTCGGATCAGCCAAATATTCACGCTGCGAAGGTTTTGCTGTGTATTTGGTGGGACCTGGGCGGTGTTATTTATTATGAGCTGTTGAAACCGAACCAAACCATCACGGGGGAACGGTATCGAACTCAATTGATGCGATTGGGCCGAGCACTGCGCGAAGAGTGGCCACAATACGAGCAGAGACACGAAAAAGTGATTCTACAGCATGACAACGCTCGACCTCACGTTGCCAAACCCGTTAAAACCTCTTGGGAAAAGCTCAAAAAGGAAGGTCCTATCCCACCCGCCATATTCCCCAGATATTGCGCCCCTTTCCCATTATTACTTGTTCCGTTCGATGGCACCGTCTGGCTAATCAGCAGTTCCGCTCATATGAAGACATCTCAAAATGGCTTGATTTGTGGATAGCCTCAAAAGACGAACACTTCTACCGTGACGGTATTCGAGCTCTGCCAGAAAGATGGGAAAAAGGTGTGCTAGCGATGGGCAATATTTTCAATGATTCATTTGTAAACATTTTTTCATAATAAAGTTGCATTTTCATGAAAAAAAAAGCGAGAACTTAGTTACGCACCTAATATTATTATATGTTTGGATAAACTTTATAAGTTAATCGACCTATCCCAAAACCCTTTTACAGAGAATGCATAATACCATTAAGGGAAAAAAAGCTTTAGTATTATGAATGTAATTAGAATCCATATAATGAAAACAATTGTAACGAAAATTTAAAGGGGAAAAGGGGAATAGTGCTTTACTTTTAAATGATATTTTTAAAAGAATTTTAAGTAATTGCTTTGTTTTTGTGGGCTACAGAAATCTTTATTATTTTGGCAACACTTTTTTTTAATTTTTAAAAACAATATATACACACCTACTGAGATTGTACTATATAAAAAATTACTGAAAAGTATACCTATTGTTCGTCACTAAGGCTTTGTATTTACATATTTATTTCTATTAAAGAACACAAAAAAAACTAATTAAATTAAACGACTGCTTTAAAATATTATAGGATTGTAACAGGGCAATAATAAATTTTTTAACGCCTTTTCCTTGTTTTAAATTATTTTTTGAAAAAATTTCCAAACAACAGTATACACTCAGTCACAGACGTTTTCGTATACTTGTGAATGTTGAATATCATTAAATGCAAACTTTGTTTTGATAAAGCATATATTTACTTCCATTCAACAACGTTAAAAAACTCTAAAAATATCTAATAACTAAGGGCCCGCAGAAACGAGTGCGCGCACTCATTGGCGGCAATGATATATTTCGATAGCGGTCGGATATATCCGAAGTCGAGATTCATATGCGGATGGTAGGGATGAATGCCGGATTAGATTGATGATGGCGACTCGACGCCGTTTTTTGTTATTTTCGACGAGTGTTAATATATTTTTTAACCAATTCTGACATTAAAATACACTAGCATTTTTATTAAATGTATTGTTTGCAATATCCACATTTTACCGCACAGTATTTTTGTGTGTGAAAACATGTTAATAAAACAAAAGGGTTTAAAAGCGTGATGTATCATGTTACAAATTTTAGGCAAATTTATTTTTATGTTAAGTGTGTGCAACATTCCACAAAATATTATAGAAAATGAAAAATTTCGAAACTTTTGGGGGAAATTCTTCCGGAATGGAGATTGCCAAGAGGTCAAACAAATATAATTTTCCTCAGGTTAAAAATATGATAACGGATCAAATAAAAAACAGAGTAAAAGATGAAAAAATATGGCTGACAGTAGATGAAACTACGGATGCAAGAAAAATAGTATTTTAAGTGTGTTAGTGCGCACTTTAAAAAGCGGTGGCGATATCTTTGGCTATTCTTTTATGCAGTAGAATATTACAGAAGAAAAACGCGGAAAGGATAGTAGAAACTATAAAACATACCTTTGGGGGAAATTTTAAAGTATCTACTTGTAAGTTGGTTACAAATGGGGGGTTTGAATATGGTTGATGCTGGAAAGTTATTTAAAAAAATCTTATCCTCAATTACTTCATGTAACCTTTTAGCTCCATGCATATCATTTTGAAGCTGAATTTATTAGAAACAATTATCAAAAGTAGACTAAGTTATAGTTTCTACCCAAAAAAATTTTTATGAAAACTTAAAACGCATTGGTGGTGGCTTAAAGTTGTTTTATAAAGGGTTTTCCAATAGGGACTTGACAACTTTTAATTCAGTTTGTGAACGCACCCTTTCACTAATCATCGAACTGTCACTGTCAATTTATTCAGTAAACTTAACATTTTCATCATGGTAAAGTACACGAACGAACAGCGTCTGCAAATTATAAAAAATTTACTACAGAAATTCGGAGTCGGTGACCGCTACTTTAAGAACGTTAACTCCGATTTTCGGTCGTAATTCTCGCCCTAGTAGACAGGCAGTAACAATTTTAGTGCAAAAATTTGAGTCTACATATTCGTTATGTGATGTTGCCGTGCCAGTGAGACAACGGGTTGGTCGAAGTGTCGAAAATATCGCTGCTGTTGAAACGCCCGTAGCAAATGATCCAAATCAGTCAATTCCACGGCGTTCTCAAGAGTAGGGATCGCCCAGACCACTTTATGGCGAATTTTGCGTAAGGATCTTGGTTTACACCCATACAAGATCAAGCTGACTCAAGAAAAAACCCATGGAAACCCTTTGAAGCGACGTACGTTCTCCGATTGGGCTCTGGAAAAAATTCGTCAAGATGATCAATTTCATCGCAAAATCATTTTCAGTGACGAAGCTCATTTTTGGCTCAATGGGTTCGTCAATAAGCAAAATATGGTTTTAGTTTGGGTGAAAATCCACATGTGCTTCATGAGACACCACTTCATCCACAAAAAATAACTGTTTGGTGCGGTTTGCATGCCGGCGGCGTCATAGGGCTATATTTTTTCGTCGACGATAATGATCGTCACGTTACTGCGAATGGTAATCATTATCGCGCCATGATTACCGATTATTTTTTGGGCCGAATTGGAAGATATGGACTTGGACAACATGTGGTTTTTGGGGAGGACGGGGCCACAAGCCACACAGCACACGTTACAATCGATTTATTGAAGAGTAAGTTTGATGAGCGTGTTATCTCAAGAAATGGACCAGTCGATTGGTCGCCTGGGTTGTTTCGATTTAACGCCTCTTCTTTCTTTGGGGCTACGTAAAATCATTGGTCTATGATAATAAGCCGAAAAAAACATTGGAAGGGCTCATAGCCAACATTGAACGCGAAATGCAATCGGCCGAATTGTGTGGCCGAGTAATGAAAATTGGGGCCCAAAGAATCGACCGCTGCATATCTTAAATGGGCTGCATTTTATTTTGAAAAAAAGTTGTCAAGTCCTTATTGGAAAACCCTTTATTATGAGAAATTTTTACACATTTTTTAAACCTTGTGTCTTAAATTTAAATCCGTAAGATGCTCAAACAAATTCAGTAAGTCAGCGGCTGGTTTCAGATATCGAAATCCATATTCAAATAGAGCAAATTTCCGAAAATTATTAAATTTTTTAGTTTATTTCCAAATTAAGAACAACAAGCTGTTATTACATGAAGCGCTAAATATAGTATTTACCTTTAAAGCCTCGTTTTGGAAATCTAACAGATAGTATGGAAAATTAACAGCCGACAAATTTGCCCCATTTTCAAACTATAGCGCATATAGACAAGGGTTTAACTGAAAACCAAATTTCGAATATGATGAGAACGTCCTTTTTAAATTCGCGGGAAAATCCCATCATTAGACGCAGAACCCCCTTCTCTAAATACACCAACATATTTTCAGCTCGCCGTAGGAGTCTAAAGAGTCTAAGTCGGCACTGGAAAGCATATAATGACAGAATAAAACAGCGAATTTTTGCGTCACTCTACATCAACAACACAAAAGCCGTACGCTACTGCGAAAGCACTCGTTTATGCAGCCTTACTAATAACAATATGAAAACACAATATACTTTTTTTGATATTCGATAGTGTAGTTGTAAATAATAATAATTTTCGTATTGTTTTTTAATATTTTAACGTTGTTAAGTGGAAGTAAATATGCTTTATTATAGACGGATGTTCACATTTGATGATATTCAACATTCACGGGGTGCATGAACATTTCTGTGACTGACTGTATGTAGTTGTATGAAAATTAAACAAATTTATGACGATTTCTGTAATGGAACATTCATTGAAATTTATTATTTTATATTTTTGGAACTTAAAAAAAAACAGATAGGATAAATCCACACTTTAAAAACGAGATTATCTAAAAAAAAAGCAAACAAACAAGTAATGCTTATCTGTCCTTGTATTTATAAAACCAGGTATGTGCATAGTTTGTGGAAAAAGTAATGTCCTTTAAGGGGTTTGGGTTTTGATTATCTTTTCACATTTTTTAAAAAAATTTTTAAAAAGTAATGAGTTTCACAAAAATAAAATAATTCAGAAAAGGCTTTAAAGTGACGAATAGTGACATGTTGCACCTACATACGTACAAAAGGTATTTAAACAGGTTTTGAAGACAAAAACATCTACTGTGTCAAGTTTTTTCGAATGTTTCTGTAAAAGCTAGGGTGACAAGCATGGCTTCTCAATATCTACCATTATTATTAATTGCCACTAGTCTCTACATTTACACAAGTCTAAAAAATTCTATAAAAACTAGGATAAACGCGTCTAATGCCCAGAAAACGCAATTTTTTAATTTAATAAAATAGGTATATTTTCCAGCATTTTAATATATAATTATAATTATATTTATATAATTTTAAACCCAAAAGTGGATTGTATAAATCCATTTTTATCACCGTAAACAAATTTTATTGACCCATTCTTCTCCCTATCTTTTATCCTTCTCACGTCTTTCACCTCTGCGCTGAAATTTATTGAATATTCGATTGCTTATGGTGACGATCTTCCTGTGCCTCTTTCTTTATATATACTTGCTATTTTGTAATTTTGTTTTTATTAATGGACCATATCGTTATAATTAACTACAACTAGAAGTCATACCAAACTATACCTTTTTTTTCGTTACTAATCTGTCCTTTCAAATATTTAATTTTGTAGCTTGTGTCGAACGTTTTAGTGTGTTTATGATATCAAGATTTACTCCAAGTATAAAACTCTTATAAATTGATTTATTTTTTTTAAGTGCTCACTTGTTTGTTTTTCTTCTCTAAAACATGAAATAACTCTTTTTATCTCTATTTTCATTTCTATCATGCTCAATTTATTTTTTTTTAGATAAAATTACCAGACTAGGTTTCAACAAACAATAGTGAAAGTAGTGGCAATTACTGGGTCGTCGATAACTATTTTAAACGTACATCATCTTTTTAGACTTAATATTGAAATTCTTTAATTTATTTCTTTAATGTTGCAAGATTTTTGTGCTTCATTGATTTTATACTTGGAATACTAACCCGCATTTGCATTATTATTGTAGTTTTTTTAGGTACAATAGATTTTTTTCAACCCCCCCCCCCCCTCTCTCTCTCTCTTAGAGGCTTGTTCCTCCCCGGGTTGGAAACTTGGAAAATTTTAATTTGATTTTAGTTTCTGTTTAAATTTTTGTGGCGGTACAGTAAGTGAATAACAATATTCAAAATGCCCCGTGGTAAATCAACAGGTGTTGCCAAAAAGATACTGGTATGTAAATCGGTGAAAAATTAAATTGAATTCATTCGTTGTTATCGAGAAATAGCTAAAAAGGATCACGATTATCCAGGGCCATATCACAAATGACAACCTCAGCAGATGATCGTTTATTACAACTAATAAACAACAAAATGGCGAAAAAGAGCACCAGAAATAGCGAACGAAACTGATCGTAGATGTCAACATCTGATTTAAGTTACCTTGGTCAAATGCCGGGTGTACCAAAAGGCAATTTACACGATCACGTGGCAGATTGTAAATCATTGCTACGACAGGGTTGGATTGAAAAGGTTACAGTGGGCCCCAAAATATAAAAAATGATGGTACAGAAGCAGAATGTTTATCGATTGACGAATTAATATTTAAAGTTTGGTCGAAGCAGGAGAATGTTTGTCAAACGTTCCGCTAATGAGAGAATCTCTGAATGCATTGTACCAAAAATAAAACACTTATCAGGATGTTACACTGAATC
>JAVIWB010002093.1:0-29125 GCA_031893035.1 Dermolepida albohirtum
CTTATTTATTGGATGTGAAGGTTCGTTTTCATCTGTTTCAACACATATATATTGAACTGAAATTTTATGACGGCATTTGCTTTTATATGAATTTTAGTTTGTTTAACATTAAGCTTCGTATAAATTTCTAATATTTTTACATATGTAGATACTTCACTAATGTAATTGGGAGCTTAAAACAGTAGTTAACCTATAGTCGAGGAAAATCTTGTTGCCAACTTGTTTGGCGTTGTATAGAGAGAATGATTTGGTTTCGTGGACTGGTAAGTTAGCACTCCAGAGTTTCAGTAAAAACTGATTGTTTTTATTATTTAAATATTTAATTATACAAACAGCTTACCTAATTTGTATATCATATTCTTTACTTAGTGAAATCCAAGGTCTTTTTCCTTCTAATGATTTGAAAGTACTGCTTTTATATCATAAAGCCTCAAGCTATTGTTGACGCTTGCATCAGATTCTACTGTGTATTTATCTAAAAGTTCTGGTACTGTCATTTGAACGTTGGTCATCCAACTCGCATTGTTTCTTGTGTATCCCAAGAAAATATCATTGGGGCCAAAACTCAAAAGTGAGTCTTCCGCTGGAAACGATGGTTTTCTCTGTCATTTGGTTAATTTTTGTGCTAATATTATCATGAGTTACGGACTTGGACAACGTTCGGAACCTGTCCTCTGTTTAAAAAGTATTCTAACATTGATATTACTAATTCTAAGCCGATAGCAATAATTTCTATTCTTCCTGAAATTTTTAAGTCCATTCTCTATAAAATCATCTTACTTAATTGTCTCCTCTTGGTTTCTTCATCACATCATGGGTTTATAAAGAACCGTTCCACTTTAACAAATTGTAGCTGAAGCTTTAGACGTTGGTAGTCAATTATATGCTACTTATACGCATTTCCGTCATACGTTCGAGAACATTGATCGCGTTTAACATTCTTTGGAAATTCTCTGATCGAGTTCATGAGGTCAATGAGGTCCTACATGCCAGATAGAGAAAACTATGCTGCTCGCAATGGATACAAAGTATTAAAAACTAACCTCCCTCTTTAGTTAACTTAAATCCAAAGTTTCAGTGCGATACGTGTAGTGTTGTAGTTATAAAAAACTGTTAAAGTTGACAAGTTAGTTGAAAAATGGATTTAAATCGAGAACATTTTCGCCGAATCATTTTTTATAATTTTCGAAGACTATCTCAACAAGAATGCCTCGCCGAGTTGGTTTCTGTTTTCGGCAACGAAGCACCACATCAATTAAAACTCTCTCGTTGGTATAGAGAATTTAAACGTGGACGGATTAGTATTAGCAACGATCCAAGAACAGGTTCACCAAAAACGGCAGTCACTCAGTTAAACGTCGATGCTGTGCGCAAGATCATCAACGAAGATCGACATGTGATATATCACCAGATTGAAGCATTATTGGGGATTTCAAAGATTTCTATCCAAAAAATTTTGCATAAAGAATTGTGTGTAAAAAAATTAGTTTACCGTTGGATACCGTATCTGTTAATTGAAGAACAGAAAGCAGCTAGTGTGAATTGGTGTCAAAAAACTCTAAATCGCTTCAGCGCCGGAAACTTTAGGAACGTGTATAATATAGTTGGTAGTGATGAATCTTGAATTTACTCATACGAGCCAGAAAATAAACGCTAGTCGTCTGTTTGGGTACTCGAAGTTGAAGAAAATCCGACGAAAGCCATCCGTTCTCCAAGTGTCTCCAAAAAGATGGTCGCGATAGTTGTCTTGAAAACAAGTTATGTAGCAATAATTCCTCCACAAGATCAAAGAATTATTACTGCCGATGGGTCTACAATTTTTTTGCTGCAGATCATCGTTGAGCTTCGAAAAACCAACCCCGAACGACGAATCATCCTCCACCACGACAATGCAAGTTCGCTCATAACACGCAAGACAATTGATTTTTTAACACAATAAACCGTCAAATTTTTGGACCATCCTCCGTATAGTCTGGACTTAAGTCCCAACCATTTCTTTAACTTTCCGAAAATCAAGAACGGACTGCGTGGTTTAGGGTTCCAATCGTCAGAAGGAGCAGTCGATGCCTACAAAAACGCAATTTTGACTATACCAGCAAACGAGTGGCACAACTGCTTCCAGAACTGGTTCGAGCGCATGCAAAAGTGCGTTAATCTTCGTGGAGAATACTTCGAAAAACAAGTCTTTAAAAGCCATCTACTATTTTATTCAAGTTTTGGATGCAAAACTTAAAAGACAACCCACGTATCAAGTCCATTTGTATCTTTCGCTAGCCTAAATTTTAATATTTTCTTAATCGAATATTCAGAAATTCTTCTCGAATAATGAAGATCAAAGGAAGACAATAATGCATACAGGTATACAAACGCTGTATGACAAAATCGCGTCGCTTAGGATTATTTAGAGATGTATTATTTACCATATTTAACAATGAATATGTATGTTTCGTCTACTTCCACCTTGGGAAATAAATTTCATGTAGTTACACATCGAGCGAAAAATTTACATTTAATGTGAATAATTTAGAGACTCAGAACTTGAATTTTGCCATCTTTTCCGCTCTTTTTCTTTCCTCCTCGTCCATTTGATGCAATATTAAAATCGATAGTTCGGTTTGGGTTTTTCTTTCCAATCTTCAATTTTCTCGAAACGTGCTATTTCAAATTAAATATTCACATTGGATGAATATTTATGGCAATACGATGGTAGAAGAGAGAGAGATAGAGAGACTCGGTTAACTAACGTTTCTTCAATTTGCGAGACTTCATCAGGAACGACGGCGGAGACGGAGGCTGAAGCAACTACTTCGTCCGTACACTATCACCGCAATGGAATTAAACACTGAATATTTAAATTAAAATAAATATCCCCTCTGGGAATTGTGATTGCGATCGATCGGTTTAGCTGTCGCGGTATTTAGAATAAAAATGTTTGGAAAGGAGAACAAGAAACGCGCGTGATTGTGGCATAAAAAGAAGTAAAACACTACACGAAAACCTTTTTTTTTAATATCAACCGGCGTTCGAATGGTAATGATGCTGTATTTCAATGGAGATGTAATTATTTCGGGGTACGTTGGTGACATTTAAAAAAAAGTATAATCAATAGTCTGTTCGCCGTTCCTTTTTAAAAATTTACATTATAATTTGATTTAGGATTCTTTGTAAATTACATTTTTTTTTCAGTGTGTTATAGATATTCATGTGATTATATAACGAAATGTGATTGAATGCTGATACGTATTTCATTACGTGTCCAATTTTCAGATTGTCCTTTCACATGCATTAATTAATAACGATCCTCTAGGCTAACGTGTTTGTATGTAAATAAGTTGCTATTTTTATGAAAGGTTACTGTTATGTAAAATATTAATGATTTATTTTTTCTTTCTACCTATATATGTATATATAGTGTGTATCAGCCAAATGGAATAAATTCGATAATAATTAAATGGAAGGGTGTTCGAAAAAACGCTCGGACACGTCGATTGGGATTTTTAGTTGCGTATTTTTTTAAATAAAAAGTTTATATACAGGACGTGTCATGTAAAAGTGGTGAATACCAACTTTCTTATTTTAAATGCAACACCCTATCAAATATTAAATTTTTGAATTCTTTAGAAAATTCCAGATATATTTCATGTACAATATCCTATACCTATCTTCGATTGTTTCGGAAATATTAAATGTTTTCAGATTAATAATTTTGTTTACAATTAAAATAAGATTTTCACATAATAGTTTGTTTACCGAACTATTAAGTGAAAATCTTTAATTGTACTGGTACTTCGTTTTAAAATACCTTGCCTTAGCAAAGTGTTATCAGTGTCATAGTGTTGTGAGTGTCATAATTGTTTGAATTTCGTTAACTACATTTCAGCAAAATGGTTCATTTAACAGAAATGCACAAAATAACAATTCTGCAGATGATTGGTTATGGAGATAACACACGGACACAAATGAAAGTTGCTCACTTATTTCATGGGAAATTTCCAAATTTGCCGCCTATATCCCAAGGAACAATTAGTAAAATAGAAAAGCAATTTCGCGAGTTTGGACATGTAAGGCATATAAAAAAAACAGCTGCGAATGCAGTAAGTAATGATACCAAACTGGATATTGTGCTTGAGTTTGAAGAAAACCCGCATACTTCTAGTAGACAAGCAGCGTCAATGTTCGATGTTTGCCATTCATCGATTACTCGCACATTAAAAGAAAATAAAATGCATCCCTATAAAATTATACCAACTCAGAAGCTCATGGAAGACGACTTTGATAGGAGAACGTATTTTAGTGAACAAATGATGACAATGTTAGATAACAATGTGATCCAATTAGAACATATTTTATTTTCTGATGAGCGTACCTTTACGCTTCACGGTCATGCCAATCGTCAAAATTGCCGCTATTGGTCCAGGGAAAATCCTCACTGGATTAGGGAAGAACATACGCAATACCCTGAGAAGGTTAATGTTTGGACAGGAATTGTTGGAGATCATATCGTAGGTCCTTTTTTCATTGATGGAAATTTGAATGGCGACAATTATTTAGCATTGCTTCAAAATAATCTCGTGCCAGCTTTAGCAAACTTATATTCTGATCTAGCAAACCCACAAGTTCCAGCAAATACGATGTGGTTCCAGCAAGATGGAGCACCACCCCATTACCAAATCAATGTCCGGCAGTAGTTCAACCAAATATTCCCGAATCGGTGGATAGGTAGGCGAGGATCGATGGAATGGCCAGCACGATCGCCTGATCTAACACCATCAGACTTCTTCTTATGGGGATATGTCAAGAGTATAGTATACAAAACTAAACCCCTCGACTTAGCTGACTTAAGAAGACGAATAGTAGTTGCGATTAGATCGGTCACACCTGAGATGTTGAGCAACGTTAGAAAAAATTTTTATTTAAGATTAGGATGTTGTCAAGACGTTTGCGGCGAACACTTTGAACATCTCCTACAGTGACATTAATGTTTTTCTTGTTATTTTTTACATTATCAAAAATTTTTCAAATTAATCTGAAAACATTTAATATTTCCGAAACAGTCGAAGATTGGTATAGGACATTGTACATAAAATATGTCTGGAATTTTCTAAAGAATCCAAAAAATTTAAACTTTTGACAGTGTTGCATGTAAAATAAGAAAGTTGGTATTAACCACTTTTACATGACACGCTCTGTATATAAACTTTTTATTTAAAAAAATACGCAACTAAAAATCCCAATCGACGTGTCCGAGTGTTTTTTCGAACACCCTTCCATTTAATTATTATCGAATTTATTCCATTTGGCTGATACATACTGTATATACAATCTGTATAAAAGAATGGGATATCGGCAAAGGGGTACGGTCACTTATTAGCAAACGCATCCTGTAGTTACTAGTTAAGTCTTGATTCTTGTACGAGGTTTCGTTCTTTGACAAAAATGAGGCTCCTTCTAATAGAAATTTTGAATTATTTCACCTCTACTTTGATGTACATACGAGGGTGGCCTGAAAAGTTCCAGACCTAACAAAGATACAAAACATTTTTTCTTAAAATTTATATTTATTTTTCTACATAGTCTTCTTGTAACTCTAAACAATTCTCCCAGCGATGCACCCATCTCTCTAACCCGTTCAATGTACTAGACGTTTTTCTCTGCAAAACAATTATTCACAAAGGTGATTGCATCCTCATTTGACGAAGATCTCTGTCCTCCGCAATTTTTAGACTATCCCAAAAAAAACAGCCGCCATCACTTTCCCAGCCGAAAAAAACAGTTTTTGCTTTTTCTGGAGCCGGTTCCTCCTTTGCAGTCCACTGTTTAGACTGTATTTTTGTTTCGAGTGTATAATGGTCTATCCAGGTTTCATCTACAGTAATTAATCGGCACTAAAACTAGGATTTATTGCGTCTGAAATGCGCCAACAGAGCTTTGGGAATGTTCATTGGAACACGTTTTTCGTCTAACGTTAGCAAACGCAGCACCCAACGCGCGGACAGCTTTCTCATGCTTAAATCTTGATTTAACTTGTGATAAACACGTTATTTGAACATATTCATAGCCTTTGCTACCTCTCTCACTTTAATTCGACGGTCGCCTAGCAGTAGTAACAGTTTTTGGACGTCCCGAACGTTCATCGCCTCTCAACTTCTTAGGGCCACGTTTAAATTCAACTACCCAAAATTTCACTGTAGTAAATGATGGTGCAGAGTCCTCGTACACAGACTCCAACTCATCTTTGATTTGCGTAAGCGGGTTGCCTTTCATAAACAAATATTTAATGACAGTTCGATACTCGACACTCACATCGACTCACTCAAACGACTGTCTAATAAAAACTGCTCGTACAAAATGGCTGAAACTTTGGTGAGTACCTGACAATAGATGCACAACTACCTTCCATAGCTTTTGCTTATGAGTGCTGCCATATTCACGTTGAGGTCGGAAACTTTTCAGACTACCCTCGTAGATGTGATAGGGATTACCAGGAAGTACAGCGTCCAAGGGATGGTGGCATTCTCTTCGCTATTTCTAGTAATTTACAAGTAACTTCCATTTCTAACATTAATGGTCTTCATTTATTTTCTTTGATACGATTATCAGTAAATGTATTTTTGTATTTTGTATTATTTAATGAAAGTATTATAAGTATATATATATATATATGTATACACTTAATATTTACTTTCCCCGAATGTGACACGTGATGGCTATGATAACTTGAAAGCGTTTGGTTTGGAACTTTTGAATAAACACCTTATATGTGGAGCCTTCACGTGTCCTAATTTTGTTTCTGAATATAATAGTACTGATAGAAAGATATGGATTTGAAGTCATTTATACATTCAATAAAGGGTATATGATTTAACATCTTGTGGTGGTTTTTCCGCTTTTTTTAATATAATTATTGGCATAAGTCAATATAGGACAGACCGGAGAATAAAGTAAATCATTAACGTTAATTATAAAAGCGGACCCAAAATAGAATTAGCAACGAAATTATCAGAACTAAATCCAGAAGCCAAAAAACAAAAGCTGGTGTTCTGCTAACAGTGTCAGGATCAGCACGCACTGCAGCGTCCCTAATTCCAAAAACAAGTTGTGCTGTTTTCGAATTTTTCTGGATAAACTAAACTTCTCAGCCTTCCCCAGAAGAAACAATCTAAGAAATTTGGGAAATTTGGTGACCTTGGCGGCCAAGCAACTACTGAACCTCTTCCAATCTGCTGGTTCGTATAATTTTGATTAAGAAAATCTGTTGTATATATAGCAAAGCGCGGAGGTGCCTCATCGTGCTGTATCCACATTCGTCATCTTATATTAAAAGGAACGTTTTAAGGACACTTTTTTTCAAGAAACGTAAATAACGAATTGCCGTGAGACATTCTTCGATTATAAACTGACCAATAAGATGATCGTCGATAACACCCGACCAAACATTCATCCAAAACTTTAAATGCTTGCAGCTCAGTTACGACAGGGCTTTTGGCATACGTTCAATAGGTACTTTTAGCTTGAAATTACTTCAATAACACATTTTTGAGCTGTGGCAATGTCATGGGACACGCTGCATATCATATTCTAGGAAGTTTTCCTCAAAAGATTTATATTAAGAAGAACAATTTAAAAACGCATGTAAAAGAATCTAGACTAGAAAGTCTAATAAACGTTTTACAATAACAGGTGTACCGAACACACTGTAACACATGTCGTTAGGATTAAGTATGCAATGTTATGATTTGACACATATGTCATTTTATTCTACTGACATCAAACTTTAAAACCATACATGTTATATTTCGCGAAAGTAACACTGTCATATATTTATACCTGTTTGGAAATGTCGGGTTTCGTGCCCGAAAAAAGTGCATTTGCGGCACGCATAACATTTTTCATTTAATCAAAAGAAAAAAGCCGCTAAAAGCCGTTGTTTCCTAGTAGAAGCTTATCATGAGCACGTTCCAATCGTAAAAATATGTGAGGCGTGGTTTCGGCACTTCAAAAGTGTTGATTTCGATGTGCAGGACAAATGTTCTGGTAGACTGACAAAGTTTGAAGATGCGAAACTGCAGGAGTTATTAAATGAAGACCCAACCTAAACTCAAAAACAATTTACAAAAGCCTTAAATGTGGCCTAGCAAACGATTAGCGACCAATTACCAGCAATGGGAAAAATCTGAAAGATGGGAACATGGATGCCACATCGACTGAGTGACAGGCAAATGGAAAATCGAAAAATTGTTTATGAAATGCAGCTTCAAAGGCATGATAGGAAGTCATTTCTGCATCGAATAGTGACGGTTGATGAATACTAGATTTATTTCGAAAAATCTAATCGCAAAAAATTATGGCTAGCATCTGGCGAAGCCGATCCATCGTATCCAAGTTCAAATCGTTTTGGTCGCAAGGCAGTGCTCTATGTTTCGTGGAAGCAAAGTGGCGTGATGTATTATGAACTGTTGAAACGTGGTGAAACAGTTAAAACTCATCGCCGCCGACAACAAGTGATCAATATGAACTATGCATTGATAGAAAAACGTCCAAAATGGGCTAGAAGACACTGTAAAATTACTTTACAGCACGATAAGGCGACGTCTCATACAGCAAAACCGGTCAAGGAAGCATTGAAAGCACTTAGATGGGACATATTATCGCACCCACTGTACTCTCCATACCTTGTACCGTCCGACTGTCACCTTTTCACGTGAATGGAATACGCGATTGCAGAACAGCACTTCTCCAATTTCAAGGAACTTAGAAAACGGCTCGATGAATGGTTTTACTGAAAGGACAAACAGTTTTTTTGGGATGGCATCCATAAATTGCCTGAAAGATGGACAAGATGTATAGAATCAAATGGCCAATACTTTGAATAAATAAATTTTTCCATTTTCTTGAAAATTATGTAGTTTTTCTAGGAGAAAACCGGTAATGATTTTCCAGTACACCTGTTAAATGAAACGGAATAAAACAGTTTATATATCTTCAAAGGTAAATCGTGTGAACGATTTGTTTATATTATATTGTACATTTACATATCATATAATAGGCTACTAACTCGTTGACCTTTCTAATTAACTTAATGTTCTGTTAATTTATTAGTATTTATAATGGAGAACTATTGAAAGTTTAATATTTTCAATTTTATCCGATAATGAAAGAAATCAATTCGGTTTGACTAATAAATTTTGGTCATGTGTGCGAATCGATAACACATTAAACGGGCGCATTCGGATTTATCGAATTTCTATTATGACCGTATTGAATGGCTATTGAAAGAGACCAATACATTGTATAGATAAAAATTCCTACAGTTATAAATAACCCTGTCAGAGAATGGAGATCTATTCTAGGCAAACCTGTATTCATCTAGGGCTATTAAAGGTTATGAACGGACGCTTTGTTTGATTTTTTTTGCAAATATTTGAATAATAAAAATGTTTTTTGTTCCAGATATTTAAAAAATCATGCATCATGCATCGCTAAGTGTTTACCTGTAATTTTAAATCGCAATTTAAAACTATTTTATTATTGTATTTAGGACGAATGAAGATCTCATAACGCTTAGGGAGGAAATAAGTCAAGTATAGTATAAATATACCTTAGGTACTGAATAATAAAGATATATATCTCTAATCCAAAAACTATACGATGCTTTTTACAAAATATACTTCATCATTGGTGTTAGTATATTTTTCCCGTTGGTCAGGATCGTAACAAGACGAGTGTAAGAACAAACGGACTACTTTACGATGCATATGTTATTTATATCACTTATTTTGATTTATAAATAACGCACCTATATTATTTACAGCTCTTGTAGCATATCGCAGTATAGATAAGACCGAAAAAATGTGTGCAACAAGACGTAAGTTCCACATTCGTCTTGGAGAGCAACGAATGCTGAGCTGAAAAGTTGTTTTTATATTTAGAAAATGACCGCTCATCTGCGAATGCAATACACGCATAATTAAGATAATATATAAAAATACATAACGAATCGACATACATACGTAACATCATTAATATGTTTTAACCTAGTAAAATTGGTATCTGTTTATACGCTCTCAAACTTTTCTACAACACACATATTTTTGGTCATTCACAGCATATACTAGTGAGTGTACATCGTTCACAATTTGCATTATCCCCATTAACGACAACCCAGTGTTTTGAAATCAATCGCAATCTGGTAAAATCGAAATTATTTCTTATAACGCCCTCGATCGTTTCTAAAACACACACAAGTATTTTCTATGTCACTTGTAGCACATAGCAGTGAGTGTACATCGTTCACAATTTGCATTTCTAACGACAACCCAGTATTCTGAAGTTTTTTTATTGAGTCAGATAGACCTTTCTAATTGTCGTAAATTTATTTTAAATCGGTTTCAATGGATGTATTATCGAATTTTTCTCGCTTTCGTTAATTGCTGGAGCTTCGTTAGGTTTGAATCATAGTACCACAGTTTATTTGTTAGAAATTCCTGCAATAATAGAAATCCACTTTCAACCATCATCCCCAGCGTATGGGAATAGTTTCTGATAGCTCAGGAATGTTGGCCCATCGTGTGTAGAACTCCCGAATTCGTTTGAGAGATTTCAAAAAGACGCTTGTTTGAAATTTATGAATCCACTTCTGTATAATAATTGAATACTTTGTGGTGCAAAGCGAACTTTACACGTCACATATAAAAGTCCCTCACATTTGTCTCTAAGAGGACAGCCTACAATACACATTGTTGCTGCGTCATCACTCACAAACACCAACAGTTGGTCAGTTGAAAGTTATATAATATTTTTAGCATACCTTCATAACCTTCAAAACTGCTTAGCAAATGTGCACTTTCCTAATCTTTTGCTAGCTACTACAATGGGAAATGGCGCTTTAACAGGATCTAGAACACTATTCAGAATAGAATGTTTCTTTCGATCTATCGTTTCGTCGACATATAACTACAGATACGTATATTTTACAACAGCTTTGATCGTGTTTTCGAAATCATTACGCATAGTTGGCATATGGCTCTGTAGCGCTCTCCGGGATGGTAGCTTCTAGTTGGGATTTTATATATTTCAGAAGTCATGAAACGGTTGTTTATCGAGTAGACGAAGTTTAAATTCAAATTATCATTGAACAACTAGAGCTTTGTACACACCATGACATAAAATTTCTTCATTATTTTCACAATAGAATGGATTCACCTGAAATCCTAAGATAAACTTTTTGGTTCCCAGCAAGCAACTAGCTTTGCAAATATTTTTCGCCTGCCATCGCCAATGACAATTATACTAATTAGATACTCTTTCTACAGAACATGTGACTATTTTAACAACTGTACATAACCGACTATGGATATAAATTACACTCTTCCATCAACAATGCTTGACCAATGCACTTAGTGTACGTGCATATTTTATATGTTTATGGGTAGTTATGTATGATGTGTAATTACTAAATATCTGGTATAATTATAAATTTATATTTAGTTCTATGTATATTTATTCTTGTCTATAAGGTTTAACATTAATATCTGGTGGGCATAAATATACATATATACCAGGTGGAAAATGGAAAATCGAAAAATCGTCTGTGAAATGCTGCTTCAAAGATATGGTCAGAAGTCATTTCGTCATCGAATAGTGACGGGTGATAAGAAACTGATTTATTTCAAAAACCCTAAGTTCAAAAAATCAGGGCTATCAGGGCTCAAAAAATCAGGGGACAAAGTCGGCCTTTCGACCAAATTGCTTTGGCCGCAAGACAATGCGCTGCGTTTGCTGGGACCAGAATGGCGTAGTATATTACAAACTGTTGAAATCTGGTGAAATAATTATCACTCATCACTACCAAAAACGAATTATCAATTTGAACCATGCATTGATAGAAAAACGTCCAGAATGGGCCCGAAGACGCGGTAAAGTGATTTTAGAGCACAATAACGCGTTGTCTCACACAGCAAAACTGGTCAAGGAAGCATTGAAAGCCTATGGATGGGACATAATATCGCACCGACCGTATTCTTCAGACCTTTCCCCATCCGACTATAACTTTTGCGCATCAATGGGACACCCGCTTGTAGAGCAGTACATCGCCAATTTCGATGAAATTATAAAATGGCTCGATGAATGGTTTTGCTCAAAAACAAACAGTTTTTTTGGGATGGCATCCATAAATTGTCTGAAAGATGAGCAAGATGTGTAGAATCAAATGGCTAATACTTTGAATAAATAAATTTTTCCATTTTCTTTAAAATTATGTAGAATTTTTATGAAAAAGCCGGTTACGACTTTCCAGTACACCTATGGTAGTATATGTTTGTATATATATATATATATATATATATATATATATATATATATACTACTATATATTGCAAAGGTGATTTATAATTGTAATAATATTACGTATCATTTAAAATATTATAACATAAAATTTTATTCTTATGAATCCATAGTAACTAAAATCGTTTGAAAGTGGTTATGTTCTTTAAAAAACAAAAGGGTGAAAATCATTTAAAAAATATTAAATGTAATCTTTTCTGTTGGAGATAAAGTGTAACACTTTTCAAAAGGGAAGTTGAAGTCGCGTTACTTAAATTACATTAACCGTCCTAATGAGCTTCATTTACACAATTTTACGCTATGGCACTTTACAAGATAATTATCTATCTTCAACGTTTTCTCTTTCGTCTCTTCTTGCAGGGCACGAAAATTTTCTGGGTTTTATATATATATATATATATATATATATATACAAGTCGATCTCCTGACCAGTCCGCGTTTGGGGGATATTTAACGTCAAGATCAAATCATACCTCAGGCACGAGCTTACGGGCAATTTAGGTTGGGCAAATTACTTCCGCTACAACTGCAATTTATGCTGCATGAGTTTGTTTCAGTTGCAAATGAAACTACTTACGTAACTGCTATATATCTGACAGAAGTAAACGAAACGTTCATAATTTGAACAAAGGGAACGTAAAGCGTTCGGTATATATCAATGTTTCCTCTATATTTAGTTTGGGAAAGCATTAATATTGCCATAATTGAAAAGCAGTAGGTATTCTTTGAAATAGGGTACTAAATGTAATTTTATTTATGTGACTATAATGAGCATTTATAATACAAGTTTTCGGAAGAACGCATTACAATCTATTTCGTACATACGAGGGTAGTTTGACAAGTAGTGAGAATGGAAAAGAAAAACGAATTTTTTAAATACAAAATAATTTTTATTTTTCAATATATTCTCCTAAAAGAGCAATACATTTATTCCAACGGTGCTCCAATGCCCTTATGCCATCTCTAAAATGCGATTCCAGAAGGCTTGTAAAATACTCATTTACGAAGATGATAAGCTCGTCGTTAGACGAAAATATCTATCCACCTAGTGTTGTTTTCAATTTTGGAAAAAGGTGGAAGTTGGAAGGGACCGGATCCGGCGAATAAGGCGCATGCGGTACTAATTGGAAATGCGACTCGTGGATTTTGGACATCGCAACTGTGCTGGTATGCGAGGGAGCGTTGTCTTGGTGAAACAGAATTTTTTCTTTGCCATTCCTGTCCGTTTAGCACGAATCTCAACATTTAATTTTTGTAGAAGTTCTGCATTATATTATCCGTTTTTTGTGGCACCTTTCTGAAGGTAATCAATGAGCAAAATGCCCTTTGAATCCCAAAAAATTCTTCTAACCATTGTTTCGACTGTTGTTTATTTTCGGGTGTACTGTAGTGTATCCAAGTTTCATCGCAAGTAACAAATCGCCTACAAAAATCAACCAGACCGCTTATGAAGGTCCAAACACTCATCGGAAATGCGCAAACGAGCGAACTTCAGTCGTAAGCAATCGCGGCACCCGTCTTGCCGAAAGCTTAGAAATGCCCCATTCTTTCGTTAAAATGTGGTGTACGCGTTTTGTTGAAATGTTTACCATGTCTGTTGTCTCTCTCACTTTGAGTCGCCGATCTTGCGTAATAATATTATGGAGCAGATTCACCTAATGTTTCCCGTAACTCATCTTTTATTTCGGTAGCTTTCATACCCTTAATTACGAAGTATTTAATCACCGCACGATACTCTGCTTTTTCCATTTTAACAAAACGACGTGTTGCTTCTTTTTCAATCAGCTGTCAAAAATAAACTAATCAACCGATTTATCTAAATATCGGAATGTAAACATATAAATAGGCAGCCTAAATTACAATGCATTTGTTTTACCAATTAGAGCGCCACCTATGTGTCATTCTCACTACTTGTCAAACTATCCTCGAATTTTTTAGGGTAACGGGTGAATTTGGTTAGCTTTTGAAATATGATTTGAAATGTTGAAAATTAACCAAATTACAAATTTACAATAACTTTGGAAAAACGCCATTTTTTGCCATATGTCTTTTTTCTAAAATTAGAATTTTTGACTTCGTAGTGCGTAAGAGAATAAACTAGTACAGTGTAAACTCCTTCCAGTGCATAGTAAAACCATTCTTAACTTAAAGATTAAATATTTACACCTTCAGAAGCTCACATTCTGTTATGAATTCAAGATTTCTTCTTTACACAAGATTAAGTCGAGAGAGTTAGATAAATTTTGATTTCAGAATCATTTTCAGGAATTTCTGGTACAGTACGAAACCATTCGACAATTTACAATAACTTTCCAAAAACACCATTTTCTGCTCTTTAAGGAAATTGAAATTTTTGTCAAAATAGTTGTTTAGAATTTGGAGTTTGTAGTATACAAGGGTGTAGTTCTAAACTAGCAAGGTACGAACTTTCTGCTGTACATATTAAAACCATTGATAACTTTGATATAATCTGTTTCAATCTTTGTTATGAAATCAAGTTCTCTTCTTCTTTAAGGACTAAGCCGACAGAGTTTCTTCAGAATTCCCTTTTGAGACTTCTAGAATGTTAGTACACAAGCATTCATTAATTTACTATAACTTTCTAAAAACGACACTTTTTGCGAAAGAATGAAATTTTCATCAAAAGAAAAAGTTTGGAATTTGAAGTACGTAGTGCATAAGAGGGTAGTTCTAAACTAACAAAGTATAAACTTCCTGCTGTACATACTGAAACTATTCATAACTTAGATATAATCCATTTACATCTTCAGAAGTTCACGTTTATTGAATGTTTGTGCATTGACATTTTAGAGGGCTCTAAAAACGATTCTGAAGTCAAAATTTATATAATCCGCTCGACTTGATCTTAAGAGAAGAATTAAGCTTGAATTCATAAAGCTTCCTTCTTCTCTTAAGACCAAGCCGAACGGGTTAGATAAATTTTGACTTCAGAATCGTTTCTAGAGCCTTCTAAAACGTCAGTGCACAAGCATCCATCAATTTATTGTACAATAAGTTTTGAAAAACGCTACTCTTAGCGAAAGAATTGAAATTTTCGTCAAAAGAAAAAATAAAAAGGATGGAATTTAGATTCCGTAGTGTATAAGACAGTAATTGTAAATGAATAAAGTACGAACTTCCTGTTCTTCTTATTAAAACTACTATAACTTAGATATAATCCATTTATACCTTCTGAGGTTTACTTTATATTATGAAATAGAGTTTTCTTTTTAGGATCAAGCTGACAGGATTAGATAAATTTTTCTTCAGAATCCTTCTTAGAGTCTTCTAAAATGTTTGTACACAAGCGTTCAATAATTTATAATAATTTTGGAAAAACGCCACTTTTTGCGAAAAAATTGAAATTTTCGATAAAAAAAATTTGGAATTTTGACTTCGTAGTGCATAAAAGAAGGTTTCTAAATTAAAAAAGTAGAAATCTCCTATTGTAGATATTAAAACCATTCATAACTAAGAGGTAATCCATTTACATCTTGAGAAATTAACATTTTGTTATTCATTCAAGTTTTCTTCATCCCTCAGACAACCCAAAAAACTCCACTTAAAGAAGAAATGAATGCTTCTTCTTCAGGATAATACATGTGTTCCCATATCTACTATTCCCATGACAAAAATTCATGAATTTCATTTCGAACTATTTTATGTGGGCATTTACACGGTACAACAACGCATTCAAATTGATGAATTATTTTATGAAAATCAGCGTTCTGTGAAAAGAGTTTTTAGAAAATTACGTGAATTTTATGGCTTACATAATCGTCCATCTGAAAGCACTATTGGTCGAATTATTAAAAAATTTCAAGAGACCGGTTCCGTGGAAGATCAAAAAATAATATTTTCCGATGAGGCACATTTTTAATTTGGTGGCTATGTTAATAAACAATATTGCCGTATCTGGGTTGGGGAAAATCCACGAATTATTCATGAGAAACCTATGCATCCTAAACGAGTTACTGTTTGTGTGCATTGTGGTCAGGTGGTGCAATTGGAACTTACTTATTTGAAAATGGTGCTGGTGAAGCTGTAATTGTCAATGGTGATCGATATCGTCGGATGATAACCGAATTTTCGTGGCCTGAATTAATGAATATTGATCTAGAGGATATGTAGTTTCAACAGGATGGCGCTACACCTCACTTTGCACACGAATCAATTGATTTATTGAGAGAAAAATTTCCTGAACGTGCAATCTCAAGAAATGGCGATGTTAATTGGCCACCAAGATCATGTGATTTGACACCGTTAGGCTATTTTCTTTGGAGTTATGTGAAAAGTCAGGTTTATAAAAACAATCCACAATCAATTCCTGCTTTGATAGATGAAATTATTCGTGTTATTGGTGAGATAGAGACTCAATTATATCAAAATGTCATTGAAAGTTATAACAAAAGAGTGGACGTCTGTGAAGCTGCAAGAGAAAGCCATTTGGCAGATATTATTTTACGCATATAAATGTCATAACTGATACTTCAATTACCAATAAAAAGTTTTTGAAAGTGAATGCAAATTATGTGTTTTATTTATTCTTTAAAAAAACCGCGGAGTTTGTAACATCCGTCAGTTTATTTACTAGATGGGCTCTCTTTTTCCAAACCTGCAAACATGGCTCGGTGGTAAGAGTTTTGAGTCGAATTAGAAGACGGTCACACAAACTTTTGACGAAGCTCGTCTGTCTGTAGGAATTAAAAGATTCGAATATCTTAGGACTAAATGTAATTATTTCCGTAAAGAATACGTTCCGTATTTACCTTTCTACCATCGCAGAAAAATTATTCAGACTTTCACAATGATTTAAGCTTATTACTTGTCATTACTCTTGTGACGAAGTACACATATTTTCTTGTTGGACGATAAATATTGTAGTTTTCATTGAAAATATCATTGTTTGTCATTATTTTCATTTAGATTTTTACCTAACAAATTTATCTATCAAAATTTGTAACAAAATACACTTATAAGCATTGCGAATAAATTATTCACGTTGTTAGTATATTTGTGTGCTTTGCATTTAGAAATTGTGTGTTATGTATCCTTGTAACATGTTATTTTGTAATAAATATCAAAAGTCATAATAAACTTTTGAAGTGAAAAATCCTTTTTCGTGGGTACGTGCGTTTCGGTTTCTGATACAAACCACCAATTCCCCCGAAAACCCTTCCAGGATACGTGTGTTTCTGCAGCTGTTGCGTATGAATTTAAATGTTTTAATAACATCGGTATACCGTCGGCGCGTAACAATGCTTTTTTGCAGATAAACCTGATACTATAATCCTTTATATTCCGGATATACAAGTCGTTATTTTGCGGTAACGTGTGAACGCAACATCCTAATATCGTTTCTTGTTTGATATTGAATGTCAGCAAGAAACGTTCATTAGGCCCAAGTTATACGTAGCGACCGTTAAATATACCATCTGTTGTGAGTAGGTCGTGTACAGGGGTTAGGAGGAAATGACGTGGCAACGGGCTGCGGTAACGACTTCAAGGCCCAATTTTCCTCTTTCGGGTCCCACCTACTTCTTCACTATTCCGCAAACGTTGTCCGCTGTCAGTGATCCTCGGTTTGAACTGAATGAACGACTGTCGGGGGTCGGCCTTCCTCAAGATTATATTCGTTCAATTGGAGACATCTTAGTAGTTCTCAGTGAATATGTAGTGAATGTCGTAATTTTCGTTTTCACTATTGTTCTCGGGGACGTATTTTAGTTCTTCTTGGTGGTAGAGGTTTTCGCCTAATGCATTATTTATTTCACTTTAACAGTTGGAACAAAGTTTTTACTTGAGTTAAATTTTCCAGCCAAATTTCCAACAATAATTACAGTTTACAAGTTCATGGTAGTTTATATTCATTTGTTTTTGTTTGTATATTAACATTTAACACTTGTTCTAGTTTTCTTTTCTTTTATAACATGTCGATAGCTTTGTTGTAATTATAATCGTCACTCTTTTTTATTGGAAGTTTCGACCGTAGAGTTTATAAAACATTTAATTTATATTCATGACTTAGTTTTCCATATATTCTTTAATCGAGGGCTTAATCGATCAGCCTATTTTAAGTATGTAATGTGTTACTCTTTACGCATTACTAATTTTTTTAGCATTAGAACATGAAAATTATTGTCAAAAACCAACGTTTGTTACTTACGAATATTTGAACGAGAAATTTTTTTTATTTAGTCGGGTACTTTCTGTGTAAGGTAAACAAGGTTCTTCCAGATAACTAGGAACAGGGACCAATAGGAGGGAAACGCGTTTAGGTATTGGCGATGATGCATCAAAAAGGAAGATCGTTGACTACGCGTAAATGAATTTAAAAATCGTTTTCCCACAAATAAAGGGTTTTCCAATAAGGACTTGACAACTTTTTTTCAAAATAAAATGCAGACTATTTGAGATATTTCAAAAACTTTATTATCGGGCTGAAGTGCAATCAAAACATTTATGAATGGAACTCGACTTCGTTCATATGGCCACCGCGGGCACGTTTGCAGCGGTCGATCCGTTGGACCCAATTTTCGATGACTCGGCCACACAATTCGGCCGAAACGGCTGCTATTTCACGTTCAATGTTGGCTCTGAGCTCTTCCAACGTTGTCGGCTTATTGGCATAGACCAATAACTTGACGTAGCTCCAAAGAAAAAAGTCTAGAGGCGTTAAATCGCACGAACGAGGCGGCCAATCGACTGGTCCATTTCTTGAGATAATACGCTCATCAAACTTACTCTTCAATAAATCGATTGTAATGTGTGCTGTGTGGCTTGTGGCACCGTCCTGCTGAAACCACATGTTGTCCAAGTCCATATCTTCCAATTCGGGCCAAAAATAATCGGTAATCATGGCGCGATAACGATTACCATTCACAGTAACGTGACGATCATTATCGTCGACGAAAAAATATGGCCCTATGACGCTGCCGGTATGCAAACCGCACCAAACAGTTATTTTTTGTGGATGAAGTGGTGTTTCATGAAGCACATATGGATTTTCATCCGACCAATAACGCATATTTTGCTTATTGACAAAATCATTGAGCCAAAAATGAGCTTCGTCACTGAAAATGATTTTGCGATGAAATTGATCCTCTTGGCGCATCTTTTCCAGAGCCCAATCGGAGAACGTACGTTGCTTCAAATGGTCCATCGGCTTCAATTCTTGAGTCAGCTTGATCTTGTATGGCTGTAAACCAAGATCGTTACGCAAAATTCACCATAAAGTGGTCTGGGTGATGCCCAACTCTTGAGAACGCCGTGGAAATGACTGATTTGGATCATTTGCTACGGACGTTTCAACGGCAGCGATATTTTCGACACTTCGATCAACCCGTTGTCTCACTGGCACGGCAACATCACACAACGAATATGTAGACTCAAATTTTTGCACTAAACATGTTACTGCCTGTCTACTAGGGCGAGAATTACGACCGAAAATCGGAGTTAACGCTCTTAAAATAGCGGTCACCGAAATCGAAAATTGGGTCCAACGAATCGACCGCTGCAAACGAGCCCGCGGTGGCCATATGAACGAAGTCGAGTTCCATTCATAAATGTTTTGATTGTACTTCAACCCGATAATAAAGTTTTTGAAATATCTCAAATGGTCTGCATTTTATTTTGAAAAAAATTTGTCAAGTCCTTATTGGAAAACCCTTTACCTATGTATTCGCAGTCAGGACAGGTGTTCGTCTCAATCTCCATGCACCGATAAATAAGCTGCAAGTTCGAGTAGTTATTCTGTGTCTACGTGAGAATTAGATGTTATTTTCTCGAATCTTTTAAAATATTTTCTTCTCTGCCCCCTTTTACCCTTAGCCGTGCATTTGGCGTCGATGGTGTATGACGAGCTTTATTAAGCAGAACTTTCGAGCTGGCTAGTTGCTTATCCTCCCGTTATGTAGGGACCCCCAATGTACAGTGATCAAATAATAAAGCAACGTTGTCTTTCAAATTTTGAAATTTTAGGATAAATTTAACCCTGGCGTTCTGTAAGAACATAATCCCGCTCTAAACAAGGACATAGAAACCGCCCACCAACAAAGACACGTCTTTCATTAGCGTCATTTGCATATACTTGTGCTGATAGAGATGTGTTCCTTTAAGGCTTTTTTTTTCTTCCTTGTGTATATATCTTCCCTTTTGAAGTACATCTTCTAATGCCGGCGTTGCTTTGTGGCTTCTCCGTCTATGCCAGCTGTGTGTGTGCTCCAAAAAGGACCAAGATTTTCGGCGAGCAGCGGTTAGAACAAGAGCAGGGCGATTTATTCTGAACTATTGCGTAATAACTTACTTGAAATTAATAACTTTCAAGAATTTGTGTAGAGTTGCTAAACTCATTTTAGGTATGAACTCATCTTTAGTTATTTCTGCAATTATTTTGTCAAGCGTTGGAAGTTCGTTTTTATAAAAAGAACCATGCACCATTTTTCGTACAGTACTTCACAGATTCATCGAATTCTCAAGTCTCAAAAGCCTGCCTCCTCTTTAGGAGGTCTGAATTCACCTATTTGTTTACACTTTTTCGTATTTCGATATACAGTTGTCATATTGTTATAGAAGTAATACCTACAACGTTAGCGTTCTAGAGAAGTTCACCACAATTATTACCGTTCCTATTGTTGGAGTTTGCAACGTTAATATTTTATACATACGGCTGACATATAACCCCTTGCCACATTAATTTTCGTTTTCTGTATACGTATTTAGACAACTAAGTTGTCATCATCAGCAGATAATTAAGAGGTTTGCTTTTTTTCATAAGTATCTCAGTCCTTGATGCTTTTTGGGTGGTGATACTAACGGTTTGCTCGAACCTTGACGGTCACTCATTTTATCGTACTTAAGAAAACAGATTTTGTTTAATAATACAGTTAAATATGGTAAATAAATGCAGAAATGTAATTAAAAAATGGTAGATATCTGGTATTTATTACTACATTTTAAACATACCTGTTCGATAACCAATGAAGTCTCTTAAAAACATGTACTACTTTGGAGTAATATTTGAATCACTTCTTATTCTGAGGCACGATATAGTAACAAGAACGTGCATAAGCGTAGAAATATAAAAACTATGTTTACTGTATCTACGTGGGTGGTCTGAAAAGTTTCCGACCTCAACGTGAAGATGGCAGCACCCATCAATAGAAGCTAGAGAATGTAGTTGTGTATCTATTATCAGGTACTCACGCAGTTGTTATTCGATAGTCGTTTGAGTAAGCCGATGTGAGGTCAAGTATCGAGCTGTCATTAAATATTTGTTTTTGAGAGGCAATATGCCTATGCAAATTAAATATGAGTTGGACTCTGTATACTAGGACTGCACCATTATTTACCATAGTGAAATTCTGAGCAGCTGAATTTAAACGTGACCGTAAGAGCTTGGGAGACGATGAATGTTCGGGACGTCCAAAAACTCCAACTACTGACGATAACATCGCTAAAGTTCACCAATTGGTGATAGACGACCGTCGAATTAAAGTGAGAGAGATAGCAAAGGCTATGAATATGTCCAAAGAACGTATTTGTCACATGCTAAATCAAGATTTAGGCATTAGAAACCAGTCCGTGTGTTAGGCGCCGCGTTTGCTAACGTTGGACGAAAAACGTGTTAGCCTGAAATAAAAATATAGTCAAAACAGTGGATTGCAAAGTAGGAACCGGCTCCAAAAAAAGCAAAAACTGTTTTTTCGTCTGGGAAAGTGATGGCGACTGTTTTTTTGGAATAGTCAAGGAATTATTTTAATCGATTATCTTCAAAATGGAAAAATTATTACAGGAGGGAGTTTTACATTGTATAATATTTCATTCTTTGTAACCTTCATCGACCAGTAATAAGTCATCGTCTTTGATGAAATTATTAGTTTTAAATTTCATGTAATATTTTGGCACAATATTTGAATCGTTCCTTATTCTGAGACAAGGTATAATAGATGCGCTTGAGATCGAAAGAAAAATTAAACCTATGAATGTGTCTGTCCAGCTAGTGACTTCAACACTTTATAAGTTTTTTATGGAAATATTAACTTTCTTTTGCATAAATAAATTCGAAATTCCTTAAAAGAAATGATGTGTATTTTTTTATCCTGCACCGAACGATTTGGAAAGTAAAAGTTCTTTGACTGATTATTAAGGTCTCAAGTAATAACGATTATGCATTACACATATATTAGGCAAAACGTCCTTGATATCCCCTTTATGATTACGATAACGTTCACTATTCCTGAATCTAAATTTTTAGCCGACGTCTGTATTAACGCCTCCTGCTTTAGATATCTTAAAATATAAAGTCGAAGATCGCTCGTTCACGTCGATAATGTGATATCGACGTCTCTGCTGATGGCGATAGCGACGACGAGAGACATTATAAAGAATTTTCTCATAAAATTTTCTCTCAGGGTAATCCCGACATCAAGACTTTCCCAATTCGATATTCGAGATGACCTATTTTCTGGAATTTCGCGGACGTAATACTCCGGCGAGCCGCTCCGGTCGCGGAAACTTAACAAGAGGAACAGCAAGAAAGACGACAAGAAAGTGGAATTACTTTCGGTACAAATCTGTCATAACAATTTGCAAAATTGCCTTTACAGACCTTTTAAATTGCATATGAACTGAGAAATTAGATTTTGCGCCTTTTCACCTAGGTAGGATAGTTTAGAAAATGTATTCGCTAAGGAGTGTCAGTCCTAATCATTAATAAATTATTCGATTTGTTTCTTCGTCTTCTTTCACTAGGCATTACTTATAATCTTTTCTATTTTTTTTTGACAAATGAAAATCAATTCTCGAAATATTTACGAAATGTTATAAACTATATTAAGTTTAAATTATTTCCCGAGTTTATAACAGTACACATCTAAATACATGGTCATACACCAAAGAACGTCAGGCAAACGGGAAGGTCGGCTGAATAAAGAATTAAGAAACATCAAAGCAATATATGAAAGAAAAATATTGGATCAGCGATTGCAGAGCACATTTATGAGAACGGACACAAAGTAAGTTTTGAAGAAGCAGAAGTATTAACTACTACGAAGAACTATCATCGAAGAATCATCTAAGATGCCGCAGGTAGGCACGTATACAAAGCTCATCAATGAAGATGGTTATAGATTTGGACAATGGAGCATGATCGTTGGGGGCCGGTGAACCGGAGACGTATGTATATAAGATAGAATGACAACGGAAAGAATCAGTCCAATACCAGATCCTCAAGAAGCTGGCGATTATAGACTCTGTAATTCCCGTAAGAGCCTCCTACAAGAACCTGTCACAACCACTGGACCATAAGAGTCGCGGGCCGGCTAATCGAAGATATATTTGAATGTATATAGCAAGAACGACAACGGAGAGAATCAGTCCAATAGCAGATCCTCAAGAAGCTGGCGATTATAGACTCAGTAAATCCTATAAGAGCTTCCTACAAGAACTTGTCACGACCATTGGATCATGAGGGTTGCGAGCCGGCGAACGGAAGATATATATATATATATATATATATATATATATATATATATATGGGAGAACGACAACGGAGAGAATCAGTCCAATAGCAGATCCCCAAGAAGCTGGCGATTATAGACTCAGTAAATCCTATAAGAGCTTCCCACAAGAACCTGTCACGACCATTGGAGGTTGAGGGTTGTGGGCCGGCGAACCAAAGATATGTGTGTATAAGGGAGAACGACAACGGAGAGAATCAGTTTACTAGCAGATCCTGAAAAAGCTGACAGTATGGTCAACGAAATCTCAATGGAAACTACGAGTAGATTGCATTATAATTATAATAATTCTTAAACAACCCCATGAAAGCCCAAAAACGTATTTAATACAAGAACTCAACTATTACTGGTCGATGTTTGATATACTCAAAATGTCAGCATACATTTTCATTTAAAAGTTAGTAAACTTTACAACTTTGAATGGGAAGAATTTGAAGGTAAATTACAACGGATTGTAAATGCAGAAGTTATGGAGATCACAGGAATCGTTGACGAAAAATTATTAAATTTTCGCACCAGAGTTGAAACACGAAAAGTTGAAACATCTAAGTTTAATATAATTAGCACATCAACAGTTAATTTTACGCAAGAACCAGAGATGCTGAAGAAAGTATCGAAATTTAGTGTAAAACCGTAATCTTTAGTTAGAACTTATGAATCATATTACTAAAGAAAATATCCCGACATTAAATTTAAAAGCATTCCTTTTGCTTGAATAGACCATCAACAAGATGAAAAAGGAAAAAAATAGACTAGATAAAAGAGTTCACATAATCGCATTGCTTAAGAAAAAGAATTGCACGTTCACTAAAGCGAAATGCACATGGTAGTGATGTATAAGAATGTTTATATTAAATTCTGAGCCCTATGTCAAGGTAGAAAAAGAACCGTTGAATAATAATATAAAAAATCTTCCCAAAAAAGCAATCACTTAAATATCAATAACACCCTGTTTACAACGTATGTTTCAGAGAGTCATTCACTTACCTGATGAAGAATGAATCTCTGAAACGTATGTAGTAAACAGGGTGTTATTAATATTTGAATGAATACTTTTAATATTCACTATACGTTATTTTTAAATTTTTCGATTTTATAAAAATTTTATATCAGTAACAATTTTTTACAACTATTGCTCATATACATAGAATCTTTCATCTTTCATCTCTCTTGTTTAACATAACTACCTTATACATCCACTAATTAACAATATTATATTTTCAAACCATCCCCAACTTTAATATGTAAACCTCCTACATCTTGTCTGTTACGTAATTAACCTCTATACTCCAATTATAAGTTCATTAAGTTGACTTTAACATTGCATAGATATTAACTAATCCCTTCTCTTCAATTTTTAGATAAAATTATACAAAAAGTTTCCTTTACAATTATGTACAGTTATACTGGTATATTTTTCATACTAAAATATACATGTATAGGTACTATTTACTTTTGTGGATTCATTTACAATTTTTATTATATGTATTCCTTAACTTGTTTTTTTTTAATCATTTTCATCAAAAAAAAAATCTATATCGAAGTACTTAAGAATTTATAAGTTATACTTCCCTTCATGTATCTACATTTTAGACATTTGACAACAGTATGTATATTGCTTTAAGAATTTAACTTTTAAAATATAATAATCAAGGGTGTTTCAAATTTCGCGTTTTTTTAAAGAATAAATAAAACACATAATTTGCATTGGCTTTCGAAAACTTTTTACTGGTAATTGAAGTATCAGTTATGACATTTATATGCGAAAAATAATATCTGCCAAATGGCCTCCTCTTGCAGCTCCACAAACGTCCACTCTTTTGTTAAAATTTTCAATCACATTTTGACGTAATTGAGGCTCTATCTCACCAATGATAGGAATAATTTCATCTTTTAAAGCAGGAATTGATTGTGGATTGTTTTTATAAACCTAACTTTTCACATAACCCCAAAGAAAATAGTCTAACGGTGTCAAATCACATGATCCTGTCGGCCAATTAACATCACCGTTTCTTGAGATTACACGTCCAGGAAATTTTTCTCTCAATAAATCAATTGATTCGTGTGCAAAATGAGGTGCAGTGGCATCCTGTTGAAAACACATATCCTCTAGATCAATATTCATTAATTCAGGACAAAGGAATTCGGTTATCATCCGGCGATATCGATCGCCATTGGCAGTTACAGCGTCACCAGCAGCATTTTCAAAGAAGTAAAGTTCAATTACAGCACCTGACCATAATGCACACCAAACAGTTACTCGTTTAGGATGCATAGGTTTCTCATGAATAACTCGTGGATTTTCCTCACCTCAGATACGGCACTTTTGTTTATTAACATAGCCACCAAGTTCAAAATGTGCCTCATCAGAAAACATTATTTTTTGAGAAAAATCAGCTGGTTGTTCATTGATGAAATTGACAAATGAGCGACGTTTTAAATGATCTAATGGCTTCAGTTCTTGTGTTATTTGAACCTTATACGCGTTCAGAGCTACATCCTCGTGTCAAATACACCATGTTGTTAATCCACTAAGTCCAAGTTGTTGTGAACATCGTCTAATGGACATTTCAGGATCTTCAACATCACTTTCACGAACCAAACCAATATTTTCTTGTGAACGACCATTACGACTGTATTTTTCACTTTTTTGATCTTCCACGGAACCGGTCTCTTGAAATTTTGTAATAATTCGACCAATAGTACTTTCTGATGGACGATTATGTAAACCATAAAATTCACGTAATTTTCTAAAAACTCTTTTCACAGAACGCTCATTTTCATAAAATAGTTCAACAATTTGAACGCGTTGTTGTACCGTGTACGAAGCCATTTTTATAAATGTCATACATCACACTTTTTAAATGCCCACATACCCAGACAAATTCAGTGCGCCATCTATATTTTATTTATTATTAAAAAAACGCCCAATTTGAAACAGCCTTTACATGTATCTACATTGTAGTTTATGAGTTTATAACACCGAGAAACATTTAATTATATTTTATGTTGTCGAAGAATTTTTAAAATTGGTTTTATATGTAACTATTTTTACTTATAAATGTGTTACATGGCTTTTATTTAGAAATACATGCATACCTTTAAAAAAGCGAACGTGTTTTATTCTTTGCAAATAAGAGGGTTACACTTATGAAATTAATATCCTTACCTTATTAGTGTTATTCAAACCAGAATAACGTAACAATTTCGATGCGCGCGTTAGAAATTTATTAAAAGCAGCAATTCGAAAATTTGTTTCCTTGAGATTAGAACTTAAGTTCATACACTTTGCAGTGATTATAATATTTCGACGGTAGAGCGTAGTACTATAGAGTCTGTTATTAATTTAATATGTAATTTGATTTATTTTAAAGTAAATTTAGCTAGCGAATGTATTATAAGTTTCCAGAATTTAACCCGGAATCTTATTCCCCAACGCAATATATTACCTCTATGGCTAAAAAGCAGTAAAAAAGATTCTTCGAACTCGATACAGCGTTGTAAATCATTTTCCACAATCCACGAGTAACATATCAGCTTTTACTACAGGTGAAACAAGACATTTAGTAGAGGGAAAAGAACATCGTAAAATGACTACGTCCATTCTGTTTAGCGTTATTTTTCCCGAAACGGCCTATTTTCCCCCGTTAAAGATAATCAACCACAGGCCATTACTTGCACGAGGGTTCTTTAAAGTTGGGGCCATTCCATCCGAACTGACCAAGTAGTGAATGCGATTTGTGGGCTACCTCGATCCGCACGAATTATTTACTTGCTACTGTTCCGTAAAATAATAGAGGGAAAAGGTTTCGTTTTTAAATTCGAGAGTTTTTCCTTTTTGTTCTGATGTACTAAATATTTTCGATTCAGATAAGGAGAAACAAAAGTTGATCTTCGATCAATTCTATTTTATGTGAAATAATAAATATGCGAGGGCAAAGAGGTTTCTTGTTTATTTTATTTACTCACTTATCTCCAAGTAAATTACAGGAAAAGTTATTAAATTGAAGAGTGAATGAAGAAAGGCGCTGGGGATAAAACAGAAAGGTTGAAACGATTTCGCCACGTAGTCACGATACTAATAATTTGCTTCAGATCAATCGATAGCGTAAATTTATTCCAGCCTACATCCCAATTTCCATAAACAGTTTCCCCACTTCAGTTACCACAAACATATTAATCTTGCTTAATGCATTAAGGCGTATTTTCTTGTCAACAATATCTAAAATGTTTGGTAAACTACAGAAGAAATATTTCTTCAGTATTGAAGATACTAACTACCTCCCCTACTATTACAAGGACAACCACGAAAGTTTTTGCAATAGAGCTTTAATTTTCAGAATCTTTCGGAGTAGTATCTATCGGATTCTATGCACCCATCAATCCAACTCTTCCACGTTTCTTTTGAATGCGGGGTACACTTATTCTCTCACGTTATAAGGGAATCTTCATTAGAAAATTTCGTCCCTTTCAGCCTGTTCTTTACACACCGCCTGGAGCGATAGCTAAGGTAGAGACGGATGTTCTAATACTTTCAGCCTGATAGGCTTTAGTGACTAAAATATTCTACTAACTTTTAACCTAATCACATAAAGCCAGTACTTGTCCAAGACTTTGGCCTATGGATACCACATGTAAGTCAAATATCGAAAGCAACAAAGTATTTCATGTTGGATAGTCATCAACAGGTTCTTCTTCAATTTTTTCCAACTACTTGGAAATTTAGTATTGCAGATAGAAGAAATCTTTTCTCTGTAGTTTATAGAGAAAATACTTCTCTAGTGTTAGATTTAGAAAAACGATAAACATGCAAAATAACTTTGCTATCACTACTACAAAGGGAACCACGAATGTTTTTGCAATAATGCCTTAATTTTCAGAATCTTTCTGAGCAGTTTCCCACACATTCCTTGCACAACATTCTTCGAAACTACTCATCGAACAAATTTTTCTTCTAAATCTATCTACAGAAGTTTATATACTCTTCATCTCGCGTTATAAGGAGATGAGATCCTGGTTGTTAGCAAATTTCCTCCTGTTCAGCCTGTTCTTCACACTACGCCTGGAACGAAAACTAAGATAGAGATGGACGTATCAAAACTTTCAGTCCGATAGGCTCATTTGACCATAATATTCTAGTAACTTTTATCCCAATCATATAGAATAAAGCCGGTACATATCCAAGACCTTCACCTATCGAAAGAAACAACCGAGTATTTTATGCGGCAAGAAATACATCCAACACGTATTTCTTGCCGCATAAA
>JAVIWB010002094.1:0-28425 GCA_031893035.1 Dermolepida albohirtum
TCCAGCGCCGAAATCGGCTCGTCGCAGACGATAAAACCGGGGTCAATGGCCAGCGAGCGGGCGATACCGATGCGCTGCCGCTGCCCGCCGGAAAATTCATGGGGGAAGCGGTTGGCATGGTCGCGGTGCAGGCCCACCTTTTCCAGATTGGCGTAGATAACCTCCTGCCGTTCCTTGCCGCGGCAGATGCGGTGGATATCGATGCCCTCGCCGATGATATCGCCCACGGTCATGCGCGCGTCCAGCGAGGCGTAGGGGTCCTGAAATATCATCTGCGCCTGGCGCGCATAGGCTTTGCGCTGCTCCTTGTTGAAGCGCGTGATATCCTCGCCCGCAAAGCGGATCTCGCCGTCCGTGGGCTCGTACAGCTTCACCAGCGTGCGGCCAATGGTCGATTTGCCGCAGCCGCTTTCACCCACCAGGCCCAGGGTTTCGCCGCGGTTAATGGTAAAATCCACGCCGTCTACCGCCTTCAGCACGCTTTTGCCGCTGGTGTGAAAATGCTTTTTCAGGTTATTTACTTGCATCAGGGCGTTTTGCTCGCTCATTCCTCACTCCGTTCAGGCGCGCCTTTTCGCGGGTTTTAATTATTCTTTATATTTGCCCTTGTAAGAAATATCCTTTTTTTTCGCCGTTTATCCGCATTTTTTCCGCGCGTTCTTTGGCAAATGTTATAAAAGGATTTTATTGCAATACGTCGAATGCTTTAGGGCGGCATATTGCTTTGAAAAATCAACAGAAACCGGGGTAAAAGCTATGCAGCCAATTATGATTATACCGCGCCTGGATGCGTTGCGTCAAAGGTTAGAAAAGGAAAATCTGGACGCGCTTTGGTGGTAGCGAGAGGCCAATGTTACTTATCTAAGCGGCTATACCAACCACGAGGCCTTCCTGCTGATTACCGGCGTGGGTCATGGCGCGGCCAATATCTTTATTACCGATTTCCGCTATACGGAGCAGGCCGAAAAGGAATGCCCGGATTATCAAATTGTGCTGTATAAGAACAGCGCGCCGGTATTTTCCCGCCGCGTGGCGGAGCTATGCGAAAAATACGGCGTGAAGCGGCTGGGCTTCGAGCAGCCGCATATCTCTTACCAAATGTATGAGGCCGTGAAATCCGGCCTGAGGGCGTGGAATTTTTGCCCACCGCCGATTTAATTGAGGATTTGCGTAAGCTTAAGGACGCGGCGGAAATAGAGCGTTTAAAAGCAGCCTGCGCCGGCACGGATAAGGTATTCGCGGATATTTGCCAATTCATCCGCCCCGGCCTGACCGAGCGCGAGGTGGAATGGGAGCTGCTCTGCTCGATGCGCCGCCACGGCTTCGATCAATCCTTTTCCTGCATCGTGGTATCCGGCGCGCGCGGCAGCCTGCCGCATGGCGTGGCCGGCGAGAAAAAGCTGGTTACGGGCGAATTTATCACCATGGATTTCGGCTGCATGCACCTGGGCTACCATGCGGATATAACGCGCACGGTATTTTTAGGCCAGCCCACGGCAAAGCAGCGCCGCCTGTATGATATTGTGCTAACCGCCAATGTGCGCGCCGAAGCCGCCGTCCGCGCCGGCGTCTCCGGCGCGGTGGTGGACGCGGTGGCGCGCGATTATATCACCGAAATGGGCTATGGCGATAACTTCGGGCATGGGCTGGGCCATGGCGTGGGCCTGGATATTCACGAACGGCCCTTTATGAACCGTGTTTGCGCGGAAAACCTTGAGAAAAATTGCTTCATTACGGTGGAGCCGGGCATTTATTTGCCGGGCGAGTGCGGCATCCGCGTGGAGGATACGGTTTTGGTTACGGAAACCGGCGGCGAGGTGCTGTTTTCCTCACCCAAGGAATTAATTTGCCTGTAAATTTTTTGCTGGTAATTTTGCGGCAGGGGTAAAACGCTGTGTAGGGCGGCCCTTGCCGCAAATTGATGTTGTTGCTGAAATGCTTGATGGCAAAAACAACACATAATATTAAGGGGGAGTAAGATTAATGAAGAAAACCACACTGTTGCTTGTTGTAATGGTATTGGCGCTGGCCCTGGCCCTGGCGGCTTGCGGCGGCGGCACCACAACGCCGCCCGCGGAAACCAACCAGCCCGCGGCCGTTGACCCGACCCGCCGCCGCCGGCCGATGTGCCGCAAAAGCTGGCCTTTGCCACGCTTTCCGTACCCACAATCGACCCGCAGAAGTTCAACGCCGCGCCTTCCTATGTGTCGATTAAGGGCTTTGCCGAAGGCCTGGTGCATACCTGGCAGGGGCAGATTAACCCCGGCGTGGCTGAAAGCTGGGATATCGCCGACGACAATATGAGCATGACCTTCCACCTGCGCAAGGACGCCTGCTGGAGCGACGGCACGCCGCTAACCGCCCACGATTTCGTTTATTCCTTCCGCCGTTTGGCCAACCCGGAAACCGCCGCCAGCTACCGCTGGGTATTGGCGGAAATCGTCAACGGCGAGGATATCGCTTATGGCGACGGCAGCGTCCCCGTGGAAGAGCTGGGCGTGGCCGCCCCCGATGATTACACCTTTGTGATCGATTTCAACACCCCGGCTCCCTATTATCTGGGCTTCCTGGATATGCCGTGCTTCTACCCCACCAAGCAGGAATTGGTGGAAAAGCATGGCGATAAGTACGCCTCCTCCGCGGACACCATTTTGGGCAATGGCCCCTTCAAGGTCAGCGAATACCGTGTGGACGAAAAAATCGTGATGGTGCCGAACGAGAATTACTGGAACAAAGACTCCATCAAGCTGGAAGAAGTCACCATCCTGTTTATGGATAATGAAACCTGCTTCGCGCTGTTTGAAGCGGGCGAGGTGGATTGGTCCTATATGCCGGAAGGTATTGCCGCCAATTACCTGACCAACCCCTGATGCCGGAAGGCACCACCGCCTATACCTATAAGAGCGGCGCGGTGGACTGGTTCTGCATCAATATCGCCAGCACCAGCAACCCCATCCTCGGCAATCAGGATTTCCGCCTGGCCCTGAACTACGCGCTGGACCGCGAGGAATACATTGCCATTTCCTCCGCCGGCCTCTACACCCCGGCCACGCGCTTCGTGCTGCCCAGCGTTTCCGGCGCGAACAAGCCCTACTGCGAGGAATACCCGATCAATGTCTTCCAGACCACGGCCGAACCGGATAAGGCTCTTGAGCACCTGCAAAAGGCCATGGACGCCATGGGCATCAGCGACCCCAGCAAGATCCATATCAACATCAAGATCGCCGATACCACGCCCAAGGAGATCGCCGAGAACTGCCAGGATCAGTGGTCACGCGCTTTGGGCATCAAGGTAGAGATCGAAACCGTGCCTTATCGCGCCATGCTTGACGACCGTGTCGCCGGCGAGTTCGATTTGGTTTACGCCGGCTGGATGCCCGACTATGACGATCCCTACACCTATCTGGGCTACTTCGTCTCCACCAACCGCCAGAACGGCGGCAAATACAGCAACGCCACGTATGACGAGCTGGTGAACACCGCCAATAACTACGCCGACCAGGCCACCCGTTTGGCGATGTACGCGCAAGCCGAAGAGCTGCTGATCAGCGAAGCGGGCATCGTGCCGCTGCAGGTGCGCGAGGTTCCGGCGGCCATCCGCAATAACCTGAAGAATTTCGTTCATTTCTATCTGGGTATGGAAGCAGATTACATCTACGCCTATTACGAGTAAGATAACCGTTTAACGGGCTGCCGCAAATTAAAAGCACGTCCGGAAGGCTGCCATGTAATGGCAGCCTTCTTCTGCTACTGTTTTTCAACCTACGAATGGGGTGTTCAGATGGCAAAATATATCTTGAAACGCTGCGTTATCGCAATATTTACCCTGCTGGTATTAGTGACCATCATCTTCGTGCTGGTACGCCTGCTGCCCGGCGACCCCTTTAGCTCCGAAAAGGGCAATGCCGTAACCCAGGCGCAGATGCACGCCTATTACGGCCTGGATAAGCCGCTGGTTCAGCAATGGGCCACCTATATCGGCCAGCTGGCCAAGGGAGATTTGGGCTTGTCCCTGAAATACCCTGGCCGTACTGTTAACGACGCTATCGCGCAAACCTTCCCTTATTCCGCCTCGCTGGGCATTCGCGCCCTGGGGCTGGCCCTGGTGGTGGGCATTATCCTCGGCACCATTTCGGCGCAGAAAGCGGGGAAAACCATCGATTATGTCTGTGTGCTAATTGCCATCATCGGCGTATCCGCGCCGGATTTTATCATCGGCGTGGTGCTGCAGCTGGTCTTTGCCGTAAAGCTGGGCTGGTTGCCTGCCGGCCTGTGGCAAGGCCCCAAATATACCATCCTGCCCGTGGTCGCCTTAAGCCTCTATACCATAGCCATGATTACCCGCCTGATGCGCTCCTCCATGCTGGAGGTGATCAATCAGGATTATATATTGGCCGCCAAAGCCAAAGGCCTCTCCCGCTTCGAGATCATTTGGAAGCATCAGCTGCGTAACGCCATCCTGCCCATCGTTACCGTGATGGGCCCGCTGACCGCGGCGGTGCTCACCGGTACCTTCGTGATCGAGAAAATCTTCGCCATTCCCGGCATGGGCAAATATTATGTGCAAAGCGTTTCCGACCTTGATTACACCATGGTGCTGGGCATGACGGCCTTTTACGGCATATTCCTTGTTGCCGCCAACCTGCTGGTGGATATCCTCTACGGGATCATCGACCCGCGCATCAAGCTGGCGGAAGGCGGCGGCAAACGGCGGCGCCGTTAGGCAATAACGCGCTTGCGGCTGGCGGTTCCCTAGCTTAAGCCCCCGCGGCGTAATTATATTATTCTTTAAGTCTTTAAAGGGGGACTTTCCTGATGGCAGAACAATTACAGCTGAATTTACAGGATAACAGCCTGTTTGAACGTGTTAAGCTGGCGGATGAGGAAAAGAACAAGGTGGTGCGGCCCAGCCTTACCTATTGGCAGGACGCCTGGATCAAGCTGCGCAAGAACAAGGTGGCCCTGTTGGGTATGGTTATCCTGATTCTCTATGTGCTGGTGGCGATTATCGCGCCGATCGCCTCGCCCTACAGCTACAGCGCGCAAATGTCAAGGAAATGAATCAAACGCCCAGCGCCGCGCATTGGTTCGGCACCGATACCGCCGGGCGCGATTTGTGGACGCGCGTATGGATGGGCGCGCGCGTGTCCTTGACCATCGGCTTGGTGGTGGTCAGCATCAATATGCTGATCGGCGCCACCCTGGGCGGCATGGCCGGCTATTTCGGCGGCAAGGTGGATATGGTGATCATGCGCGTTATCGACGTGCTGTACGGCATCCCCACCATCATCATCGCCATCTTATTGATGACGGTGTTGGGCAAGGGCATAGCGCCGCTGATCGCGGCCATGGTGGCCGTGGGCTGGGTGGGCAATGCCCGGCTGGTGCGCGGGCAGGTGCTGCAGCTCAAAAACTCCGAATACGTGCTGGCCGCCAAAACGCTGGGCGCCGGCCACGCGCGCATCATCATGCGCCATTTCTTCCCCAATATCAGCGGCCTGATCATTACGCAAATGACCATGGCCATCCCGCAGGCGATCTTTTTGGAGGCGTTTTTCTCCTATATCGGCCTGGGCATACAGCCGCCGGGCTGCTCCTGGGGCTCGCTGGCCAAGGCTGCCGTCGATGTGTACCGCATCTATCCCTATCAGCTGCTGATCCCGGCCTTCTTCATCTGCACCACCATGCTCTCGCTGAATATGCTGGGCGACGGCCTGCGCGACGCGCTGGACCCGAAGATGCGCGGCAAATATTAAATGACCGTTACTTTCTAAAAAAAACCAAAAAACTGCGGGACATAAAAGCGTTTTAATTATGCTTAAACTCTAAAAGTAGGGGCCGCTTTTTCAAAAGCGGCGAATATAAAATTGGAGAATAGCTATGGAAAATCTTTTACAGATAGAAAACCTGCAGGTGGAATTTGCCACCTATGGCGGCAGGATTCAGGCGGTGCGCGGCGTTTCCTTTGGCGTTGAGCCGGGCGAATGCATTGCCGTGGTGGGCGAGAGCGGCTGCGGCAAAAGCGTAACCGCCAAATCGATACTGCGCCTGCTGCCGGAGCCGCAGGCCACCATCCGCGCGGGCAGCTCCATCGTCTTTAACGGCCAAAATGTGCTGGATTTTACGGAAAAGCAGATGCAGAAGCTGCGCGGCGACGATATCAGCATGATTTTCCAAGACCCCATGACCTCGCTGAACCCCACCATGACCGTGGGCAAGCAAATCAGCGAGGTGCTGATCAAGCATCAGAAGCTTTCCAAGGAGGAGGCCCGTCAAAAAACGATTGAGTACCTCTCTTTGGTTGGTATCGCCAATCCGGAGAAGCGCTTCAAGGAATATCCCAACAGCCTTAGCGGCGGCATGCGCCAGCGCGTGGTAATCGCCATCGCCATGTGCTGCAACCCCAAGCTGCTGATCGCCGACGAGCCGACCACCGCGCTGGACGTGACCATTCAGGCGCAGATTCTGGATTTAATGCGCGATTTGCAGAGCCAGTTCAACACGGCCATTATCCTTATTACCCACGATTTGGGCGTGGTGGCCAATATGGCCCGCCGCGTGCTGGTGTTTTACGCCGGGCAGGTGATAGAGGAAGGCAGGATGTGTTCTACCGCCCGCGCCACCCCTATACCTGGGGGCTGATCAAATCCATGCCGCGCTTGAACAGCGAGCATAAGGAGGATTTGCTGAGCATTGAGGGCACCCCGCCCGATTTGTTCGCGCCGCCGCAGGGCTGCGCCTTCGCGGCCCGCTGCGAATACGCGATGAAGCTGTGTTTAGAGCATGCGCCCGGCCAGCTGCAGGTGGGTGAAACCACCGCGCCGCCTGCTGGCTGAACCTGGCGGAAACGCCGGAGGCGCTGCGGCCCGCCTGGATGAAATCGCAGCATGCGCGCGTGGAGGATTACAACGAGTAAAAGACAAACACTGAAAACCACGGACGGCCAATGGCCGCCCCTACAAAAACACCAGTTTAATCAGGTTGTAGGGGCGCGCATTGCGCGTCCGCAGTTGCCAAAATACCTTTTTCTTCGGTCTGGAGGGGCCTTGCGCCTACTCTTTATGTCCCCACCGGCAGGCCGCAGGCCCGGTAAATCAGCTTGCGCAGCAGCCCCACCAGCATGGCGGTGGAAGACAGCAGCAGCACAAACAGGAACTGGCTCAGGGATAGGCCGTTGGTGCGGAAAATCGCGCCGCCCCAATACAGCAGGCCGATTTGGATCAGGCTGATCAGGCTCATAATCACCAGAAATGGTTTGTTGGCGGCCAGATGATCCAGCGGATTAAGGTGATGCGTGCGCGCACAAAAGCTGTTGCAGATGCCGGTAAACATGAACAGCGCAAAAAAGGCGGTCAAGAAGCGGATTTCCGATTCGCCGGCAAACACGGCGGCCACGCAAGGGCTTTTTAGAAACCACAGGCACAGCGCCACGGCATACGCGCCGCCCAAGGCGATTTCCCGCCACATATAGGGGTTGATGATGCGCTCGTCACGCTTCTTGGGCGGCTCCCGCATGTATTCCAGCAAGGCCGGCTCGCCGCCGAAGGCCAGCCCAGCCAGCGTATCCATCACCATGTTGATCCACAGCATCTGGATTACGGTGATGGGCGAATCCACACCCAAAAAGGGCGCGACCACCGAAACGCAAACGGCGCAGAAATTCAGGGTCAGCTGGAAGATGATGAATTTGCGGATGCTCTTGAAAATCGTGCGCCCATAGCGCACCGCCTTGGCGATGGAGAGCAGGTTATCGTCGAGAATCACGATATCGCCGGCTTCCTTGGCCATCTCCGTGCCGCTGCCCATGGCGAAGCCCACGTCGGCGCGCTTTAAGGCCGGCGCGTCGTTCACGCCGTCCCCCGTCATGCCGGTCACCAGCCCCTGGGCCTGAGCAATGCGCACCAGACGGCTTTTATCCTGCGGCAGCGCCCGCGCCACCACCCGCAGCCGCGGCAATAATCCGGCCAGCTGTTGGTCGTCAAGCTCCGCCAGCTCCTTGGAGGTCATCACCAACCCCTCCCCGCCGTTTAGGAGACCGGTGCGGCGGGCGATCGCCTCGGCGGTCAGCTTGGAATCGCCCGTGATCATCACCACCTGTATGCCGGCCTGTATGATTTCACGGATCGCGCCCTCGCACCTGCCGCGCACATCGTCGCGCACGGCCAGCAGGCCGATCAGCTTCAAGGCCCCGAATTCCCGCGGATTCGCCGACCGGCGTGTCACTGGATACAGCCACCGCAAGGCGCGCGTATCGATTTGCGCAGCTTATCCATCGCGATTTCTGAAACTGCCGCTTGTTGGTAAAGGGCGCTTTTCGCCCTGCTCGCCGTACATATTCGCGTGCAATGCGGCAATATCAGTTTTTCCGGCGCGCCCTTAATCAGCGTGCACCATAAATCGCCGCTTACCTCGGTGGCCATATATTTGCTCTGCGAGTTAAAGGGAAACGCGCTGCGGCGGTTCAGCTTATGCCGCAGCGGATGACGTGCGCTTACATGAATTCCAAGAAGGGCGCGATCGGTTGTATTCCCGCCGATGGCCGCCGCGTGGTGTCCGCTTTTTCCTACGCGCCGTTGTTAGAAGCAATTGGCACGGTGCAGCTCCTTATAGGGCTTTTTTGCAGCTTGTAGCTCCGATTTACCAGACGGGCTCCTGCGCCGTCCACAAAGCCCACCACCTGCAGCTTGCCCTTGGTCAGCGTGCCGGTCTTGTCCGTAAACAGGATATTGAGGCTGCCGGAGGTTTCAATGCCGACCAGCTTCCGCACGAGGACATTGTCCTTGAGCATACGCTTCATATTGGACGAAAGCACAACCGTAATCATCATGGGCAGCCCCTCGGGGACGGACATCACAATAACGGTGATGGCGAGCGTCAATGCCTGCATAGGTCCTTTGAAATAACCACTGAAAATACAAGCGCCGATCAATGGGGACTGAAAGCCGTTGGCGATGACTAGTTGTTAAACAGATTGCGAAGGCCACAAGCGCCGCGCCGATATAGCCGAAGCGGCTGATTACCGGCCAAGCTGGGCCAGCCGGAATTTTCAGCGGGCTTTCGCCCTTGTTCTTCCTGTACCTCGCCGGCCAGGGGCCATAAAAGGTTTTTTCTCCACAGCGCCCACGCGCATGACATCCTTCTGCCCCGCGCACACCACCGTGCCGTTGAAAGCTGATGCGGTTTTTGACCAGGAACATGCTGTCGCCCTGAACCTGCGCCGTTTCATTTCCCGGGAGTGGGGTTTTGCTTGCTTCCTTTGACTCTCCGTTGAGCGCCGATTGATCTACTTCCAGCAGGCCGTCGATCAGGAAACCGTCGGCCGGCACCTTGTCGCCCGCTTGTAAGCTGACCAAATCCCCTACCACGATATCCTCTACCGGCAGCTCGACGATGCCGTCCCGCCGGATCACGCGGCAGCGTATTTTCGCGGCTTCCTCCGCCAAGCGCCGGAAGGCCGATTCGCTGCCCAGCTCCGATATGGTCGATATCATCACCGCCAGCACTACCGCCAGCGCGATGCCGGCTGTTTCATACCAGTTCGCATGCTCGGAGAGAAAAACCACATTGATCGCCAGCGCGACAAGCAGTATCTTTATTATCGGATCAGTCAGGTTTTCCAGCAGATGGCTGAAAAAGCCCCGGCTTTTTTTGTGGCTGATCCTGTTTTCGCCATATTGCTTCCGTGAAGCCGCGACCCAATGATTGCCTTTGCGCGGCGCCGGGCTAAGGTCTCCGTCGTTTACTCCTCCGGGCTTGCCGGCAAATTCATACGCAAGTTCATTTACTGCACCCCTTATTGATCTGACGTACATGCTCTCTAAATCTATATGCGCCGGGGTGGGAAAAAAGGACAAACAAAAACCACCCCAAAAGAGGTGGTTGCGCGAATCGCCCCACAACCTATAGCTAAACTGTGTGCTCTCCCGCATCAGCGGCATGCTCATACAGCGGGGGCCGCCCCGGCCGCGGGACAGCTCGGAGCTGGGAATCTCCAGAACCTTTACCCCCATTTCGGCTAAAATGCGGTTGGTGATCGTATTGCGGTCATATACAACCACCACGCCCGGAGCAATAGCCAAGGTATTCGCGCCGTCATTCCACTGTTCTCTGGCGGCGGCAATGTGGTCGTCGCCGCCACAGTAATCAATACGCCATCGTCTAAGCCCAATGCGTCCTTCAGCGTATCGCGCAAGCCATATTTTGATGGGGCGGCGGTATACTTTCCCGGCTCGCTCCCTTTTTCCAGTTTATATATGGAAAGCTTATCCAGTATCGCGGGATGTATGGTAAATTTACCGGCGTCAACCTGAGTAAAAACCGTATCTAAGTGCATATATGCCCGAAGGTTTGGAATGTCCAACGCCAATACCGTATCGATATCCGCCGCGGAGTCCGAAAAAATGTTGCGCGCCAATAAATCCACCGCGTGAACTGTGGTGCGCTGCGACAGCCCCACCGCCAGAACACGGCGGCTAAGATTGAGAATATCACCACCTTCAATACTGAATGAATTATCGGTGCTATAGTAATGGACAGTACCACGGTATTGCGGGTGGTAATTCATAATATAACGCCCGTATATGGTCTCCCGGCTGCGCGTCTGCGAACACATGCGGTTAAGGCTTACCCCATGGCCAATCGTGGCAAAAGGGTCGCGCGTAAAATACAGGTTGGGGATTGGGTCGGCCACAAAATACATGCGGTTGTTTACCAGGTGAACCAGCTCTCCATGGCGGCCATTGGTCAGCTCGCTGAATTTGATGCCAGCCATGGTCTTTAATACCAGCGTTTCATGATCCAAAGCTTGCAGAATATTTGTTATTTCATGCTTATAGTATTGAGCCGCGCTACCGGCTTCGGCAATGAAATCCTGAATAAACTGCTCTTTTATCGCTATACCCTCGTCCAACACTTCGCTCATCAGCTTCGAAAGATACACTACTTCAACGCCGTTATCCGCCAAAACGCCGGCAAAATAATCATGCTCTTTCTGGGCGGCCGCTAAAAATGGGATGTCGTCAAACAATAATTGATCCAAATATAGGGGAATTAACTGCTCCAATTCTTGCCCCGGCCGGTGCAATAACACGCGTTTTAATTGGGCAATTTCATTATTAACACAAATCGTCATCTAAGCATTCCTTTCATGCAAATAATTATTGGCTTTCTATTATTATAACCACCTATTACAGGTGGTTATTAGCTCTGTTGGATTTTTTAATGTTATACCAGCAGGCTGTTCAGCCGGGTTACCTCATTTTGCAGCTTTTGCTTATTGATAACGCCGGCAATCAGCAGGCATAAATCATGCAAAATCAGAATTTCTTCCGCGCGCCAATCCCGGTAATAGCGGCAGTCGTCAAGGCCAATAAAGCCGGCTAAAATATCGCCATTCCACAGCGGCAGGACAAGCAGCGATTTTACATCCCGCGGCAATAACTGCACAAGCGTGTCATCAGGCAAAATGGAAATATCGCAGGAATGGATGATCTGCTCTTCCTTCAGGGCATTCAGCCAATTATCGGGTATAGTGGCGCGCGTGAAAAATTCATTCTGCGAGGCTATACCTTCCGCGCACCATTCATGGGTTTCGCTGTAAATATTTTTTCTCTCCTGCGTAAAAATATAGGAGCGGCTTACGCCCATATAAAGCCCCACTATTTCCAAAACCTGGGTTACGGCTTCGTCCACCTGTTCTTGGTTAAACAAAATATGCAGGCAGCGGTTGATGATTCTATAGTGATTGGATGAAAATGTGTATTCATCCTTTGTGTTCAATAATTGCTGCATATTGATTTTACGGCGGCGGATGACATTGAAGGATTTATCCACCTCGTAAAAATGATGCAGCTCGTTTTCCAACTGCTGTGGCGGCAGCGGCTTGGAGAATAAAAACCCCTGCAGCAGATCCGCGCCATTTTTCAGCAGTATGTTTAGCTGATTCTCATTTTCCACCCCTTCGGCAATCAGCTTCATGTCCGCGGCGTGGGTAAGATCCGCCATAGCGCGGAACAAATATTGCTGATAGCTATCGTGCTCAATATCCGTTACAAAAACCCGTTCTATCTTCACAATATCAACGGGCAGGCTTTTTAGGTTGTTGAAGCCGGAATAGCCGGTACCGAAATCATCCAGCGCCACCAGCACATGGTTTTTCCGCAATATGTCTATGGTATTTAAGGATTGATCGGTAAAGGTAAACTGAGTGCTTTCGGTAATCTCGATACTCAATTTATTCCCCGGAAAATCATAATCATGAAGCACCTTTAGGATTTTCGGCGCCAGCATTTCATCCAAAAATTGCAGGGCGGAAAGGTTTACATCCAAAATGAATTTTTCATGTTTATCCAAGCCCCAAGCTTTGCATTTACTTACCGCCGTTTCCAAGGCCCACAGGCCGATCGTGCCGATCAATTCCAGGCGCTCGGCCTCCGGGATAAAAACATGTGGCGAAATAGCGCCCAATTCCGGGCTGTTCCAGCGGCATAAGGCCTCCAACCCGCACCATAATCCGGTAACGGGATCGGCAATCGGCTGATAGTATACATCAAAGCCCTTCATGCCTTCCCACATGCAGCGTTTCAGGCTTAACTCAAATTGCAGCCTCTTTTTATAATCCCTGTCCATTTCTTCATCATAGACAATGACCCTTTCCTTACCCCTGGCCATTTTCATAACCCGCTCGATCAGGTTCAACAACGGCTCGCTTTCCGGAATGACATCGTTATGTATAACACCCAAGTTAATATTGCCCAGTATATGCAGCCTGCTTTCATTGTGGCCAAAGAACCAGGTCTCCGCAAACCGCCGCAGCATGGCGTCCGCCAGCGATTTCATGGCATCTACGGTAAGTCCCGGCATAGTCAGGCAAAACTTTTCCCCGGTGATCCGGTATAATTCAGAATTAGGAACACGCTCCGCCAGAAGCCAATCCCGCAGGGACAATAATAAATCATCGCCAATATCCCTGCCATAAGCCTCATTGATCTTATGCAGCGCCACAACATTAAAAATCAGCAATGAAGGCTTAGGCTGTGCCTGCCGCATATCCTGTTCCAGCCTTAAGCCATTTTTTAATTGCAGGCGCTGGTCCACGAAGGCCAGGCTGGTAAGCCGCTCCTGCATCCGCTTGGCGTCGTTTATCTCATATGTGGTTACCATATGAGCCAGGCGTCCGTCAGTCCAGGTAATGGCTTTGCTGACCATCTTCATCCATGTATTGTACTGGGGATAATAGTGCTCCCAGGTATACGGCTCCAGTATTTCCCCTTCAGCGCCAATCAGTTTTTTATAGGGGCAGAAGGAACAGCGCCCCTCCCCTTGGTAATTTATAAAGCTCCAGCAGGGTTTGCCAAACAGATCCTCCACCGCAATAGGGAAACCCCCATAAGCCAGCAGCTTTTGGTTTGCAAACAATATCTCGCCGGTATGAAAATCCGCAACATACATTCCCACTTCGGAGTATTCTATTACTTTTGTAAGCGCATTATTGGTGTTTAACATATTAGAATCCTCGGTGGCCAGTTTTTAAATCTCTTCTTTCACTTTCTTAAACCATGCGGCGGTTTTTCGCACACGTAACACAAGGTTGCCTTTATAATACGTAAGAGCATTCACCATAATATCACCTTTTTCCTGCTAAAATATCGTTTTTTGTGACATTTTTTTTTCTTAACATACAAAAGGCTACGAAAATTTATTATTGCACTTTATTAAAGCGCCAATATATCACCTTTTAATTAAGATATAGCACAAAAAAACAACTTATAAGTAACTTATACATATTTAAAGGCATTGGCAAGCGCCAATGCCTTTAAATTATGTAGTTTATTTCCATTGCTTTCTAAAATCAAGTTTCATGCCGCGGGTTCTTTTTAACGATCTCCACCGCCGAAGTCATGGCCACCATGATATCCGCCTTATGCTGCAAATCAAAATCCTTCAATTGCGCAAACAAGGCGCCGGTATCTGTTACCACATAATGCGGCGGAAGCTTGTTCAGCATAATGGCCATCACATCCATGCGGCAAATCTCGCATTGGCAAATATCGCTTTCCGGAAACCAGTGGTCAATATACTGCTTCACCACTTCTTCCGTAAAATTCCTTAGTTGTAGCTCCATTTTTTAACCTCCATACCATTCCGCCGGCCTATACTTCGCCTTCGCTGGCCAGCAGCATGTCGATCGCCTGCGCTACCGCTTCCACCGCCTGGTTAAGGGTTTCGACCAAATCGGCGGCAGCAATGTTGTTTTTTGCCCGTGCTTCAATTTCAGCGGTAATCTTCTGTAATTCGGTCATGCCCAAATTCGCCGCCACCCCTTTGATGGCATGAGCCGCCTGCTGTACCTGCGTAAAATCACCGCCTTGGATAGCCGCAATTAAATCATCCGCCATCTTCCGTCCGGAAAAGCTTTTTAGCAGCTTGAAATACAGTTTTTTATTTTTCATAACCCTGCCCAAGCCGTCCTCCACGTTCAGCGCGGGTAGAAGCTGAGCATAATCCAATACCGGCTTCGGCTCTGTGCTTTGGCCGCCGATATCCGCGGGCGCTGCCGCAGCCTTGAAAGAAAGGTAATTATCCAATTTAATCATCAACTCCTCTACATTTACTGGTTTTCCTATATGGTCGTTCATACCTGCCTTTAAGCATTTTTCTATATCCTCGCGAAACACGTTCGCGGTCATAGCTACTATCGGCACGTTTTTCCCGTTTTCCGCAGCGCGTATTTTGGCGGTTGCCTCGTAGCCGTCCATTTCCGGCATGTGTACATCCATCAAAATCAGGCTGTACTTATGCGGGTTTGCCGTAAAATGCTCCACGGCCTCCCTGCCGTTTTCCACGTAATCGATAGCCACTTTCGTGTGCTCTAACAGGGCGGCAATTACCTCTCGGTTTATTTCCACATCCTCCGCCAGCAAAATGGTATGGTTTTTGAAGTTACGGATGCGCGTGGTGCCCTGAAGGGGCTTAGAGGTGGGTACCGCGCCCATTGATTCATTTATCGCGTTCAAAATCATGGAGGGGAACAGCGGCTTGGAAATAAAACGGCTTACGCCGGCGGCTTGGGCCTCTTTTTCAATATTGCCCCAATCCTCCACCGAAATCATCATGATGACCGAGCTGTTATGCGCAATCTGCTTGATGCTTTTGGTCAGTTCTACGCTATCCATACCCGATGTCATCCAATCCACGAAAAAGATATTATACTGCTGATCTTTTTCACGCTCCACCATTTGCAGCGCCGTTTCGCCGTCCTCGGCCACGTCGCAGCTGAGGCCCATAGCCGGCATAATATGCATGAAATAATCCCGAATTTCCGGGGAATCGTCCACAGCCAGTATATAAAGATCGTTTTTATCGATTATCTTATCCAACTTTTGCCGCGGTTTCTCGTTGCCGTTTTTCATCTTCACGGTGAAAATGAATTTTGAGCCTTGCCCCAATTCCGATTCGACCCAAATATTGCCGTCCATCTTTTCCACAATTCTTTTGCAGATGGCCAGGCCCAGGCCGGAACCGCCATATTTGCGGGCGATACTGCCGTCGGCCTGCTCAAACGGGGTGAAGAGGCGTGATTGCTGCTCTTTCGATATGCCGATACCATTATCGATGACCTCAAAACGCAGCTGGGAATCGCCGTCCGCCTCCTCCATTTTATGGACGTTCAGCGTTACCGTGCCGCCTTCCGGCGTAAATTTAATGGCATTGCTAAAGAGATTGGTGATAACCTGACTAAGGCGCATTTCATCGCCAATCAGCGAGGTTGGTATGCTTTCATCGAAATTGATCAGCAGGTTTTGCTGCTTTTTCTCCGCGCTGTAATTGACCACGCCGGTGATATTGATCAGCATCTTTTCAAACTTAAACTCGGCGGCGGTCAATTCCAATTTATTCGCCTCGATTTTGGACATATCCAATACGTCGTTGATGACGCTGAGCAGGTTTTTGGAAGCATTATCGATTTTTTCCAGGCAATATTCCATTTTGCTGATATCGTGGCTGCTTTGGGCCACGCTGGTCATACCGATGATGGCGTTCATCGGCGTGCGCATTTCATGGCTCATGCGCGACAAAAATTCGGTTTTGGCCTTGCTGGCCTGCTCCGCTGCTTCCTTGGCATGAACAATTTCCTGTTCGGCGGCATTGCGGCTGATAACCCCGGAAAACACGCTGGCAATCAGCTTGCCTAAATGGATATCGCTTTCATTCCATTCGCGCGGCTCGCCGAAATTTGTAAAGCCCAAAATACCCCAAAACTCCCCGCCAATCTCGATCGCCACATTTAGGAAGGCGCTTAAACTGTAACCATCTACCGCCCGGAAGTTCGGATGCTCTTCGGTGGAGAAATCTTCCACAGTCTCGTAACCATTGCTCAGCAAATTCTCGTAAATCCGCATATCGGCGGTGAAGGGCCAATCGCTTACGCCGTTTTTAAAAGAATTCTCCCGTTCACTTTGCCATTCATACAGGCAGCGCAGCACCTTCTCATCTTTTTCATGCTTGGATAGAAATACCTGGTCGACGTTCATAAATTCCCCGGCCATTTTCAGGGCCTCTTCAATAAGTATGTCCGCATCCTGGCCGCTGGTAAAGCTTTGCGATATGGTGGACATCAGCTCCTGCTGCTGCAGCCGTTTGGTCAGAGCCATTTCCGCCAGCTTAATCTCCGTTATATCTGTGGAATGCTGTAAATGAACCTTTTCTCCATTAGCCCATTCAATGATGCTGTCGCTATTGCGGTAATAGCGCCCGGTAAGCGTATTATGCTCCTCCCAGGTAACAACCGCGTCCGGGTCTTGCAGCAGCTTGTTGGTGGGGCAAAATTCGCATCTTTGATTAAAATCTGATTGCAGCACCTGCCAGCAGATGCTGCCAACCACGTCCTCTTCCAGGCCAAAATGCTCCTTCATGCGGTCGTTGATAAACAGAATCTCGTCGGTTTGCGTATCAGATACATACAAATAAGCGTCCAGGCCATTCAACATGGCCTTTAAAGCCTGTAAGGAAAAGGTGGAGTTCTGCAAGATCAAATTATTCTGCTCCAACCGTTCCAGCATTTTATTGATGGAGCTGCCTAAAGCGAAAAATTCGCGGCTGCGGCCATAACTGCTGGTATCCAAAAATGGCGTGTCGGGGCTGATGGATTCCACATCCGCGCTCAAGCGGATCAGCGGTTCAATAAGCTTGCGGTTCAATAAATACATAACCAGCAGCAGCAGGATACAAAAGGCTATGGCATAGGCCGGCAGTATTTGCGCGCCGGCTATGGCCCGCGCGGTTTTCAACAACATGGCTGCGAATACGCCAACAATTACGCCGATAAATAATAATAAGGTTACGCCTATGATTAATAGGCAATCCCTTTTCAGGGAAGGGAGTTTCTTCTCCCCCTGAGCTGGGGTCATCAATGCATCACCACCTGTTTATGTTTTCATACGCTTGCTTTTTTCTGCGGCGCCGCCACTAATCAGACGGTCGGCATATATTGCTTCAGCTTGTAAAGAACATCCTTCATATCCAGGGGTTTACCCAGATGATCGTTCATGCCGGCGGATAAACACATTTCAATATCCTCGCGGAACACATTGGCGGTCATGGCGATAATCGGCACGGACTGCGCGTAAGGGGTATCCAGGGCGCGAAATCATCCTTGGGTGGCCTCAAAGCCGTCCATTTCCGGCATTTGCATATCCATGAAAATCATATCGTAAACCGCGGGATTATCCGCGAACATCTGGTAGGCCTCCGCGCCCGTTCTCCGCGCAATCGATAATGATACCGGTAGGCTCCAGCAATGCCGTGACGATTTCACGGTTAATCTCGATATCCTCGCCATCCAGGATGCATGGCCGCGGAAAGCGTTTTCAGCAAACAGCCGTCTTCATCCGCCCCTTCAATCTCTCAGGCGCAGCTTCCGCAGCGATTTTTGGCTCCGCTTGATACGCCTGGATGGTGAAAAAGAAGCTGGAGCCCTTTCCTTCCGCGGATTCAACCCAAATTTTGCCATGCAGCACTTCCACAATGCTCTTGGAAATGGCCAGGCCCAGCCCCGTGCCGCCATATTTGCGCGAGGTGCTGCCATCCGCCTGCTCGAAGGGCATAAACAGGCGGGTTTGCTGCTCCGCCGTCAGGCCGATGCCGGTGTCGCGCACCTCGAATTGCAGCGTCAAAGGGCCTGCCCCGCTCCTCCGCCAGCTTATGTACAAAGAGCGCTATGGAGCCTTGCTCCGGCGTAAATTTAATCGCATTGCCTAGCAGGTTCATTAATACCTGTTTAAGGTGCTGCTGATCGGAAACGATGGCTTCCGGTATGTCTTCGTCAACCTCGCAAATAAAGCTTTGGCGCTTTTCTTCAATGCGGTAATTGACGACATTGGTAATTGTCAGCATCTTTTCCAGCACAAAATCATTATAAAAAGCTCGAATTTATTGGCTTCTATCTTGGACATATCCAGAACATCATTGATCACACCCAGCAAATGGTTGGAGGCGGTGCTGATTCTGTCCAGGCAGTATTCCTTTTGCTCCGGCTTATCCGAGGTTTTGGCGATATTGGTCATGCCGATAATAGCGTTTAGGGGTGTGCGCATTTCATGGCTCATGCGCGAAAGGAAATCGCTTTTGGCGCGGCTGGAGCGCTCCGCCTGTTCCTTGGCCGATACCAGCTCCTGCTCCGTTTCACTGCGCTTAAACAGTTCCGAGATGACATTGCCCACCATTTGCACCAAATGGATATCCGAATTTTCCCAAATGCGGCTGCTTTGGCAATCGTCCACGGTGATAAGACCCCAAAATTCGTCGAAGCTGTAAATGGGCAGGGTAATGAACGATTTTACGCCATATTCGGCCAGATAATCGAATTCCGGCATATCCTGAATGTCGTTGCAAACGACATAGGGCAGCCCTTTGACAATGAAGTTGTCATAGAACACATTCCCCTCTTTGAAGGCGAAATCCGGTATCCTCGCCCAAGCCGCTGATGCCGCGTTTTTCGCTGAACCAGCCGAAGCTGCGTGAAAGCAGCCCCGTATCCTTATCCACAGTGGCGACGATGATTTTATCCACCTTCATAAAATCGCCAATCATTTGTAAGGCGTTAACCACCAAATCGGTTAAATTCTCCTTGGCGATAAAGCTTTGCGAAACATTGAACATCAGCTCATGCTGTTTCAGCCTTCTTTCCAGCACGGATTCAGCTTCTATTAAATCGCTGATATCCACGGCATGCTGAAAATGCGCTTTTATGCCTCCGCCCCAATCGATAACGCGGTCTGCCTTGCGGTAATGGCGGCCGGTAATTTTGCTGGATAAGGTCCAGGAAACAACTGCGTCCGGGTTCTTTTCCAGCCGGTAAACCGGGCAGTAGCTGCATCGCCCTTTCTGGCCGGTGGGCAAAAGCTGCCAGCATACCTTGCCGGTTACCTCCTCCGGAGTAACGCCGTACTGCGCCGCCATGGGTTTATTGATAAACAGTATTTTATCCGTGCCCATTTCGGTTACGTAGACAAAGGAATCCATGCTGTTCAGCATATCCGTTAAAACTTCCATTGGCGGGCCAGATTTGAATAACTCCTCACTCACAGTGCCACCCCCGTCTATACAAGGCGTCTCCGCAGATTGCCTATCAAGACGTTACCATTATACACCATTTTATAAAAATTGTACAGCCGCTTTATGGTAATATGCAAGATGTTTGATCATAATTTCATAAATTTTTTAATCAAATAACGGGCCGGTTTATAATAAAACCCTTCCAGCGCTCTTGTTACTTTCGCCAATTCATCGCGTATGGCGATTTTTTGCGGGCAATGCGCTTCGCAGCGCCCGCATTTGGCGCAGCGGGAAGCATTAAAGCTGTTGGTTTTCATGGTGGTCTGCATCAGGTATTTTTTTCTGGCGCCCATTTTGCCTTCCACCTCCCGGTCATTGTAGCAGGAAAAGCAGGTGGGGATATCCACGCCGCGCGGGCAGGGCAGGCAATAATTGCAGCCGGTGCAGGGGATTTTTATCTTTTCATTGATGATCTCCCGTACCTTGGCGAACAGCCGCAAATCCTCCGGGTCAGGGAGCCGGCCTCCGCCGAGCAGGCCGACCGCGATGTTTTCTTGCAGCATTTCCAGGGAGTTCATGCCGGACAACACCACTGTAACCTGTGGATGGTTCCACACAAAGCGCAGCGCCCATTCGGCGGGGGAACGTTTAATTGGCGCGTTTTCCCACTCGGTATACACCTGCTTGGGCAGGGAGGATACCAGCTTGCCGCCGCGCAGCGGCTCCATGATCATCACCGGCAGCCCTTTAGCCGCGGCGTATTCCAGGCCGCTGCGGCCCGCCTGCCGGTGCTCGTCCAGATAATTATACTGTATCATGCAGAATTCCCAATCATACGCGTCCACCAGGCGGATAAATTCCTCCTTGCCGCCATGATAGGAAAAGCCCAGGTTGACGATTTGCCCTTTGGCTTTTCTTTCCTCTATCCATTTAAGGATGCCCAAATTCACCAGGCGCTGCCAAATATCGGCGTCGTTAAGCATGTGAATCAGATAATAATCAACATAATCAGTCTGCAATCTTTTCAGCTGCGCGCCGAAGATTTTATCCAAATCCTCGTATTTGCCGACCAGGTAATGCGGCAGCTTGGTGGCGATTTTCACGCGCTCGCGATAGCCCTGGGCCAGCACACGGCCCAGCGCCGCCTCGCTGCCCGGATAGATGTAGGCGGTATCGAAATAATTCACGCCGTTTTCGATGGCATGGATAATCAGCCTTTGCTGCTCCTGTTCATCCTTGGGCAAGCGCATGCAGCCAAAGCCCAGTATGGAAAGCTTATCGCCATTTTTGGGGTTAACGCGGTATTGCATAGGCCGCCTCCTGTGGCACAAACGGAACGGGCGCGCTAAATGCGCCTTTTCTTTCCCTACCACTGCCTTCTCTTTCTATAACGCCATCGCGCGCTGCGCCTTGCGGCGCCTGTGCCCCATCAGCAGGGACATGCAGGTATTGCCCATATAATAGTATACATAGGCGGAACAGGAATACCAAAAGCTGTGCGCGCAGGCGAAGGAATCCTCATTATAATGCCCGTAAGCCTGGCAGGAGGCTCCGGCGAAGAGCGCCGCCAGCAAATCGTCATTATTGCGGATATCGGCATCGATTTCCGTGAAGCCCAGGCCGATGCCGGACAGGCGGTGATTATCGGAGCCGCCGAAAGCGGGACGGCGGTATTCTTGGTCAGCCGCGCCGCTAAATTATTGCTAAGGCTGCTGGCACAGGAATTAAAGCTTTCCACAAAATCGAAGTTATGGCATAAGGCCCTGTTTCTATACCATTTGGCATGGTTGAACATGCCGAATTTGCAGTAGGCGAAGGGATGGGCCGGGCCGATGACGCCGCCCAGGCGGTGTACCAGCTTCACCAGCTTCATCAGGTCATGCCGCGGTAGGAAAATATGGCGGTATCGGTGTTTTGCGGCAGTATCACCAGCATATGGCCTGCGTCGCGTGTGTCGTATTCGATGCCCTTCAACACCACGAAATCGTCGCGGCCGCTTTCCTCCCAGGCCTCATAACCCTTATAGGAATTATGGTCGGTAATTAATACGCCGTCAAAGCCTTTTTTCTTTAAAGTATCCACAATAGTAAAGATGCTGACTCGTGCGTCCAAAGAACCTTCCGCCGTATGGCAATGCATATCTATACGCAACTATGTTCCTCCGTCCGTAATTAATCAACAGCAACAACCCGTCTATTTTTTGTTTTTGTTTTTTGCTTTTAACTTTCCACTTTCAACTTTCCACTTTCCACTTATAACTTCACCCTGCCGCGGCTAAGATCCAGCCGCACATAATCGGGCAGGCCGTTCCTTCATCGGCACGGCCACCTCGCCCATCAGCAGCGGCAGCGCGTACCGGATAAATTCCGGCTGCACAAAATTATGCGCCTCATTGATCCATTCCAAAGGAAATTTTTGCTCAATATTGGCTACCTTTTCCAGGCCGATTTCCCCGGCCGCCGCGCGGTACGGCTCATCAGCCTGGCGTTCAATGGTCACCATCACGCCGGTTTTACCTGCCAGCGCATATTCAACAGCAGCCTTGCCCACCAGATAAGCCTCGTCGGCATCGGTGCGCGAGGCAAAATGCATGGCCGCGCGCTGTGTGGTGCCCAGCGTATTGCAGCGGGCCTTGATGCCCAATTCCTGCTCCACCAGATTCTTCAGCGTGATGCCCGCGCCGGAGAGCTGCGCATGGCCGAAGGCGTCCAGCGTTTCGGAGGCCGAGATATATTTACACGTTCGTCGGCGATGCCTTCGGAAGCCACCACATAGCAGTAGCCCAATTCCTGATACACGCGCTCCACATCGGCCAAAAAGCGCTCGGTGGAGAAGGGCGTTTCCGGCAGGTAAAGCAAATGCGGGGCCTCGTCGTCCCAGCGTTTGGCCAGTGCGCCGGCGGCGGTCAGCCAGCCCGCGTCGCGGCCCATGGCCTCCAGTATCGTCACCTTGTTCTTGGTGGAGACGCTTTCCAAATCGATACCGGTTTCGCGCACCGTGGCCGCGATATATTTGGCCGCCGAGCCATAGCCGGGGCTGTGGTCGGTAAAGGGCAAATCATTATCGATGGTTTTGGGTATGCCGATTACCTGCATATCCCAGCCGGCCGCCTGCGCCGCCAGATAGGTTTTATGGGCCGTATCCATGGAATCATTGCCGCCATTGTAGAAAAAATAGCGGATATCCAGCTTCTTAAATATCTCCACCAGGCGTTCCTGATCGGCCGGGCTTACCTTGTAGCGGCAGGAGAAAATGCCCGCGCCCGGCGTATAACGTAAGCCCGCGATCAGGCTTGGGTCCTGCTGCCCCAAATCGATGATATCGCCTTCCAGTATGCCTTTGATGCCGCTGACGCCGCCATAGATTTTGCCGTTGGTGGCTTTGAGCCAGGTTTCCACCACGCCGCATACGCTGTTATTGATTACCGCCGTCGGCCCGCCGCTTTGCGCCACAATGGCATTGCCGGTATAAGACATGCTAGCCCCTCCACCTATGTTATCGAAGAAAAACACGCATACCTTAAATATATTCTCCTTATAAGGATAATGTCCTCTTAAATTGCCTTACAGAGTGGTGTTTACTTAAAATTTTCTAATTTTTCCGGTTCCGTGGCCTCCGGCTCATCCACCAGCACCATGCGTTTAATTTTTTGCTCCTGTTTGGGGCGGTCGTTGGCGCCGGTGGCTGTGGCGGCTATTTCATCCACTACCTCCAGGCCGTTAATCACGCGGCCAAAGGCGGCGTATTGCCCATCCAGGAAGGGGCTATCCGCGTGCATGATAAAGAACTGGGAACCGCCTGAATCGGGGTGCTGGGCGCGCGCCATCGAGAGTACGCCGCGCTTATGCTTCAGGCCATTGGCATGGCCATTGCCGCCAAATTCGCCCTTGATGCATAGCCGGGGCCGCCCATGCCGCTGCCGTCCGGGCAGCCGCCCTGTATCATGAAGCCCTTGATCACGCGGTGAAAAATCAGCCCGTCATAATAGCCCTGCTGCGCCAGCCAGCGAAAGTTGGCAACGGTATTGGGCGCATGCTCCGGCAGCAATTCCACCTCTATGGTCTTGCCATTTTCCATCTCGATCACGATCATCCGTTTTTCCTCGCTTTCTTTATTTCCTGATTTCTATCATCTGATACATACTGAACATCAAAATGGTGGCGATGCTGTTCCAGGTGGCATGGGCGATGATATTCATGGAGATATCGCGGTATTTGGCATAGAGTATGGCAAAACCGCAGCCGCCCACAAACATCGGCAAAAAATTCCAGATGCTTTCATGCACGGCTCCGAACACCGCCGCCGAGATGATAATGCCCGCCAGCCGGCCAAAGCGCGCCTCCACCGCGCCAAAAAGGAAGGAGCGGAAAAATATTTCCTCGCCGACCGGCGCCAGCACGGTAACGCAGAAAATCAGTCCGCCCAGCTCGAAAGCATTCGATTCCCTCCAGCATGGCCTGCATAATCAGCTGCATGTCCTGCGGCTGCTCCGGGAAAAGGATCACCATCGCCGTAGCGGTGAACACATTCAGCATATAGAGCATTACCCCCCACAGCAAGGCCTTGCCCAGGCCATGTGTAAAGGGCTGCTGCTGTATGCCCAAGGCGGATAAAGGCTGTTGATGCTGCACACAGACCACATAAAGCGGCAGGAGAAAAAAGCAGGCGAATTGCAGCACATTAGCCAGCAGTAAAAAGCCCACCGGCTTTTGTACGCTCTCCTGGAAAAAACCAAGCAAAAAGCCGATCACCAGCACCAAAAACAGGATGAAAAAGCTGGGCCAGATTTTCCATTCCGGCCGCACATACACATATGTAGTTTGCTTGGGGAAGGCTTTGTCCGCACGTTCTCAACTCCATTCATTTGCACATGGTCAACTTCTTATTATACAGGATAAGGCGGATTTCGTCAAAATAAAAACGATGGCAAATTCATGGTACACTATACTCAAGGAATACAATGCGCAAAAATAACGCGGGGGCATAACATTCCCAAAAAAAAGGCTGCGCCGGGTTATCTTCGAATCATGTTAAAAGTTTGCGCTTAGGGTAACGCAGCCGCCAATTTTTTAAAGCCGGCGCGGCTCTACAAGTGTTTATTCCTTGGTAATCGCGGCCTGTAAGCCGGCCTGATAGGCCTTGGTGTTGATATCGAAAATCTTGGCCTTGAAGTTGCGGCGCAGGCTTTCTCCATGCCCGCGTCCGTAACCATCTTGGTGATGGCGTTGATTACGCCCAGCGCCACCACATTGGCGCTCATCTCGTTGCCGATTTCGTCACGGGCGATCATGGTGATAGGCGCGCGGTATACTTCCACGCCGGGATGCTTATCGCCCTTGCCGATCTCGCCGTCCAAAATCAGGATGCCGCCCGGGGCGATATTGCCGGAGTATTTTTCATAAGCCTCGCGGCTCATGCACAGCAGCAGATTCGGCGTTTCCACCTTGGGGAATAAAATCTGCTTATCGGAGATATTGACCTCGGCCCGCGTGGAGCCGCCGCGGCTTTCCGGGCCGTATACCTGCGATTGCGTGGCATTATTGCCGTCTACCAACGCGGCTTCGGCCAAAATCATCGCGCCTTTGATCACGCCCTGGCCGCCGGTGCCGCTTAAACGAATTTTCCAGTTAATGGCCATTATTTGCCACCCCCCTGTAATTGATCCACCAAGCGCTGATACGCGGCGGTATACTCCACCGGCTCCCGCTGATGCAGCACGCCCACCACGATCTTATCAGCCAGCTCGGAAGCGTTCATCTTATCGGCGCGCGCCTTGCTTACGGTATGCTCTTTCAGGTAATTCATCATATCTGCCGGTTCCGGCATCTTATTGCGGCGGCCATAGGAAATGGGGCAGGTGGCCATCACCTCGACCACGGAGAAGCCCTTGTGATTATACGCTTCCACGATCAAATCCGTCAGCTGCTTGGCATGGAAGATATCGCCGCGGGCCACAAAGGAAGCGCCGGCGCCGATGGCCAGATTGCACAGATCAAAGCCGTGGTCCACCGTGCCGTAAGGCGAGGTGGTGCTCTTTTTGCCCATAGGGGTCAGGGGGGAGAATTGCCCGCCCGTCATGCCGTAGATATGGTTATTGAACACGATCAGCGTCATATCCATATCGCGGCGGCAGGCATGGATGAAATGGTTGCCGCCGATGGCCGCGCAGTCGCCGTCGCCGGAAAACACGAATACATCCAGCTCCGGGTTGGCCATTTTCACGCCGGTGGCGAAGGGCAGCGCACGGCCATGCGCGGTATGCAGCGTGTTCAAATCCAGGTAGCCGGTAACACGGGAGGAACAGCCGATGCCGGAAACGCCCACGCATTGGTCTTTATCCAGACCCAATTGCTCCATGGCCCGCGCCCAGGCGCCCATGACAATGCCGTTGCCGCAGCCGGCGCACCAGATATGGGGCAGGTTCTTGCGGAAATATTTGCTGTAAGCCTCCTTCATTTACAGCACCCCCTTTACTTTGGCGATTATTTCTTCGGGAACGATCAATTCGCCGTCCACGCGCGTCAGCGAGATCACGGGCACATCCGAAGGGGCCACGCGCTCTACTTCGCGCACATACTGGCCCAAATTCATTTCCGGCACGATTACGGCTTTTTTACCGGCGCAGGCCACCTTGATGCGTTCGTCATGGAAAGGCCAGATGGTGATGGGGCGCAGCAAGCCCACCTTTACGCCTTCGGCGCGCAGTTCTTCCAGCGCCGCCTCGGCGGAGCGGGCCACGCTGCCATAAGCGATCAGCAGCACTTCGCAATCGTCCATCGCAATCTCTTCGAAGGTGGCGATTTCATTCACATGATCTTCAATCTTGTTGCTGATGCGGCGGATCATCGCGTCCACCTCGGGCAGCTTGCTGGTATAGAAGCCTTTTTCATTATGGGTCAGACCGGTTACATGGTAACGGTAGCCTTCGCCAAAATTCGCCATGGGCGGCACGCCGTCCGGCTCTTGTTGGTGTAAGGTACATATTCTTCCGGCGGGCAGCTGGGCTTTTTGCGGTCGATGATTTCCACCGGCTCGTCGTCCACGTCGAAGCGCTCGCGCAGATGGCCAATCTCTTCATCCAGCAGCAAAACTACCGGGTTGCGGTATTTTTCCGCCAGATTAAAGGCGTTAATGGTTTCATAATAGGTTTCCATTACTGAAGAGGGAGCCAAAGCGATGATGGAATGATCGCCATGCGTACCCCAGCGGGCTTGCTGGATATCGCCCTGCGCGGAGAGCGTGGGCAGGCCTGTGGAGGGGCCGGGCCGCTGCACATCGACGATCACGATCGGCACCTCGGTGATGGCCGCGTAACCAAGCAATTCCTGCATCAGCGAAAAGCCGGGGCCGGAGGTGGCGGTAAAGGCCTTGGCGCCGGTGCAGGAAGCGCCGATGATCGCGCCGATGGAAGCGATCTCATCCTCCATTTGCAGGAATTTGCCGCCTTTTTGCGGCATCATCGCCGCCATATGTTCCGCTACTTCCGTGGACGGGGTGATGGGATAACCCGCGTAGAAGGTCGCGCCGGCGGCCAGCGCGCCCAAAGCGCAGGCTTCATTCCCCTGAACCAATCTTACTTTACTCATTCTCTCTCGCCTCCACTTCCACGCAAAAGTCCGGACAGTGCATCTCGCAGCTTAAGCAGCCTGTGCAGGCGTCCTCGTTGTCTACCAGCGCCTTGCCTTCAGGCGTGGCGGTAAACACCTTGGTGGGGCACAAGGCGATACAAATAGGCCGTGGAACAGCTATTATATACTCATCGGGTACATTATAGCATATAAAGAAAAAAATCACCTGCTTATTGAATATTAAAAATATTAAATTATGACATAAAATACAAGCTAGACAATTTAGCTCCTGATTTCCAACAAGTCTCTTGGCTTACATGTGGGATAGCCGAAATAGAACAGCCGGCGCGATTGCTGCCTCGCGCCGACTGCCTTTTACTCTCTCATTACTCCGCTGTATAGCCCTTGCTCGTATCGACTATGATAGTGTTGTTAGCGCTGTCCCACTCCACGCCGAAATTGCAGGCTTGTCCGATCTCGCGCAGCCTGAAATAGTTATTACCCTCGATGTTGTAGGCCGTAAAGCTGGCCTCCTGTCCGTCCAGCAGGATGATGGAGCTGCCGGCAGTGGGCGTTTTTTCGCCTGCGCTCTTAGCTTTCATCTCGCCGCCCACAACAGTATAGGGCTGGCCGCTGGTGAGCGTTATGGTATTTTTCGCGTCGTCCCAGGCGACCTCAAACTGCTTTTCCGTGCCGTTTAATATGTAGGCTAAATCGCGCAGCTTAAAATAATTGTGGCCCTCAATGTAATAAGCGTCGAAAGCCACCGGTTCGCCGTTGACCAGCACAGCGGAGGCGGTGGGCCGGGCGGTCAGGGCGGCGGGCGGCGCGGCGGCTTCAGGCACTGGTTCCGGCGCGGAGGCGATATAGTCCATCACCGCCCGAAAATACATATCATAGCGCCTATCGCCGTCCCACTTATAAAACTGTATTATTCTCTCGTCAACCAGGCGCACGCCGCCTTGATAAAGCTCCGTGCCGCCCTCCCAGCCGTCATTCCACGATAAAAGCTCGTATTCTTGATCATGATCCGGGGTAATAACAGTATTCAGGGCGACAATATAGACGGTAATTAGCTGATCCCCGTCGTCAAACTGCTCGGCGCCCAACAGCGGTTCAGAAAGATGATAAATCAGGCCCGCGCCGTCCGTCACCTCTGTTTCTCCCGCCGCCCAGGCCGGCACTGTCAACAGCAAGCACATAGCTACGGTTAAAATCAGGATAAGGCAAAGTTTTTAGGTTTAAAGGGGCCCCCCGAAAGGGTTTACTTTGTACCAGGGGGGAAAAAATTGCCCCCCCAAAA